>CM031573.1:15146191-15628470 GCA_018467065.1 Ephestia elutella
ATCTATTTTGGATATCAAACGACAGATTTCTTCACATCTGAAGATTCCAATTGAAGATCAAAAGTTGCTATTATTGGGAAGAACATTAGCTGACGATCAGACCGTTCAGGGGTATCCTATTAAAGATGGCACGAAGTTGAATCTAGTTGTCAAAAAAACCAGAAGGATTATATGAAGTGGCACTGAAATATTTCATGTATGTATTGTATGGACTGTTTATTAGACGAGAGTGGGCAAAGTCGGCCTGCACCTGAGAATGAGTCACAGAACGACGAAATGTTTAGTTTGTAACCGTGGCGCCTGTGGTTCTTTTAAGATAGACTTTTTAAACATATTGTGATAACTTTTTCCTCTAAATTCTAAAGGCCCCCTTTTGTCGGGATAATTTTTGTTTCGGTTTTGATTTGGAATTTTTATACATCATTTCATCCATTTCTTTCACTCATTTAATTTTCGTTTTAAAATAACAAGCAAATTCATGTATTTCTTATTTTACCTGTTAATATTCCTTTCCTGTTGTTAATTTTCCTTTCTTTTATTTTTATTTCTTTGGTGTGTCCAAATAATTTTTTGTTAACCTCTCAAGCGTGGAAGCAGTTTACCCCACTTTGACGTATGTGTGTTACCGGCTCCCGGTATAGACACACACGCGGGTCACTAGGTGCCAAAATTTCATTTAAATTGAAATATCTTTTAATTAACTAAGGTTTCTACACAATTCTTTTTAAAATATTGTAGCCAACTAAATTCTTCATGTAAAATTAATTTATCACGTCTAAAAAATATTGTATTGTACCTAAAATATGACTTCTAATATTAGGTCCCATAAATTTTTCTTGTTTTATGAATTATTTTAAAAATAAAACAACATTTGAGTCTTATGTATTGTTTTATTTACAGTTTAGTTCCTTGTAAATGATATACAACCCAAACATCGAAGGTCACCATACAATTTTTAAGAAAACCACAAGTTTAAAAAATTTCAGAAAAAACAGGTACCAGCAGATGTCATCAAAAGTGGGTGTCATATTACACCAAAATAAAAAATGACTAATGGCATTACGGCTCACCATTGTATGTTTACAGCAACTTGAACTTATCAGCAATAAGCCAAAACAACTTCTCAAGTGGTAGGAATAACACATATCGAGTAACATGTAAACAAAGATGGTACTTAAACTTGGCCCAAAAATTAGTACTCTATTGAAGTAAAGATTTTTGGTATAAATATAGTTATTAAGAAAAAGAACTATATTTTTTTAAGAAGATCAAAGAGTAAGGTACCATATAAACACAAAAAAGCAGGTATGTTTCTAAGAAAAATTTCAAGCACGAAGCTCACAAAAACAGGAAAAAAAATAGCATTTCGGTCCCATTAAGGATAGAAAAGTATGGACATGACTTTCGGTGTGATTTTATTGTAGGCATGTTTTTGTGATTTTATTCAAAGCATTATCTTTACAATGTACTAATAATTTATTAATTGCTGCAAATATAACATACAATAAATATAAAAATAAATATAAATATAACATTACGATTATTTTTAATTAATTTATGTCGTATCCATATTAAGCAACTGCTATTAACAGAGCTGTCAAACCGCGTGTGTGGCTACACCGGGTCCCGGTATGCGAATACCTTCGCTTATTTTTAGTGAAAAATTTAATATTTCTGACACATTTAACTACTTTATTTTATATATAGGAGAATCACAAGACTTTAATTTCTTATATTCAAAAGCACCTTCTTGTTTTAATCATGTATATGGTCTAATACGACAAAAACAAATCGTGTTCATGGTTTGGTTCAGAGTAAGGTCATAAGTTCGTAGCTACTTTTTTCAATAAAAACTCGATATGCCTACATTATTTGTAGTTATAATAATGAAATACAACTCACCCTTCCATATTTCTAAAAGAAATTGCTTCTCCGCAACAATAAACACGAAATTTTCATAAATCAAATACGGCTATGAGCGCGTAGCACAGTCGCCGAATGACTGGCGTGTATGTCGGATTTTTTCTTCTACAAGCTCAATCAACTGTCATTGATTTGGTAGCCTGTTCTTTCATTCACATTTTACCATACGATAGAAAGAGCCAGGTATACAAATAACGTTCATATTGCGCGAAAACTGCGACCCACTTGTCTATACCGGCTCCCGGCACGTTACACACATACGCCATAAACGTCATATACCGGGAGCCGGTATAACCACGCCTGAGAGGATAAAGGACATTGGTCAAATTTTTTTAAGTTCAAAAATTATACTTGTGTTTTAAGCAGTGATTCTTTTATTTTGAAACCCAAGTTTCACTGCAATTATATTTATAAAACATGGAAAATTGCTTGATTGCCAAGTATAATGTTATTTGATTGTGATGTAGTATTAGGAAAATACAGAATTTAGCGGTGTATGAGGTAACCAAGTCTAAATAGGGTTGACAATTTTTATCAATAAGTATAAAAAGGTCACAGAATGTGTGTCTGTCTTACACTCATCAGACTATACCATTTTTTGATTCTGTATAAATTATCTGTGGACAAGAAAACGTTTTCTTCCCTGTAAATAAATCTTTCAACCAGTGGTAGCCCTGCCCTGTCCATGAAAATGCTTGTTCAGATCCTTTATATGAGTCAACTTTTTGGTTTATTCAGTCTACTTTGCTAATTTTAGCAATATTTATGCATTTTACTAGCTTTTGCCTGCGGCTTCTTGCTCATGAATTTCCCACGGGAAATGTAGTGAAGTTTTTTCCCGGGATAAAAAGTAGCCTATGTGCTATTCCAGGTCATTATCTACCTCTGTACCAAATTTCATCGAAATCCGTCCAGTAGATTTTGCGTGATTGAGTAACAAACATCCTCACAAACTCACAAACCCACAAATTCACAAACCTGGCACATCCAAACTTTCGCATTTATAATATTAGTATGGATTTTTAAGTAGGTACTCCATTTTTTTAATAGGTAGGTACCTTTTTTAAATTATTTAAAAAGTTCCTTTTTATTTCTTGTTTACATTTACGTGTATGTTGCAAAAAGTTAAATTATTGATTGTGTATCTTTGTCGAAAGTATTATGATATATTTATTGGACTTACAGGAATGTATTTGTATACAGGTACATGTCATTCGTATTTGTAGGGAATAAATAAGAAATTAACCCAGCAGGCGCACAATACTTAGGTGTTGGAAATGCAAATTAGCTGTCCATGTAAAAACAGCCGAAAAAGGAATCTCTAATTGGTTTCGACTTTACTCAGGATGTATTGTCAAGTACCTATAGACATGTACAGACTTTGTTTGTGATGTTCCTCAAAAAGTAAAAAAAAACTGAAAAAGAAAAAATAACATTTAGGAAATTAGTTCCCGTGGAAATTAGGTAAGTATCTAATTTCCACGGGAGCGAATTTCCTTGTATTTATATAGATATTAGAATACATATGTATTTTTTACACACACAAATTTTATTGACATACAAGCATTTTCAAAAAATACACGTAATGTGAAGCCGAGGGCAAAAGCTTAGTGGATCCTAAGTAAAAAAATTTACCGGAAATCTACAAAATACCGCGGCTGATTACAAAATGTAAACTTTTTTAAAATTTTTAACTGTTGATTTATTCATACAAATTATAACCGTTTAATGCATCACTTCTGTCATAGTCATTTTTAAATTGTTAGCCCGTGGGCCACAATTAAGTTTGATGCTTAGGCAGTAATATAACGTTTGACTATTAAGGCAGTACGTGCACAAAGGGAACGGAAAATATTATATACTTACTTACTAGCACAGTCCCGCGTCCTGGTTTCGCTCCCGTGGGAATTTCAGGATGCTTAAATAGCTTATTGCTCCTGTACTATAGGAAAATAGGGATCAATACCATAGTCTAACAGCAATTAATAACTATTTTTTTAATCTATAACGTTTATATTAGGGGACGAGTAGTTAAAAATTAATTAATTTTGACGGGTACCTATATAGGGGGCCGAATCTGCAACTTTTATCCCCTGTAGACTTTTATTAGGGGACCAGAAGGTACCGACCTAATTTATAAGCAATAAAATCAATATTAGTATATATCTACATAAATTAAACCAAAGCGTGAATAAATGTACCGTGTATTTTTTCTTAGCTGTTGTTGCATTGAACACATTCTCTTAACAAAATGACGTAGCCTCGGGATATCTTGACTATTTCGTAGATTGAACAATGCATCTTAGGCTGCCTCAATTATTTATAAACAGTTTTCATTGCGTGTAGGAAGATGACAGCGTTCAGCAGTGTTTTGATAGGATCTCTCTCTCAGCTTCAAGACGTCCACCACTGGACAGGCCCCCCAAGGATTTTATCCGGGCTTGCCGTAATCGCCACGCTCATAAGCGGTTGCGATCGGCAGGTGATGGTGGCATGGAAAGATGCTGCTGCTCATCTCTGTGTTTTTAATCCTTAGTCGCCTCTTACGACACCCACGGAAGAGATGGTTGAAAGGTCTAGGGCCACCACGGCCTCAAGTTTGATAGGATACAATTAATCCAATAGCTTGAAAATGTATTAAATAACCCAGTGACATCAATGGCCAAGTGTTGCGGTCTCCTGAAGGTACATTGTTGTTTATTTTTGCCTCATATTATGAAAGCATACTCATATTAAAATCTGAGCAATTTACGTCATTAGATCGTCACGTCACATTGCCAAATAGGGTAGAGTGCAGGCTTGAAACACTCGTTTTGTTAAATACTCGTATATTAGAGTTAGAGGTTACAGTTTCTCACTACACTCAAAAATACAGGACAGAAGAAATAATAGTCAAATGTTCCATCCAGCAGCTTTAATACTGCATGCATAAAATATATGTTTTTATGCAAAATGATGTTGGTAATCTAGCCCGGTCTGAAATGAAAATAGCAGAAATATTTTGCGAGTTGTGACACAGAGAAATGTGACGCTCCACCGAACGAATTGCTTGTTGTGCCCGCGTCAGGACGCTTGAGCATATTTTACGTTAATATTTTAAAAGCATGTATGTTGTACTAGAAGCTTTCATTCCTTCCTGTTCTTGCGCTACTTCCTCGCCAGTCGGCTCTTTGGAGGGCCACCAAGATCTTTTAGGACCTCATCCCTCTAGCGGTATCTTCTGGGCCGGCCGAGACAGGTCGTTTCTTTGGGTCGTCGAGCCATCGAAGTAAGTAAGTAAATAAGTATGTATGTTATAAGTATTTGTACTTACATTTGACTTTAAATTTCTTTTTATTTTGTAACAAACTCTCCATTTGTATGATAAAAGAAGTTTACTACTTATTCTCTTCTTATAAAGATGTGTTCAAGTTTTGAAAAAACCTAGGTAACAGATAAAAATTTCGTCTTGCTTTACGGGGTAGCCAGTGCCATGAACACCTATATCGTTTTAGGAAAATTTTAAATATCGTTTTTACAATTCTTTTTCTACGACAAACAACTTTCGTAACAATGCAAGCTGCTATGGGAAGAGAAACTTACGTAACATGAAGTAACGTCTAATAGGTCCCTATATCTGATTGAAAGCATAGCAGGGCTGACGGGAAAGTGCGAGGTATTTCAAGCCGACTTTTCATCTGTAGCAAGTGGCAGTCCAAGGGGCCCACGCGTTCGGAACACATGGCTTTTTCCTTCATCTAAGTGTTCTGTCCTCGAGCAAGATTGTGGAGATCAAGAAGCAAACCCATCTTTTATATAAAAAAAGTAGGTGAAAATTATACTCTGGGGAAACAATGATGTGAAGTGGTTGTCTTCTAACAGATCTCTCTGTTATATTCAGTTCCTCTATTTTTCCTAACTAACATCCAATCAATCGAGGGGACTCTTCGGGTTGCTGCAGTTCAAGTTGCAACCTCGATTATATTTTTTAGGCGGATTATTTTAAAATTACATTTTTGCTTGGTTCATGTGTTCCATATATACAGTTATGAATAAAGCAATTCGAACATATATAAAAAAAAACATAGCTACATTTAAAACCATAACCTTTTGGGAATTTAAAACTAACACCGAACATATCAAAAATCGAACGAAGCACTTTTTTACATTTTCTCACACCATACATACCATGCATATTTTATCAAGATTTGAGCATTTGGGGGAACGGTTTGAAAGTTATTGTTGAACTTGAATATAGTACGAAAACTCGGTATCTGCCATTTTAGGAAAAACATACATTGTAAATTTTTCCATAGACATAGAAAATTTAATTCAGTCTTAAAATCTTTAAGGGCATTGTAAATTCGCACGTAGGTTGGAAAAATCTTGACAAATGTTTTCAAATTTCGCCAGTCCTGTCCTGTATTAGGATTTTTTAATATAATTTCTACACCAGTCTGGCGCGTACGGTAACCGTATTATTTTCCGAGAAAAATGGTTTGCAATTTATTAGCTACGGCTGTTACGGAAAATAATGAGGCCGCTGGTTATTTACACCTTTTTTACTCTGTGGGGTAAAATCTACAAACTCTATCGGGCGTTTATAAATCTACTGGTATATGTATGAAATACAAAAAACTACTTAAACTAATATCAATCTTTTGTCATAGTTTTGAAACCGATCAGTTACCAAGGTATTTTTGTGTCTTGGAGTAATAAAAGCGTCTTTCAGATTTTCATTGAATCGTTAGGTTATTACGTAGAAATTGCAAAAAAATAAAATAGAACACAAAGATGAGTTAATTTATAATATTATATCTAGTTACAAAAAATTCCACGTGCTAAGTTTGCTTCTTAAATAATAAAATAATTATGGTAAAATCAGATTTCCAATTGTCTAAATTACAGTGAAATATCAATGGAGTAGTCATTCTACTCTATAAATATTTCACGATAATGGGTTGTGTTAACTGTTGTGCTATTGCTGGGAACATTGAAGTCTAGTTTTCGTCTTGTGTGACTGGTTAAATAAATAGATAAACAAAGTATATACGTATAAATCACAAAGATTGAGCTAGCCCCAAAGTAAATTCGAGTACTCATGTAAGGATACTAACTCAATCCTATGAGTGCAATCGGTCTTGATCAAAAACTGTTAAATAAACAAATCAAAGAATGTTGAGAAGTTTTAGACAAACACTCAAGAATTCGACCAATCTATAGAGCGTAGCTCAGTGTAGAAGAATCAGTAGTGAGCCAAAACATAACGTTCCCTATAATAGCACATCAGTAACAACAATCAGAGTCTAAACAACAACGTAAGTCGGTTCAGTCTCGATGCCGCAGACGTTGTCCCTAGCAGCGATGTGCATGTACCCGTCGATGCCCCACGTGGGACCCCATGAGTTCTTCACAATCCAGAACTCATCACCGTTCTCTTCACCATACCCGACGATCACCACTTCATGGTTAAGCATGTTCCCATTTTTGGGGCTGGAATAAACATTGAAATATCTCTAATTTATCTTTCAATATAGTGCAAAACCAATGCCCAACAAGCGATTGTTTGGTAACAACTTGTAGAAACGTTAATATATTTTTTATAGGTTTACTATTGAAGTAACTAAATATTCACAAATTGTGGATATTTTCCTATATAGTGTAGAAATTACACTATATACATATGTATATAGTGTAATTTCCACACTATATATTGTGGATATTTTTTCACAAATTTAGTTATTTATTTTTTGGAAATAAATAACTAAATATATAAATTAATGGATATTATTTTTCTAAATAAATAACTAAATATTCACAAATTGTGGATATTTTCCTATACTTTGTACTAATAAAACTTAGCTACGAAAGTGAACGGAAGGAACATTGCTGCTTAGGCAAGTTTCATCAATCATTTATTTCGTCTGACAATATTATTATATTATTGCTAGTGTCAAAATGCAAATCAAACTACAGCTTGATAAAAAAATGATACTAATTTCTTATTCGATAATACTAAGTTCTTCCACAATTATATCACTGGTAAACTGTTGTTTGAATTGGCAAATGAGGTTGATTGCTAGTAAAATATAAAAACAAGATAGTTACCAGTCGGCTTCAGGGCTGTAGAATACTCCTCCAGCGTAGAGAGAGAACTCAGTGTTCGCATGCACAGACGTTGTTATTGGTCCATAGTTAACTAAGGCCACCTGAAATTGTTTTACGTAATTATGATTTGACAACTACTTATAGTACTTATTGTTGTTTAAACTACAGCCCCATAGGACGCGACGCGAACCACTATGAATTTGTATTGAGTATGTTCCCGCGACATACGACTCCGATATCCGGTGTCGTCGCCTTGTGGACGAAGGGGCTATGTTTAACATTCCTCACATTGACATTTAAAATGTGAAACAAATTAACTCGCAAATGTAATATGAGTAAAGTTAAGAGTGAGGAAACTGTGTAACCACCATTGATTTGACCACTTTTAAAGTAAATTATTTTTTTAAAATAATAAAGTTTATCAATTGTGAGTCTCATTTACCTTTATAGCACTGATGCTATTGGGGGTAATGTCAGTGAAGCCTTTGATCGAATAGGTTCTGGTCATGTTGTCGATTTTGCAGAATCCATTCTAAAATTGGAAAAAGGCGAACAATGTTGTAACAATTTCAGTTTTAAAACACTATGTAAAGCTTTTCAATATGATGCAGTTTTAACTATAATTTAGATGATTTTCTTCCTGCTACCTGTGTGAAGCAGGAGCGAGTTGCTTGTAAAATTTAAAAGAAATATGCTGTCCAATTATAAATATATCCTTAATTTATCTAATTAACACAAAACATTAGTCAGAAACATCTGCTAAGCAACAAGGTTTTATTCCTCTTGGATAACATTTTTCTAGCAATGCGTCAAAATAAAATGTCTCAAAATATAAAAGCATAGGTCTACTTACCCTGTTAGCATATTGGCCATAATCTGCTTCAGTGGGTAGACCGTAGTCCCGGATCCACTCGTAGGCTGCATCGTCGGTACCACCATTACATCCTGATCCACCGTATCTGAAAATTTGTTTGTTTGTAAACTCTTTATTGCACATACACATAAGAAAAATACAAAAGATAGCGAAACAAACAGACAGGCATACAATGGCGGACTTATCCCAAAAAGGTTTTTTTACAGTCAATAAAGGAAAGTATATTTTCAAGAAGGTTCCGGAAGCAAGTGTGATCTATGAAAACTACTATACATGAGTCAGATTGGTAAGCAAATTCATGTGGAGGACTTTATCAATTCATCGAAATGTGTTTTTTACGTACCCCCAAGCACAATCAATGAGGGCCTGGTTGCTGAGTGCCACTAGTTTCCCGCCGTTGCTCTTGGCGATGGCACCCTCGATCACCGCAGTGGTGGCGAAAGTCCAGCAAGACCCACAATCTTCTTGATCTGGAAACAAAAATAAAAATACTCCCGTGGGAAATAAAGAACAATTTACTCTATGTATCTAATAAGTCTACCTATAGTATAGCAAATGTAATCGAAATTCATGTAGTAACATTTGGATGATCTACTTGTATTTCTTTAAGCCTTAATTTTTTCTAAATTCTGTGCACCGAACCAACTAACTCACAATTAGAAGTATTGATAAAAACATTTCTCAACTCTGCGCCTGTCGGCAGCTTCATATGCCATCGCCGGCAGCTTTTTTGTACTGGAAGGTAACCTGCTACCTACTTTTTAACAAGGCTGTTAAAAAAAGAAAACCTCACTTTTAATGTTGGTCACCAGCCCTGACAGACGCGCGTCGTATTCATCAGGTAAGCTGTCGGCAGCAGACTTAATCTTCGCTTCATCATAAGGGAACGGAATGTTGCCAGGTTTCCTCGCCTGACGTCTTACTAGGCCTGTGTGCCTCCTCATTTCTTCAGGGGTGCGGTCAGCGAAATGGTTCAGGGATAATTTGTAGCCAAGGTTCTGACGGTTTCTTGCTGCAACGAGCCTGTTTTGAGAAAATAGGAGTCGATATTATAATAAGTCTCTGTCGACATATACAAGGAATGTCGTTTCGTAAGGTTCCGAGCTTTTGCAAAGTCATTTTTGATGAAGAAAAGATGGTTTAGTTTTATGCAAAATATTATTTTGCATAAAACTAAACCAGCCGATGTTTTTCAAAAAATATTATAAACCTGAATGTTTACAAGAGTTGATGTTTGGATGTTTGTAACTCTAACACGCAAGAATAATAAATGGATTTCGATGAAATTTGGTACACGGATATAGTAAACCTGGAAAAAAACATGGGCAACTTTTATCCCGAAATCCACGGAGGAGGGCGAAATCCCACGGAAGTGGTCTCCGGAACATAGCAAGTTCGACATACGTTTGTATCTACTACTATGCTAATTTGTAGAGGTAATGTAGTTTAATCCTTGGCTCTACACAAGCTGTAAAATAGAAGAAAGTATATAAAAAAAAATATATAAAAAAGTTTAACTTACCTCATATTTTTGTGAAAGATGGTCTTTCTTATTTGATGCTCCTTTTCATTAGAGTACACTTTATTATATTGTTCTTTATACCTAAATGAAAAATAGACAAATCATTAAAATAATTTCATGTATTTTTTGAATAAAGTAATTTTTTACTGTGTAATTCAAGATTTAAAAATACATACGCATTGAATACACGTTCGGATATGATCTTTCTTATGAGGATATTTTTAAAAGTTATTTCCTTTTCTAGAGAGGTACTTTCAGCATCATAACAATCATCTGAAAAACACAAATCGTGTATAAAATAGTAAAATAAAACGAAGATACCCAAGAAAATCCGTCATTTAAAATATTTTAACATTGATATAGAACGTCTCCTCGCAAATACCTATTATAATACATAGGTCTTCATCACCATCATTTCAGCGTCTTCCCGCCCACTGCTGGGCATACTCGTAAACATCTCTTTTTGTACGCCATATAGGTCTTAATAATTATAAATAGTTTTTTTTAACTCACAAGCAGAAACATCAAAGACATCATCTTCAAAGTCCTTCTCGTAATTAAAGAACTCCCAGATATCGTGGTGATCCAGGTAACCCAACCAAGAGTTGTATACTTCTTCGTCATATCTGAAAATAGGTCTTTCATTAGTTTTAATTTTCTATTATTTTATTTCAATTCTCTCTTTAGTCGTATTTCCTCATGACTGATGGAGTGGTTTGCCATTGCCTTCTCCATTTCACACACTAGCTGATAATCATCAACCAGAGTGCAGGTTTCCTCACGATGTTTTTCTTCACCGGAAGCAAGTGGTGGTCGATGAAAACTAACATGAGTCAGATTGGTATACAAACTCATGTAGCCCGGGCAGGATTCGAACCTGGGATTTTGTATCCACAGGCGGGCGCCCTACTACTCGGCCACCACCGCTTCAATTAAATATCTTGTATTTAGAAATTTCTTTTTGTGTTTAGATTTAATAAACATCATTTAAATTAATTTAAAAATGCAACTTACCCAAAATGCTAGCCACATTTATGGTGTAAAAAAAGTTATCTCTCTCAGCCAAAAGACGTCCACTGCTGGACAAAGGCCTCCCCCAAGGATTTCCACAAAGACCTGACACACACCTGCGCAACACGTGACCTTCACCAGGTCGTCGGTCCACCGAGTGGGAGGCCTGCCAACACTATGTTTTCCGGTTCATGGTCGCCACTCGAGAACTTTTCTGCCCCAACGGCTATCTGTTCTACGAGCTATGTGCCCCGCCCACTGCCACTTAAGTTTCGCGATTCTGCGGGCTATGTCGGTTACTTTAGTTCTCCTGCGGATCTCCTCATTTCTGATTCGATCACGCAGGGAAACTCCGAGCATAGCGCGCTCCATCGCCCTTTGGGTGACCTTCAGCCTTCTTATGAGGCTCATAGTAAGTGACCACGTCTCTGTTCCGTATGTCATTACTGGCAATACACACTGATCAAAGACCTTAGTCTTGAGACACTGCGGTATTTTGGACGAGAAGATATCGCGAAGCTTCCCGAACGCTGCCCAGCCGAGTTGGATTCGACGGTTGACCTCTTTCTCAAAGTTGGACTTACCTAACTGAACTGTTTGTCCCACCTGGGACAAACAGTTCAGAAGTTTATGACAATATGTATACCTATACATATTGTCATAAACTTCGAATGTAGAGTCTCCAACCTTCAGAGGAGTGGGTGCGACACGGATATTAAACATAATTTTCGTCTTGTCCTTGTTCATTTTTAGACCCACTTGTTGAGAGGCTCTACAGAGGCCATCGAGAATTGTGCCTAGGCCTTCCAAGGTCTCAGCCATGACTACGATATCGTCAGCGAATCGAAGGTGAGTGATGTACTCGCCGTTGATATTGATCGAGTCTGCTCCAGTCCAGAAGCTTGAAAACATCTTCCAGGGCAGCAGTGAACAGTTTCGGAGATATCACGTCTCCCTGTCTTACTCCTCGCTGCAACTGGATAGGTTTCGAGCCTTGATCCTGGAGACGGTCCGACATGGTGGCGTTTTCGTACAAACAATTCAGCGCTTCGATATATCGATAGTCAATTTGGCACCGTTGGAGAGACTGTAGCACAGCCCAGGTCTCGAACGAATCGAAGCCACAAACGCCAAGCATACTCCTCAAAAAAAAGTTATATGATGTACATAACCTATAAAAATTTAGGTTCCTTTTATTAAAATTATGTTTTATGACTTTTATTTTAAAGGATTTGGCTATGGGCTTAAAAAAAATTGCAGAATTCACTTACTTGATAGGTATCCAAGAATCGAAATCAGAGTCAAACTTGGCCCATAGTGTCAACTTGTACTTCGAACCTTCTTCCTCTTTTTCGGCATAAAATTTGGTTACAGGTACACCGAAAATTGTATCGTTATCTATAAAATAGAAATACTTTTCTTTTAAGTAAGAGGAACAGTAAAACCAGGTAATTAAAATTAAAACTAAATTTATCTTTTATAAAATGATCCAATTTAGATCATTATCATTATTGTATCTAAGGCCTTCTTAATTCATGACATTCTCCTAGGCTTTCCATTGCCAAAGAAAAAATGCTTTGACAAGCATAAAGAAATAAAATATCTAACGCTTAAAGTTAAGGGAGACTCTAGAATGGCAACCACGTATCCTACGGCAAACGGAAGCGCAGTGACCTACTACCTCCCTTTGTAGTTTTTTAACAAGAGTGATATTTTCAAAATGTAATAAAATTACATCTACTTGAAAGGCCGGCAACACTATTGTGATATCCCTGGTATTGCAGTAGTCCATAGGCAGCGGTGATGGCTTACCATCAGGTGACCCGCTTGCTCATTTGCCGCGCCCTATGTTATAAAAAAAAATTAAAATAATGGGAGAGATACTGTGACTTACCGACTGCTACGTAGTTTTCAAATGTGCTTGGCAAAAGGTCTACTGGCTCTTCTGGGTAATCCCTGGTACCTTTTGTTTTTTCACAAGCTATTTCATTTTCTTTATCGTTGGTTGTTTTCGGAAAAATCTAAGTAAACAAATAAATGGGAAATATAAAGAGTTCAATAAAGAAAATCATTAAACGGTCCTTAAGGCTAAAGAGCACACGCTTGTAATCTTGAAGTGTAACAATGAACAAATATGAAAGGTGTAGGTACTTAGTCAACGAACTAATATTCAGTTTGTTGGGTATAGTATAAAAAAAATTACATCATATCTGACTCCACGACTTTTTCTTGACTTCGTCGGGACAATGATACACCGTACTGCACCATCATTGTAGTCGACTCTTGATTTCTTCTCAGTGTGCCTACAAAAATAATAAAAAAATGTTCATTTTGGTCTCAAAGCATTTATCTAACTTTTTTACCTTATAAACACTACCTAACTGAATATAGATAAACTATAATGAAAATGAAACTATTTAAACATAGTATCATTGGACAGGACGTGGACAAATTTAATAAACCATTAGGGTGAATCGCAAGACAAAGAGGTACAGAAAGTAACAAGTGAAATTCCAAAAACCATGCCGCCGTGTGGGCTCATCCTATCGTGATAGTAATCTGATACTTTATTTATCCATGAATAAAATAAATTGTACGTACGACCCCCACGCTTTTGTTTGTTACCATAATGCTGTCTCTTCATATGGCATCATCAAGATACGTTTATTGTGAACTAGCTGGGCATAAGCGAACTTCATTCGCGCGTAATTTACTAATGTATCTCTGGTTCTAAGCGACGACGTATGAAGATGAAACCTACGTCAGATTTTAAGTTAGACCTTCTATAATACAACAGCGAAAACCGCATCAAATTTGGTTCAG
The DNA here is from genome assembly GCA_018467065.1 of Ephestia elutella. Taxonomy (NCBI): domain Eukaryota; kingdom Metazoa; phylum Arthropoda; class Insecta; order Lepidoptera; family Pyralidae; genus Ephestia; species Ephestia elutella. The sequence continues at coordinate 15,160,432 of CM031573.1, forward strand.
TAGTTTTTGTGTGTTGCGCGTACAAACATACAGACAGAAAGACAGACAAAAAAATGGTTTTGGCTTCTATTGGCCCTATTTTTTTTCTTAAATATCGTCTATATCGTACAAACACAGACCAGTTACAGTTTTATTATATGTATTGATAGACGGTTAGACACTCACCATATTTCAAAAACTTCAATCAAATTAGCAGTGAGGTACATACGCCTGGATTCGCAATGGTATTTATCCGGCCACGATATATCGACTTCGTCATCGTTATCATCTGTCAAATAAGTAATTATGAATATAGATTAAATACGTACAAAAAAGCCAGTGTTTCTAGCGTTAATTAGGACTTATATTGTTTGTATGAATTACTAACTTTTGCTCTCGGCTTTGCCCGCGTGAATAGAGTTATTTACCCATTTCACGCCTCTAGGTGTGGTTTTTACAAAATTCATTTCTAAGAATAGAATAGAAATCATTTATTCCATAGAATATGATAATATGAGTGGCTGTTTACAATTGGAAGTGCAACATATTCTGTCGTAGTTGGTGTAGGAATTTCAAATTTATACAATTAACAATAATTATTAATAACAGAAGTAACAATAAATCTGCATATTAATTACAATTGTCAATGCTTCTGGAATAATTCCAACATTTACCCAAGAGCCAGTCAAATAATTTACGTATGTGCTTGTCTCTCTAATATCTACTGGCAGTTCGTTATACAATTTGATCGCCATGCAGAAAACATTGCCGCTGTACATTTTTAATCTCTGTCTAGGTGTATATAATCTAGTGGGGTTTCTACTATGACTTTTTTTTGCTACTACGTCATGTAAAGGGAAGAGGTCTGGATATTTTTTAACAAACAGGCACATCTCAAATATGTAAAGGCATGGTAAAGGAAGAATTTTTGCCTTTTGAAATAATTGTTTACAACGTTTACTTTAGTTTACTTAGTGCTCACTTACGCTGGAAATTAGAAAGGAGTCTAGTTCTAGGACAGACGTTTCCTTGACTTCAACTTGACTGACGTTTAACCGACTCAACCAATTTGGTATGGTTAGCCCATATATGGCATGTTCTTATGTATCATAATATTATATTAATAAACGAATAATTCTTGTTCTAATCCTCATTGTCGACATAGAGTACTTGTAAGATAAGGTATCTAAAGTTTTTGCTCACGACGTTTTGGTTAACATTTCAAGGATTTTCGGGGGGTTGACATGTGGTTTGATCTACAAGGCTTTCTGAATTCGAATTTTATGACTTCGTATATTATATGACAAAGATTAGATAGGAGATAACATATATGGGATATGTGGTGATTGTTACTATCATTGTGAAGTAAATTTTTGGGTTACCATTTTCGGGAGATCGACATATAAGGACTCATTTTGCAGGAACAGTAGTTCACCCGTTACTTAACACGCAAATATAATAAGTTATGTGAAAAATATCCAATGTCGAAGTATGCAAGAACGATGTACTATATGGGCTAGCATCCTATACTACGTACTCCAGTCGGTTAAACGTCAGTCAAGTTGAAGTCAAGGAAACGTCTGTGAATATGGGTGTAAGAGTCTAGATTTTAGCTTTACTCGCTTCTTGCTCGTTGTGGCAAATTAAGTTGTGGTAAATTAAAATATCTGACTTTTAAATTCTTACCCTTCAGTCGTCGCCCTTGCGTTATAACCACTAAGCTAAATAAAAATAATAATTTAGTTCCTAACATTTTCACTGACCTCCCCGAGTGGTATGTGAAAAATATTTTCACTAACATTTATACTGTTGCCAATTATTTGACACAATTAATTAAAAGCTTTGATAATAATTATTATAACGAATTTAATAATTAACTGAACAGAATGCATGATAAATCAAATAAATCTCTATTGTAATATCAGTCAGTGTTACTCAATATTATTAGATGATAAAACGAAATATTTTCAATTATACATATTATTTCTATCACATTTCTTTGGCTAGGTAACATGAAGATTAACTATAAAAAAGAATTGTTAAATTAAACTATTAAAAAATTAAAGAAATATGACCATTTCTCGGGGAGTTTAGGTACATACTTAATTATGATTAAATTTTCAATCATACTTTATTAGTCATATTATTTCTTCAATTGCTCTGTCTAGGCAACATGAAATTAAACTTTAAAAAATAATTGTTATAATAAGTCGAGGAGTTCCTTAGTTAAGAGCTACCTTCTGGGTGCATCATCAGGCTATTATTATCATCCTAATCCTAACTAATATTATAAATGCGACAGTGAGTTTGTTTGTTAATTTGTTTGTTTGTTACCTCTTCACGCTTCATCTACTGAACCAATCTTCCTAAAATTTCGCATACACATAGTTAGAAGTACGAAGAAGGACATAGGGTACCTTTCATCTTGGAAAAAGTACTGTTCCCGTGGAAAAATCACGAGGGTCGCAAGAAACTCCTCGCATCATCAAGCTAGTCATAAAAATAAAAATGCACCAAAATGTCAAACAGGTCGACGGTACATAGAAGAGAAAGTGGCACTAATTTAGTTTGCAAGATTTGACACACCAAGTCAAGTTTAATTAAATAGTTTAATTTATTAATAAACCGTACCGGAACCATTAATATCGGATCTAGTTTATTTTTGCGTTATTTCCATAGTTATCGCTATACAGTTATCGCGATTGCTACTCATAATATATTAGTTACGGAAGCAATTAGAATACGATAGAAAGTAAAATGAGTGTTATATCGACCGGTCACATAAAAGCTTTTCAGGTTTCATTATATCAAATTAGCTTTCTCCCGCAACTTTGTGTTGTATTCGGGACGCGCTATTAATATGAAAACGCACACATTGACGTATTCACGGATATACAGTTTCATTTGTAGTACCTAGTAGTAGGTATATTTGACGCGCCGTTTCTATGAAGCGCCCGCCCTGTTTGGTACACGACTAGAAAAATACCTGGAATAGCACAGGGACACTTTTTACCCCAAAATTCTTGCAGGAACAGAGTCCTGGGGTCTAATATGGTCACATTGATGAATCGGAATATGATCCAATTCTAATTTCTTAAATATTTCAAATTTAACCTTACTATACCAATTATAAGGTTTATTTTTAAATATTTAGGAAATGAGATATGGATCATATTCCGATTCTTCAATGTGGCTGCTAGGGCTAGTTAACTCCATATTTACAAGTAATGCGACTGGTTCAATTAGTTCTCTATACAACACACACATCTCACATTACATTCTTCTTCTTCTCTCAGCCGAAAGACGTCCACATTACATACAACAACATAATACATCTCTATAGTACTTACAACGTAGATAAAACTTAAACCCTTACCTTACAGAATTCTATCTTTGGGGGGTCAGGTTTATCTGTCCCCGACTGTAAATAAATAAGTGAATGAATGAATGACTGAAAAAAAATTATTTGAATAAGCTTAGCATACACACGCTTGTAAGAATCTACATATTAAAGCTAAAACTTATACACAGATACAGCAAGTGTGAGCTGCAGAAATTCAAAAAGGACATAACTCAGTGAAAATCTTTGCTCACAGCTGTGATGAGCGAAGCACTGTTTTTCTGCTATGACCTGAATATTGTGTAGTTTAAATATTACCTATATTTAAAGTGTACCTATGTGAATAATTTATTTTGTTCCGAGGTAAAGCTCAACTTGGCTACCATCCAAGAATTGAATTCTGGCGCAAAGTACTTCTGAATGCAACTCAAAGGAACAGAAATTGATAGCAAGTTTTGATAAGAAAGAGTGTCCGCAAGTGCAGGTTCAAAAGCCAGTTTGTAGTATTAAAATATGATGGACTCTATATTTCTGAAATATTTTTTAAATTCATGAAGAAACATGAGGGACCATTTCTCAGGGAGAAAGGATTAGGAAAGGGGGATTTTATTATTATTGAATAAAATAAGCATTTTCTAATGGGGAAATTTATTTCAAATTTGTTATACCAAGATGTATCTAATGCAGTCTTAAATTAAGAGGGTGAATCTCCGACTGCACGAAGACCTATTTACTAGTTTCATGTTTCAAGAAAACGGTGAAAAATCACCATTTTTTCACAGAAAAAAAAAACACGGCCGAAGGGGGCTTTTCGAAGTCAACAGTAATTGTTTCTGGTAGCCACTGCTTAGTTACATACGAGGAAATATTAAGTACTCACTAGTAATTATTTGATATTTTCCTGAGCTTTACATAAAACGAAAAATCCCTATCACTTGGATACCAGTATCCTACGACGATCATTTTTTCTTCGTATGATACTGGTTACCAAACTCTGGGGGCCAATTCTCAAGTAATAGTAAAAAGTTCACGTTCGTAAAAAATTTCGAAATTCGATTTTTTTTCGAAGGTAACTCAGTTTGTGTATTCTCAGTTATTCACAATCCAAAAAGTTCGATCAAACATCGCTCGAACGCATCGAGTGCTAGAGACCAATAGAATTCTTTCGTATTTGACGTAAGTATGAAGTTTTGAAGGTTGCGTGAGGTTATAAGTTTGTTTTTGTTATGAGTATTTTTTTAAATACCACTTTTTGTTTATTAAATTATAATAATATTATAAAATAATTAGGTACGTAAAAAAACTTTTGTCCAATTCCGGAGTCACGTGCCATACGTGCATATTTCCCTCAATATTTTCTTGCCGAGACAAGATGGCTTGAGGAGTTTATTGTTAACTCTTTTTTTTTTTGGAGATTTGCTCGAGTCATTAGAGGACGCGCAGGCGGAAACTCGCCGCGGCAAAGGGCATCCGTACTCCGGGATCCCTTCGAATTGAGCAATGCGGAGTTTATCAAGCACTTCCAGATTGACCAAAGCTCTGACTGTTGAATTAATACAATTAATTGAGCCTGTGATTGTGCAGCGGTCCCAAATTGATATTAAAACTAAGGTAAGCATTTAATTTTATTAACCCTACCTCAAATTTTATTAATACTCAGTACATGTACCTACCTATCACATTGTAATCAATCAGGTGTAAAGATTTACGAGTGACTGGCGTTTGAATTAAACAGAGTTTGTATCTCAGAACACCAGCCTGTCCCCACAAGGAGAAGTAATAAGAATACTTACTTTTCTACAATACCAGAATCACATAAAAAATAAGTATAGTTATGGGTTTATAGGGTACTTAGAATAATTATTAAGGTATAGGTATAATGTGCCTACTCTTTTCACATCTTCAAAATGTTTTTTGCAGGTTTTGTGTGCATTACACTTTTTTGGCACGGGTAAGCTATCAACAAACCCCAACAGCAAAAATTATTTTGCCTGAATATTTCTCAACCGTCTGCTTCCCGGTGTATCTCAGAGGTTGTTGAGGCACTTTGAATCATCCAAATATATTTAACAGTTTAATCCGGATTTCCAAACACTCTTGAAGAACTCCAAAAATATCCTTCCGAGAAGGTTAGTTTTACATGCTTGCTATTCAGAAAACAAACATTGGAATTACCTGCTTTAATCTATATATATATATAACAAATAAAATATTACTCTTACTTTACCTATGTAGTTTATACATGAACATGAAAATCTATTTTAGATGCACTTTTACAAGAAAATATTAATATTTTTACAGATTCTACAGTTTATATGGATTTCCTGGTATTGTGGGTTGCATTGATTGCACTCACATTTCCATAGTGCCACCACAAAGGCCCTTTGAAGAGAGGAGTTATGTAAATAGGAAAAATTACCATTCTATTAACACTCAATTGGTAAATAAATTTAAAAGAAAATATCTTTATCACATTATTTAAATCTCTTTATCACATGCTCAGTGCAATTGTTAATTTTTTTCTAATTACCTACTTTAACAGATATGTGATGCCAATTTGAAGATTTTGAATGTCAATGCACTGTTCCCGGGTAGTACTCACGACTCCTACATTTGGAACAGTTCCAATGTATTGCCGGTGATGGAACAATTACATTTATCCAACCAAAGTTATCACCTTATAGGTTTGTAAAATTATCATAACTATTTAAGAATTTAGTGATTAAGACACCCATCTCTGGTGGACAGGACCCAAATTCATGTCCTATCATGCCACATGAGTTTGCATACGAATCCAACTCATCTAGGTAGTTTTCATAAACCATCACTCTCTTCGAGTGAAAGAAAATGTGTGAGGAAAATAATTTACTAGTCCTTTTAGTCGTATTCCTCGTGACTGACAGTCTTGGTCATTATATGGAATGAAACACACACAACGACTATCTTGGCAATGTTTGGAGTGGTTTGCCATTGCCTTCTCCATTTCACAGACTAGCTGATAATCATCAAGCAGGTTTCCTCACTATGTTTTCCTTCAACGAAAGCAAGTGGGGGTCGATGAAAACAATCATACTTGAGTTGGATTGGTATGCAAACTTATATAGCACGAGCAGGATTCAAACCTGGGACCTTTTGCAGCCCTTTCACTCAAAGTTTACTAGTATGTGGCGCTAAATAGCAGCAGTTGTCTTTAAGTGTTGCTTATTAGTTGAATGCTAAATGAACTTCTATAATTCTTATCATTTATTTCAGGAGACAGTGGGTATGCCCTAAGGCGCTTGGTGCTTGACACCTATATTGCACACTGAAGACAATAGTGCAGAATATAGATATACAGAGGCACTAAAACGGGCCCGCTCGACTATTGAGAGGTGCAACGGAGTCCTAAAGGGCAGATTTAGGTGCCTCCTAAAAGACAGGGTGTTGCACTATAAACCCAACAAGGCTACTAAAATAATTAATGCCTGTTGTGTGCTTCACAACATGTGCATTAGAAACAACCTGCCAGACCCAGATATTCCAGCACATGACGATCTTGGGATTATCAATCTGCCTGAACATCCAGAGAGAAGTGGGAACGGGAAGAGGCAACATACATTTATTCCAAGGGCGACAGAAACAAAGTCAAATAGTCAATAGTTATTTTAATTAAACTTTACTTTTGACAACTACAATACACACAGAATGTAGTCTTTTGTCTAATTGTATCCCCATAGAACCTATCCCAAGAATAGAAGAAAAAAAAACAATCATTAATAATGTCTCAAATATATAATCAGTCATTTCTAATTAGTAATTACTTTCTAATTATCACAACAAAATCAAATAATAATTTATCTGCACTAATAGTATAAAGATTTATTTTTAATGTTGGCAACAAATAAACTCAAAAACTGCTGGAAAACAAATTTTAACGAAACAAAATTAGCTTATTCTTCACAGCAAAATCAGATTCTCAGAATGCTGTTTTTGTCTAATTGTATCCCCATAGAACTTACCCCAAGAATAGAAAAATTAAAAAAAAAAAATCAATCATTAACAATGTCTCAAATATCTAATCAGTCTTAAAATTGTAACATTCTAATCAGTCTTAAATTGTCACATTTCTAATTAGTAATATTAATTAGTTTCTATTTATCACAACAAAATCAAATAATTACTTATCTGCACTAATAATATAAAGATTTATTTTTAATGTTTGCAAAAACAAACTTAACAACAAAGCAAAGTTTTAGTTAGCATCTTATCACAGCAAAATCGAACAATTACATTATATTTCTGAGTGTTTGTAACAAATAAACTCAAAAACTACTAGAAAAACATCAGTTTTAAAAAAGTAGAGTTTTAGCATCTTATCACAGCAAAATGAATTAAATTTGTTACAAAAACTACTGGATATGTTACTGGTAACTTATTCTTACAACAGCATAATCAAAAATAAATTCAATGAAGATTTTTGTTTAATTAATGTCTGTTAAAGATAAAAAAGACATTAATTAATTATTACATTACTTATTTTTTAACGAAGAGGCAATGTCTGCCAATGCTTGTACTTGAACAGACATTAATTTTAAAAAATCTTCATAGAACTTTTTTTTATTAAATTTTTTTCTTCGAGAGTCCTGCTCAAAGCTTGGGCTGCCTGCAGACCCTCCTCCAGCCGCCTCTGAGCCACAGGCCTGCGAGGTTTAATAATTTGTTTTCGTTGGCTTGTCTTCTGTAATGTTTCTGTAAATAAATAAAAATGATGTAAAATAATTTAATTATTATTTAGCAATACATAAACGATTTGATTTTAATTATTATTTTATTTCTTTAACTTCGTTACAAAAAACATGAAAATGGCGGACTTACTGCCGGAGGCAATTATTATAATGGTAAGTAATCTGTGGTGCATACATTGCGCTATATCCTACAGCTGAAGAGTTTGTACGTATTTGTTTGTTGGTTTGAACATGCTACGTCCAGTTTTGTTTGAAAAATTCTTTCTGTGAAAGATGATAGCCACATCACAGAAAATATAATACTACTAGCTTTTGCCCGCGGCTTCGCCCGCGTGAATTTCCCACGGGAACAGTGCTTTTTCCCGGGATAAAAAGTAGCCTATGTGCTATTCCAGGTCATTATCTACCTCTGTACCAAATTTCATCCAAATCCGTCCAGTAGATTTTGCGTGATTGAGTAACAAACATCCTCACAAATTCACAAACTCACAGATTCACAAACTCACATCCAAACATTCGCATTTATAATATTAGTATGGATGCTAGTAGCCATTCATGAGGAAGGCTATAAGCTTTCCAGAAACCCACGAAATTCTGGATCATATGTTTACGATTTAAGTATGTGTTATGGAGATGATTAAAAATTTAAAGGGCATGATTTAATAAGAAATCAATAAATTACCAGTTTTTGTGATATTTTCGTGTTGGGAAGATGTCAATATATTCTGTTCACTGTATGCGACCTCGGATTTTATTTGTGATGAATCTGAAAAAGGTTTTATTGAGATTTAAACTTTCATATATATGCAGTTTATCTATCAGCGAGGGACTCAATTGTTGGAAGCCTAGCTGCCCCATAAGATCATGTTTATGATATTGGAACTGAAGCGACATGTAAAATGTTAAATCTGTAGGGCAGATAAAGTCTAATTTAGCTTTCAAGATTTGACCTGATCATCCTAACTAATATTATAAAAGCGAAAGTGATTTTATTTGTTTGTTTGTTACCTCTTCATGCTTTATTTACTGTACCAATCTTCCTGAAATTTTGCATACACATAGTTAGAAGTACGGAGAAGGACATAGGGTACCTTTCATCCTGGAAAAACCACTGTTGTGTACCACTGTAATTCAAGCAGGCGAAGCCGCGGGCAAAAGCTAGTATTAAATATATTTGCAATCAAAGGAAAGACATATATTAATTCTTCAATCATGGTGCTTCACGCATTGGATCAAATGAGATTCGGCAAAGATAGAACAGGTAATCAGTTCCCAAGACATGTTATTCTTTCACATTTATAATAAAAGTAGGATTACCTGTTTTTGGTGTAGCATCTTGATCCAAGCTTCCCTCTGAGTTTCCAGATGCTAAATCTACAAAAAAACAAACTTAATAACAAAATAGGAAATGCATACTTGAAGTAGGTAATCACAATATAGAATAAGATTATAATGTACAATACAATAATCCTAATCCTAACTAATATTATAAATGCGAAAGTGAGTTTGTTTGTTCGTTACCTCTTCACGCTTTATCTACTGAACCAATCTTCCTGAAATTTCGCTTACACATAGCTGGAAGTACGGAGAAGGACATAGGGTACCTTTCATCCCGGGAAATAGCACTGTTCCCGTGGGAAATTCACGCGGGCGAAGCCGCGAAGCTAGTAATAGATAAAAAAAGTAACTTAAATCAGTTTATTTACCTATTATTGATGGGCTATTTTCATCTACATTCAGATGATTTGATAAATCTGAAATATAAACAAAATAATTAGAACATCAAATCAAAGATATTTGGCAATTCAATAGCAATATATAAAATAACTTACCAAAGAAAGTAACCAAGGACTCTTGTGAGTCATTGTGACCAACCAATGATGGTTGGTCAAACGTGCTTAACACTAACGATTCTTCTAAAGTTGGGGGATCTGGTGGCGGACCACCACCAGTTAAATTTGCCTGTTTTCTTATCGCGGCAAATTTTTTTTTAGCGTTCGCCTTTCTGTCTTGCCATGTCTGAAAAGTATGATAGATTTACCTATTACAAAGTGCAATATGAGGAGTGTGACCAGGGAATTACTGATATTAAACAGACTTACTTTGCGCCACTCCTCCCATGTCTTGTTTGCGCCGGTGATTGAATTTAAATCATCGGCGATTTTAATCCATCTTCTTTTGGACTCAGTCTTTGTGAATGTGCTGCTAAATTTTCCACTTTTCAATTGTGGATCCGCCTCCACCAAGTGGATTAGTCGCAGCTTCTGCTCTGCACTAGCGAACTTTTTTTTGCTATCCATTTTTTTGATTACGAAAGAAAAATATTGGAAAAATGTAATTTAAAACTTCGGCCACTGACAGCAAATTTATCGAAGTTGCTCTAGCTGACATTGACAACTATTATCCATTCCGTTTTATTTGTATGTACCGAAACATTCAAAATATTTCTTTAAGATTAGAGGACAATGATAATTGTTGCAAAGGCGTTTTTTAAAACGACCAAATGGAACGTATTTTATTGTCTATGCTATGTTCGTATTGACAATACGATTGGTAAATGTTCTACGGGTGCTGAGAATAGGAGTTTTTCGAAACACTCGAACTTTTCAGTAGAACGGACAACTTCGTATACGAAAAACTCTATTACAAAAGTTCTATTACTTGAGAATCGGCTTCCTGGTATCATACACGGCCGAAGGGGTCTTTCCAATTATAAAAATTGTAACGGATCCTATTTTAAGAGGCGATGATTTCTATGAAGCGATGATATTCTTTCAGCTAACAGTCCACCAGACTACATCATATAGACACAGATTACATAGATCATTATACTATGTAGATAGAGTAAGTATATACAGAATAGTTATACTTATGTCTAGCGTTAATACGTTTGTCAGCCAAAAGATTTATTCTGATCTAGTTGTGTATGATTTATTAAGTGCCATCATGAATCTGAATGCAACATAAGAAGCAACACCTATTAATATTCTAGAAAATTGAGTTATTTCCTTTAATTTATTATTCCTCAAGGCCATAATTTAAATGACTAATGGTGTTTTGTTTGCTTGTGGCGTACTAGAAATCAGCAAACTATGATTAAAATAGAGTTGTATTCCTAGGGCAAGATGGATCTAATCTTAATTGCCTACTCCAGCAAGGAAATAGGGAGATGACAAATTATCTACATTACATACATACAATCACGTCTTTATCCCTTACGGTGTAGACAGAGCCAAGAGTCGTGAGACTCGAAGGTCACGCTTAGCTGAATGGTGAGCTCTCTGATGGAATGGAGATTCAGGTATAGTGACAGGTTGCTAGCCCATCGCCTATGAGTGGAGGAATCCCCAGTTTAAAGCCCAAGTCAGTTTATCTACATTACAATTCTGAATAAGTAGGTATTTTATTTGTAAAAATTGCATAAATAAAAATTTATATAGCATCGAAATTTATAGAGACAAATGGAGGATATAATAGGGCAGGCAAGGGACGTCACAGTAATGATTTGAAGCAAATTGCCATTATTTTGATGTTACTCATTTAAAAAATGTGTTTGTGTTTTTCATCCTGCTGATGTAAAATTATTTTGGGAGCAAGTTTAGTTTTTTTATCCATTATTTCAATTGATATTATATTCACCTCTGTATGAAACAGTGACACGTTTAGTATTTGGCCTTCCCTTTGTAATTCCCAACCAACCATCAAGTCAGGAATAAACCATAACATATTAACCACAGTATCTATACCAAAAGCAGTGAACAATGCTACAGATCGCACACATCTAGAGATCATTTGAGGCTATTGTTTTGCGGCGTCCGAGAATTTCCATTAGCATTAGAAAGGTGCTTCAGGCTGATAGCGAGAGGTTGAGCAGCTGTTACATGTTACACTGTGGTGCAAGTTATGAACTGTCTGTGGAAGAGATTTCGTGAAAAGAAACGTATAGAAAGCTGATGAAGAACACGCTACTTGATTTGACCATTGAGTGCGTCCGGTAGTACAGTTAGCCTTGTATAAAATAAAGTAAAAATACATGACGATGTATATTATACATCGTGCATTGAACCAGTGTCATAGAACCCTTTGGGGCCCTGGGTGAAATTTATCGGCTGGGCCCCGCCTCCTAGTACTTCATGACGACGCAAAAAAGTCGTCATCCTCCCAGTGCCTGACGACAAGAAGGTTGGCCCAAGGATGAAATAGGAAGGGACTATAGAAACTCTGCTATCCAGCAAACGACACTACTCCATACAGTTGCAGAATAGGACTAACAAGGACAAGAAGAGATCAATGGTGTAGCCACAAATCAGTGATGTAGCCACAGTATAAGTAGTACAGTCCGCGAGGCCTAAGCTGAGCTTTGCATTTGTGTGAGTGCACACAGTTAGTGTAAAAAGGCAGTGTTTGTACAACATTTTGACAACCAGCGTGATGTGTGAGATGTCACTTGTTCTGCGCAATCTGCTGCGCACTTACTATTCGGAATCACTTATACAAATACAAAGCTCAGCTTAGGCCTCGCGGACTGTAGTACTGGTGTAGCTACCGGAGGGTTAGATGTCGTGCGCCGAGCTCTCCCAACATCAGAGTGCCCTCAGACACTACCTAAATAGCTTTATTTGGGCTTTAAGTCTTTTTTGCAGCTATCTAGCTTGATAACTATAGGCCCCTGACTCTGATCCCCGATAAACTCTTTCATAACATTTGAACTGGTAATGTCTTTTGCCACCATCTTGTACCACAACACATAGAAGTCAGTGCGCTCTATTTAAATCAGTGGACTGCGGACTGCGGACTTGCCACGCAAATGCAAATTTCATCTCGATTGGGAGAGAAACCGTCCGGCGCTGCTCTGGACGTCCTTATATATCACCGCTTTCTAATTTTAACTGTGAAATGTGTTAAAACGAGCCTCGGACTTTAGTATCAGATCGAAGTCTCATGGAAAATGCCTTTGCTTGCTTAAAATACTAGGTAGTATTTTAAGCAAGCATAGACATTTTCCAAACTTAGGAAAATTAATTCGGGTATTAATTAATTGGTGTTACTTATCACCTTCCAAATTATGAATGGCTTTTTATAAGTCTCAAGATTTTTAACAAATTTTATAGTCACGTCACATACAACAAAAATCTATCTATTTTCGTTAAAAGTTTAACGCCATTGTTAGCCGTTGTTAATCAATTTGTGGGTTCAATTTTTGATAATCTGTGTTCATTATCCATTAATTAGAGCTCCATCAGTTAATTGGATATTGAAAATGGATAACGTTAACATATTATTGCCCTTAATACAGTGTAAGCAGCAAAATTTTAATTAACGCTTTCAATAACGACATGGTAGGTACTGTCGTCATATTAAATTTAGATGAGCCACTCTGTGGGCCTTTTAATAATGTGTAAATTAATTTTGATATTCAAATATAATCCATTTATTTATAATCATACTCATAGTGTTATTTACAGACTTAGTTGTGTGAACTAATAGCTACGCCCGTGGGTTTCGGTTCCTGGGAATTTTAAGATACAAAGTCCTTATGTTTTATTCCAGTTTTGCTACATAAGTGTACCAAATTTTATAAAAATCGGCTCAGACACAATCGGATGTTAGGAGATCGAAAACGTGATTCTTAGTAAAGTTTGTTGCGCCGCTTCTTCTCCACTTGCGCTTTGGAGGCGGTAGTAACCTTAGCTTTCAGTAATTTTCTGACGTCAAATAACTTAGTAGGTACCTATAGGACGATTTAAAAGTGCTATTTAAAACAATTTTCATTTCTTTTCATTTCACGTTGTTTGGATGCTTATGCTTTGTTAGAAGAAATCTCAAAAAAATTATAAATTTTAAAATGCTTTTATCATATTTTTAACCGCAGTGTCAACTAACCGACTTGCCTTTTAAAAACTTGGTATTTGTTTGTTCCCTTTTGAACTCTCGGAAACTGCTACAAGTTATCTATTCTACTGAAAATGTCCAAGAAAATGTTTTTACCTGCAGTCAAGTTCGCTTTTAAAGTGCACTATTTTTGCTGTGGAAATAGAATTTTCGTTAAGAGTGTGCCGTAATCTCCGACAAGTTCGTTTCTGAGGTTTACTGGGGAAATAAGATAAGGGAATGTTTGCCAAAATACTGTTAAATGGAATTTAAAAACCTACGTTATTAGAGCTTATATAATTGTATCAAACAGTGCGGGTTTTTTTTCAAGCAGATACTTGTGCACTACTTTTTTTGATATAGACGGAATAATTGGCCGATATATTCTCTGGAACTAAGGTTTGACTGTCAGACAATGCTTTTAGCATTAAGTCCACCTTTTGTACTGTACTTTTGTATGTGTGTACAATAAAGTAAAATAAAATAAATAAATAAATAACAAAAAATCTAAAATTGAATCATTGGGTTCGGTAGTAAAGTATGTTTCATAGGTAGATACATATACTTATTCGGGACCAACCAGCAGGAAGCGAGGTCGAAGGCCGAGCTTCCTGCGGTTGGGGCTATATATATAAAGCTACAATACCACTCACTCACTGACTGACATAAATGACACCCCAGCCGGGGCAAGCGAGGCCGAAGGCCGAGCTTGCGCCGCCAGCGAGGCCGTAGGCCAAGCTGCGTTTTAACAGCAAAGAGCAAAAGCCAGAGCAGCCTTTCGGCTCTTCACCTACTCCCAACCGACCACTTTTTTATGTAGATGACTTTTTCATAATTTCCCTAAAATTTCCATAATTCCCCTTTAAATTGACGACTTCGAAACAAATGTAAAAATCGAGGTGGCTCTTTTCGAGACTGGAGGCAATCGTTGGCGACATTTATCACAAGTTTATGGTCATCTTCTGAGTGTTACATCCACCAGTGTTGAGCCAGAAAGGATTTTTTCTTCGGCTGGCCTGCGCTGCAGTGTAATAAAATTAGATCGCGTTTAGGTAATGTAACTTTGGACGCGTTGATCTTTTTGATTACAATTTGAGGATATTTTGAATCTTTTTCTAGGATTAACATTTTTTCCCTTCGATATTTGTAACAATTCTTCTTCCTTTCTTGCAACATGTGTCATGCTGCTTTTAAATCTTCAATTATGTTTTTTTTGCTTTGTTTTTGGTAACAAGGTATAATTTTGTTTTTTATTTTAGCCACCTAGCCTCCTTTTTGCGTTACCATCTGAAAATCAGCGCTTTGGCTTCTGCACCACGCTGAGCTGTTCGCCATTTCGACGAATTTAGTTAAATTTAGTAGTGTTAAGTTTGTCGAATAAAGAATTTTTCTTTCTTTTCTTTCTCTTACAAGAAAAAAAAAGCTTTCCATAAAGACGAAATAGTTTATCTGTGATCGCTAGATTTTATTTGATTAGTAGATGGTAATCTGTTGGCGTAGATTTTATTTGATTTTTATATCTATTTGATTTAAATTTTATTTGTAACTAAGCTTTCACCCGCGGCTTCGCCTGCGTGAATTTCCCACGGGAACCGTGCCTTTTTCCGGGATGAAAGGTAGGTATCCTATGTCGCTTCTCCCGTACTCCTTAACTATGTGTATGCGAAATTTCAGGGAAGATTAGTTCAGTAGATGAAGCGTGAAGAGAGAGGTAACAAACAAACAAACAAACCAACAAACAAATAAACTCACTTTCACATTTATAATATTAGTTAGGAAGTTAGGATTTTATTATAGCTAAGGGTTCCTATTGTTTTCACGGCGTTAAATAAGAGTACCTACTTTCAATTATAGTTTGGTTTTAACTGGATAATTAATGAATAATAAGTTTTTCTATTGCTTAAGGCTGATTGTTAATTAGTCATTAATTATAATTAAAGATAAATTATTTATGGTTGAAAAAAAAAATTAAGTACCGAAAATCCCGGGATTCCCGGTTCTAGCATAGTCCAGTACCGAAAATCCCGGTTCCTTGAAACATATCCGGTTCTCTATACACTAATCATCATGGTAAAAATCGACGTTTCAATCAAGAATAAGAAAACAAGCGATCAGTCTTTATTAAAATAAATTGATTTATGTATTTACAAAAAGATGCACCTGAGTACAGAGTTATCAACTTTGACGAAGTCATCCATCTCTTTTTGTTCCGGTGGACCACCCAAACGAGATGGCTTTTTAATTATGCAACTTTATTTCAATGAAACTGATAATATAAGTAATATAAAGCATACTATGAATATAAAATTGAATATAGAAGATAAGTATGAGAGATTTACAACCATTGATAACAGAGCATTTCAAAATAAAAGATTTCATGTTAATTTGAGTACCGTTACACTTTTTGTATGAAAATGTAAAAAGTTCGGCGTTCATTCCAGATCATGGCGTCCCATTGTAAATCATCCGAGTACGTGATTTCGACAAACTCAAAAAATGCTGTCTGGCAAAAAACATCCCATGGGTCGGACAGAAATTGTGGCACGAGGCACGAGACACATTGACCGGTCCATTGTGTCGTTTTATTACGGGCCGTAGCGCCCGATCATTTCGTTACACCAAAACAAATCTTTAATGATCGTCCTCAATTCAAAAACGATCCTATCGTAATTGAAACAAAGTATATTTTCCAATAAATTTGTTGAAAGAATATTTACGTATCCAGCTGTAGATTGCCAGGTGAAAGTGTGCTTTATGACTAGGTAATAACAAAGCTATTCGATTGTTTGAGTAGAGATAGGCAAGCGCCCGCTAGCTGTCACGCGCCGAGTATTGTCGGAGTCTGATCGTCGGCAAAAACCAACGCCATCCAATGCCAAGATAAAAAGGTGCGCCCGAGGTAAAGTCCAATATACACGAACGGCAGTTATAGTCGGGGCTGTGAATTTTCAGTTGTATGGAGGTGGTCACATTAAATCCTACGATGGTGATTTTTATAAACTACATAGATTATGATATTACAAGTGCAAATTTAAGTGTAAAAAAAATCACCACCGCCGTTTTTTTTTAAACGCTATTATAAGACTCATATTGTTATAACTCTCAAACAAAAAATCCTACCAGGGTGATTTTTTGTTACATGTTTCCTTACGAATAATAAAGCTTGATTTAAAAAATCACCAATAAATAACAATCCGAAATGGATTTTTTAATGAGTTGTAATTTTTATACTTTATAAACATCCTGGACGCGTATTGCCATAATGTGTACCATCACAGACAGGGAGTGCTCTGTGATCGCACGCAATATGCTCTCGTACTTATAGAGCATACTGCTTACCAGTACAGAGCAACTCTGTAATATAATACAGTTTGCTCTAATTTATAAGAGCGAAATATATACGAGCACAGACAATTTTGGCTGCAGTGGTATGTAGAATGGCATGCTTCGTTATGAGCAAAATACATGCAAGTGCAGAACAGACTCATTCCGTCTCTTTCGCACCAAGGATAGTTTGGTACATTCTTTACATTATTTGCATTCTTCGTACTCTGGCAGTCTCTCTTTTAAAAATAAATACTTTCGATTTTAAAAAAAGTTTTATTGATTTATCATTGTGAAGTACAATCTGTTTTAAAAATAAATACTTTCATTTAAAAAAAAGTTTTATTGATTTATCATTGTGAAGTACAATCTGTTTTAAAAATAAATACTTTCAATTCAAAAAAAAAGTTCTTGTTTTATTTTACATTTTTAATCTTTCAGCCGTTTTAGCGTGATTGAGTAACACACTTCCAAACTCTCAAACATCCACACCTGCATATCTACCACTCTTTATATATTTATTATTAATCCATACAAATATGTATATAAAATTGGAGTGTCTGTTTGTAATATGGAAATAACCGTTTTTACTACATGCGTATAATTATATATACGACACATACACCAAATAACCATTTTTTAAAATTTTTGTCTGTCTGTTTGTTCCGGCTAATCTCTGGAATGGCTGGACCGATTTAGACGGGACTTTTTTGGTTGGTAGCTAATGTAATAAGGAGTAACTTAGGCTACTTTATTAGGGTTCCGCAGTCTAATAAAGGAAACTTTTTTGTCAAATTCACGCGGATGAAGTCGCGGGTACAGCCAGTAATATTATAAAGAGAAAAGGTTTGTTAGTTTGTAATGAATAGGGCCCGAAATTACTAGACCGATTTTGTAATTCTTTCACTGTTGGGTAGCTACACTATCCCTGAGTGACGTTATGTATGTACTACGGGCGGAGCCGGGGCAGGCTTGCTAGTTTATAATATTAGTGGGATCGTTACTGTTGGAAAAAACCTTTCATATACGATAATTTAGCCAATTTCGATTATGATTATGTTAATGTAGCTACTTAGAATAACACGTTCGCATTTTGTGTTATAAATATGCGAAAACTTTATACTTTTATACAGACTGTTCTGTATTCGTACGTAGTTTGCTTTAGAATATTTCTTATTATAATGAGCACAATGTAGTAGAGTACAGACTATGGGTGTCTGTACTGGTACACAGAATGGCATATACGCATGCGAGCAAACTGTATACTTATACAGACTGCTCTGTGTACGTACGCAGTTTGCTCATGAATATTTGTTATTTTAATGAGCACAAAGTGATCGAGCACAGAGTATGGGTGTCTGTACTGGTATACAGTTTGGCAATACGCATCCTGTACAAAAACAAAAAAATCCAGCAATGGTGACTTTTATATATTATTCGTATACGATTGTAATGAACCATATCCTCAATTTTTATAAGGGTGACTACAACAATTTTTTTTTTTTATTAACCCTTAATTTTTTTTATTCTACAGTCGAGAAAAATTGTATATTCATACGTAATGTGAATTATTCAATCTTAATTTTAAAAAACGACTCATGTATATGAACCCGATTTCCTGTAATTAAATAAAAACCATATTGATATTTATAACGTTGAAAATACATTTTATGAGTAGAAAGCCTTAATATAAACCGGCCAACTTTTTATTTACAGGTAAATGAAGTCTTATTAATTAATTGTGAACAGTAATTTCTATTGTAAACTTTTTTGTTTACGAGCACTTCAGTATAGTTTATTTACCCCTCCCATTTCATATCGGATCATCAAAATTCTTTTTTTTATATAAGGATGTCTAAAAACATCAAAATAATGTTAAGTATAAGAATCATGGTTGTAGGAATTTGTCGGTAAATTTAAATGCCCCGCCTATTATTATGTTTGTCAACCTGATTTTGATAAGTTAGCTCTGAATGAAACATATCGTAATGTTGGGCTGTAATTGAATCGAATATGGTCTAGTAAAAACGTATTTTTTATTGAATATACTTACTGAAAATTGCTTGGGCTTTAGAGCGTGCTTGAAGCTTGAGCTTCCTTTTCATTATCTGCATTTTCAATAAACAAATAGAAGTTTAATTTGTCGCTCTATACGCTGACTAAAAAATATGTGAGTAAGTATAGAAAAATATGTAAACTACTTACAAATCTCTCATCTATTAGTTATCAACACGTCCCACCCAAAGGACGAAATTACTTAAGATGTTATGTTTTACTTACTTATCATAAGCGTCTATTCCTATCGTATTTTCTTAATAAATACCTACAGCTGAATTTATTATTTTCTGTTTTAGCTGTGGTTTTAAACTTAAGGCACAAATTGATTCGCTACGAGTCAGCATCACAACTATTAATCAACGGTTAGTCTATTATTGTAAACTTCCCGCGGCTACCGTAAACTGGGCCTTATCTGATTGTAATAAACAAATACAACGGTATTTTTATAGTCACTATCAGCGCAGCTTAAATTAATGTAATTAACGCCCACGACCTTAGGGCGACTGCACATTAAACGATACAAGGCATGAAAAAGCACATACAAGCTGGTACATTTTTTTTTACCACAAATAATTGTCTCGATTTCGTAAAGTTCGCAAGAAATAAGGGATTCTGTATATTAAAAATAAAGTAATACTATGTGTTAGGTCTGTACTCCATAGCAGAGACTCTCCCATGCCTCGAACGAATGCATGCCCTATAAATGCTTCCTGGTGGATCATCAGAACTTCACCAACAGAAACCTGACGTACAATAATGGCTGCGGCAATCAAATGGTTTATAAATTATATGGTTTATACGTTATTTATTTTTTATTTTTATTTTTTTTTCACAAATAAGTTAATTTTTGTAAATGGTACAAAAATAGTGCAGTAGTGGATTTAGGGGGATTGCGGCACGGGGGTACGTGCCCCCCCCCGCCAGACAGCTATTTTGTGTACCTACTGTGTATGGAGATTCCATAAAGGTAGTCCATACATTGTAGTGTATTCATGTTTATTTAACTTTTATTCTTGTCTATTTTACTATTATAATTACTTATTTAGCTCAAAATGTTCTTTTTTACACTTTCTGTAGTAAAATTTCTACGTTGCTAGGGAATATTTCTTTAAACTTACCGCTATATCTTCATTTTTGGTTATTTTATGTTATTTTGGTTTTCCCAATATATATTTCGTGTTTATTTCCACTTTTTTATACTTAATTCTTTAAATTGTGTAAATTTTTACTTGCGTTTTTTCATTGTAAACAATTATGATTGTCAAGCGTTGTCGCATGTCAGATTTTATTTTTCTAAAATTCTATAAATTTCTATGTATACCTTTTCGCAAATGTTCTAATTTCGTATTTTATTTGAAAATTATGAAGCAATACGAAATTCTAAATCGAGGCCTATATAAAGACGCTGAATGTCAGAACGGGTCAGTCTTCACTTCTCCGAGAAATCGGAGCGCGGAGCGAAATAAAGGTCTTGTCCCGGGGCCTGCTGACCCCGGGACCCTGCAAGCCTTCGCGTCGTAAATCGTCAATCTAAAATCTCATTGAAGACCTCGTTGCTGTGAACCTGAAGACTCCTCAATTTAAAACCTCATTGAAGACCTCGTTGCTGTGGACCTGAGGACCGAAGCCGGCTCTCATTACCCGTCGGCCGAGAGCATTGGGCTCCCATTACCCGCCCTACTGTGCCTGCTGTACCGTCAGTAGTGGATAAGGCAAGGCCACCTACTCCTGCCTGTCGTGCCTATTGAACCGTCAGTCGCGGATAAGGCAAGGCTCCCTACCGCCTGCCGTGCTGCCCGTGTCCTCGTCCAAATTCTTAACCCTATACCTTCTTTCTTTACCCCTATACCCCCTGTGCCGCGTTCGCTTTCCTAGTGTTTTTTTACCTCTAGTTATTTTTTTACCTTAACTGTATTTTATATTAAACTGTAAATATATATTAACTTCTCTTTTTTAAAATCTGTTATTTTATTACATAACAGTTGGCGCCCATCGCATCTTTTGGCTCTGTCTCTCCTCTAAATTCTAAAAACACACCTACGCGTTCTCTTAATTTTGGCTTAGATTCTCGACCTTAAACACTAAATTAACTTCACACTGGTCTCTTTTTCACATTGAACTCATTAATACTCAATATTTATTCAATAAATTTTTATTTTATTGACTAACTTAACTTGGACTTAGACTCTATAACTTGACTTTAACTCTTTACTAAACTAAGGTACTATACTTAGGTACTTTACTTTGTACAAGTACTCCTAAACTTCTACTAAAATGTCTCGTCCAATTGCATATAGTCTGCTCAATAAAGCCGAGTTAGAATACGAAGTCAAGGTTAGACTGGAGGAACCAGCTGATAAGCTCCCTCAATTAAAAAAACAAGTCGTTTCGCTTACGCAATCTATATTGAGCGATGACATTATAGATTCTCCTTTGCCAATTGAGGATGATCTCAACGGGATTGAAGCTACATTAACTTACACTGAATTAAAATTAGTCTCACTTGAGTCGGGTAACTCAAAAATTCTCCATAAAATAGAGACTTATTTAAATCATCTACACTATCGCTTAGATAGAATTGATTTAGATTTACACAGTGATAAAAAAGAAGAATTTGATGTCCTCAAAGATAAATTTGTCGAACTTGAAAAACGATTTGAACCTTTTACTTTTCTGAACGCAGAGCAAAATGTTTCCACGCCCACTCCACCCCTTCCTCAAATAACAATTTCACCTCTTCCTCAATCTTCTTCTTCTGTTCTTAGTAGTTTCCAATCCTGAAATCCTACAAAATTTGGTACTTCCTTCTTCCTTAAACGACCTAAAAAAGATTTGCTATGATGGTAAAACCTGTCCGAAATCTTTTCTTCAAAAAAATAGAAGAATTTCGTATTTCTCGAAATATTTCGAAAGAGAAACTTCTAAACAAAGCTTTCGAAATTTTTACTGACAATGCTTTACATTGGTTTAGATTTCAAAAAGAACTAAATTGTAACTTAACTTGGGACGAAGTTACTAATCTTTTGATAAGAGACTTCGGTGAACCTGACTACGACTACAAACTACTAAATGCCATCAGGAATCGAACCCAAGGTGACAATGAATCTATTGTAATTTATATTTCAATCATGTTCGGTATGTTCTCACGTCTTACCAAAAAACTTTCCGAGTCTGAGAA
This sequence comes from Ephestia elutella, assembly GCA_018467065.1. Classification (NCBI taxonomy): domain Eukaryota; kingdom Metazoa; phylum Arthropoda; class Insecta; order Lepidoptera; family Pyralidae; genus Ephestia; species Ephestia elutella. The sequence goes on from CM031573.1 coordinate 15,182,906, forward strand.
ACTCGAAATTTTACTAAGGAACATAAGACCTTGTTATTCGATGTTCGTAGCCTTAAAAGATTTTGACTCTGTCGTTTCTTTGATCAATACCTGTCAAAGTTATGAGAAAATTCTAGATAGAGATAAAAACTTTAAGGAACCTGATAATGTAAATAATTCTTTTAGCTCAGAATTTAATTATAAATTACCTTCCCCTTCTACTTCGAATGCTAAACAATTCTTCAACAAAAGTAATTTTCAGTCTCAGTTTCAAAAACATACTTACTTTAATAAAAATAACTCTCAGCCTCAATCGAAGCAATCTGTAAATACAATTAATAAGTCTGCTAGTGTATCTCCTAACCCTAATATCTATTGCGTACGCTGTCGTACCAATGGTCATTCTCTTAACGAATGTCCTCAACCTAGATTTTTAATATGTTTTAAATGTGGTACAAAGGATGTTAAAACTCCTGATTGCCCTAAATGCAATGCAGGCAAATCTTCAACTAATTCAAAAAACTAAAATGTGACTTGGATAATAAATTTAATCATAAAGATTGGAATGATTGGTTATTAACAATAAAAAACTTTTTCCTCTGTTATAGAACTTCTTCTGTTCTCTATGAGAATGAAAAGGATTCTAATCGTCCTTTTATCAATGTATCAATTGATAATGTTTCATTATCAGGACTTTTAGATAGTGGCAGTTCTTTAACTATTTTAGGAAAAAATTCACATCTTGAAATTCTGAAATTGGGTTTCTCGTTATCCAAGTCTAAGTCGGTTATTGTGTCTACTGCTAATAATCATAAACTCAAATCTCTAGGTCACTTTGATCTTCCTATTACTTTTGATGGTCAAACTCACTTAATTAGAGCTTTCGTTTTCCCAGAAATAACTCCCTCACTAATCCTTGGGGTAGATTTTTGGAAAAAGTTTAACTTAGTACCTAACTTATTTTCTACAATATTTAATAATAATTGTCTTGCAATTTCAGACGATAAAAAAATTTTACCTTACGATAATCTTTCTAAATCTCAGAAGGATATCGCTGATGATATCATTAATCGTTTTAAAAGTATTTCTTTTGAAGAAAAGGGTGAGTTAGGTCGAACTAACCTAATTTGTCATAAAATCGATACTGGCGATAATCCTCCCATTAAACAACGCTCGTATAGACTTTCTCCTGTAAAACAACATGCGCTAATCAACGAGGTTGATAAGATGCTTGAATGGAAAGTTATCGAAAAATGTGAGAGTCCTTGGTTATCTCCTATTTTAATAACCCCTAAAAAGAATGGCGAATGGCGATTCTGCGTCGATAGCAGAAAACTAAACTCTGTTACTCGCAAAGATGCTTATAGTCTTCCTTTAATCAATGAAATACTGGATCATTTAAAAAATGCTAAATACCTTTCTAGCATTGATATTGCTAAAGCTTTTTGGGAAATTCACCTAAATCCTGCTGACAGAGATAAAACAGCATTTTATGTGCCTGGTAGAGGAATGTACAGATTTGTTGTCATGCCCTTCGGACTTACTAATGCTCCAGCTACTCAACAGCGTCTTATGGATACGTTATTTACTCCTGAATTTGATAATAAAGTCTTTTGTTATCTTGATGATATCGTTATTATTAGCGAATCATTCGAGGAACATATATCGCTTCTAATCAAAGTATTTGAAAAACTATCTTATGCCGGTCTAACTATTAACTTTGGAAGAGTGTATTCTTTAAAAACGAATTAAAATACTTAGGTTACGTGGTAAATGAACACGGTCTTTGTGCTGATCCTAAAAAAATTGATTCTATTCTGGAATACCCTATTCCATCTTCTCGTAAAGAAGTTCGTCGATTTTTAGGAACATGTAGCTGGTTCCGTCGATTTATTCCTAATTTTAGCACTATTGCTGCTCCGCTTAATAAACTAAATAGTGGTGGTAAAAATGCTGCTAAATTTGTTTGGAACTCAGATGCTAATCAAGCTTTCCTTAAATTAAAAGAAGCTTTAGTAACTACACCAGTACTTTCTTGTCCTGATTTCAATCTCCCTTTTTCAGTGCACACTGATGCATCAAATTTTGGTATAGGAGCTATGCTTACTCAAATAAAAGAAGACAAAGAAGTTGTCATAGCTTATATGAGTAAATCCCTTAATAAAAATGAACAAAATTATTCTACTACAGAGAGAGAAACCCTTGCTGTTATCACTGCTCTCGAACATTGGCGTTGTTATTTAGACAATGGCAGACAATTTTGTCATTTACACGGATCATGCTGCTCTAAAGTGGTTTCTAAATCTGTCAAATCCTTCTGGCAGACTTGCTCGATGGACTGTACGTCTATCTTCTTTTAACTTCATTCTAAAACATAAAAAAGGTAAAGAAAATGTAGTACCGGATTTGTTATCTCGTTCTAAAAATCTATCGGATAATAAAACTAACTTAAATGTTTCAGTTTTAACGGTGGAAGAACAGTATAATAAAGTTTTACAAGGCTGTCAAAACAATCCTGATAGTTTTCCAAACTATACTATTAAGGACAATAGGCTTTATCGTCTTTCTCGTTCCCTTCATACTATAACGGATGACTTCGTATGGAAAGAAGTTCCTCTTCCTGGTGATAGAGAAAATCTGATTAAAAGTAATCATGGTTTGCCTGGTGAACCTCACCTTGGAATTTTTAAAACCTATAAAAAACTTTCTCTTTTATATTATTGGACAGGAATGTTCAAAGACATTGCTCAATTAATAAGTGAATGTGAGTCTTGTCTTGCTTATAAGCATCCTAATCATTCACCTTATGGTCCCATGGGTAAACCTAAAGTTTGCTCAAGACCCTTCCAATGTATTTCTCTTGATTTAATGGGTCCTCTTTCCCATGACAAGAAAACGCAATCAACACATCCTAGTTGTGAATTGTTGTTTTACTAAATATACTTTAATCTTTCCCCTTAAACGTGCTATCGCCAAAGATATTATCGAATGCCTAGAAAACTTTGTATTTCTTATACATGGTGTACCTCAAACTATTATTATGGACAATGGTTCTCAATTTCAATCTAGAGAATTCAAAAAACTTCTGGATAACTATAAAATACCTTTTATTTTTTATTCACCTCATTATTGCCCGCAAGTCAATCCCACTGAAAGGTATAACAGAACTATTGTTACGGCTTTAGCGTCTCTTGTAGGTGATGATCATAGATCCTGGGATATTTTTCTTCCAAAAATCCAATATGCTATGAACAGTACAGTTAATGCAGTAACGGGTTATTCCCCAGCATTTCTAGTTTTTGGCAGGAAACTATCAGCTGTGGTTCTGTTTATACTCCTACGAATAACCTTGACGAATTTACTTTCTTACCTTGTGATATTTATGCTACTAATATAGGATTACTTGCGACAATTTTTGACAAAGTACAAGTAGCTCTATTTGACTCTCATACTAAAAATAGTGTTCGATATAACTTACGTCATACTATAAAAGAATTTAATGTCGACGATTATGTTTGGCGTAAGAACTATGTGCTCAGTAATGCCGGTTCTTACTTTAGTGCCAAATTAGCACCTAAATTCGTTCGGTGTAAAGTTATACAAAAACTCTCTCCACTGGTATATATCCTTGAGGACGCTAGCGGTTCTCGTGCAAAATGGCACATTAAGGATATCAAGACTTAGAATTTATTTTAATTTTACTTTTACTTGACTAATGTATATACTTTATTTTTGTTTGTTCCCATCTTCAACTACTAGTTACATTTTTGGCATTTTCTCATTTCCTATCATTTTCATTGTTATCATCGGCTCTTAAGCCTCTAAAGAACTAAACTAAAAATGTTCTTCTACATCTCTCTACACAATCTTGTGTTGAGTCTTTACCTTGCATTACTTAATGTGCACTACTCTCTTTACGCAAGTTTGCGTTGCGTACTCTTTATTTATTTATATCATAAAATAAGCCCTTGTTATACATAAGAAATATATAAGAAGTACTATACTTACATACATTCATTCTTACTTGTAAATATTTTCATTCTATCTTTATTACACTACTTTCTTACTGATGAGCGGCTGACTACTCATAAAATAAGCCTTCAGTCATATCATATTCATACATATCATTCATCATCAATGGGATTTCAGCGTGAGCGGATTACAACTCCTTAAATAAGCCAACTGTTACGTAGTACTACTAGGCAGGTACTTATCTTGGAGTAGGAGCCATTGACTGTGAGCCCTACCCCTAAGTTTGATCGATTTTAGTATGAAAGGTTTATTGTAATATGAAAGATTTGGTATGATAGGCTGGTATGAAAGTGTTGTCTATTAACCTTCAAAATTTTCACCTAGTGTTAAAATTTTCAGGGGTTTTGGGGGAAATGTAGTGTATTCATGTTTATTTAACTTTTATTCTTGTCTATTTTACTATTATAATTACTTATTTAGCTCAAAATGTTCTTTTTTACACTTTCTGTAGTAAAATTTCTACGTTGCTAGGGAATATTTCTTTAAACTTACCGCTATATCTTCATTTTTGGTTATTTTATGTTATTTTGGTTTTCCCAATATATATTTCGTGTTTATTTCCACTTTTTTATACTTAATTCTTTAAATTGTGTAAATTTTTACTTGCGTTTTTTCATTGTAAACAATTATGATTGTCAAGCGTTGTCGCATGTCAGATTTTATTTTTCTAAAATTCTATAAATTTCTATGTATACCTTTTTCGCAAATGTTCTAATTTCGTATTTTATTTGAAAATTATGAAGCAATACGAAATTCTAAATCGAGGCCTATATAAAGACGCTGAATGTCAGAACGGGTCAGTCTTCACTTCTCCGAGAAATCGGAGCGCGGAGCAGAAATAAAGGTCTTGTCCCGGGGCCTGCTGACCCGGGACCCTGCAAGCCTTCGCGTCGTAAATCGTCAATCTAAAATCTCATTGAAGACCTCGTTGCTGTGAACCTGAAGACTCCTCAATTTAAAACCTCATTGAAGACCTCGTTGCTGTGGACCTGAGGACCGAAGCCGGCTCTCATTACCCGTCGGCCGAGAGCATTGGGCTCCCATTACCCGCCCTACTGTGCCTGCTGTACCGTCAGTAGTGGATAAGGCAAGGCCACCTACTCCTGCCTGTCGTGCCTATTGAACCGTCAGTCGCGGATAAGGCAAGGCTCCCTACCGCCTGCCGTGCTGCCCGTGTCCTCGTCCAAATTCTTAACCCTATACCTTCTTTCTTTACCCCTATACTCCCCTGTGCCGCGTTCGCTTTCCTAGTGTTTTTTTACCTCTAGTTATTTTTTTACCTTAACTGTATTTTATATTAAACTGTAAATATATATTAACTTCTCTTTTTAAAATCTGTTATTTTATTACATAACAACATATCAAATAAAAATAAGAGTTGATCCCGCCTATCACCTACCCCCTATACCTATACAATATGATTGGATCCAATCCAAGTCACTGGCCGTACGACATGACGATGAATGAAGATCAGAAATCTCCCCACGTGTGGACAGCCTAATGATTCGAGATTATAAAAATACCGGCACATCGATATTTTTATTAAGAATTTATAGAATTACGGAATGTGCCGAAGTTAAGGGTATCTTTGTATGCTGAGTATTTGGTGCAGCGCATCAAAAGAATAGCTGCGGTCGGGAAATAGTTAAAAGGCAATAAAATGAGTAGTATTTGGAAACAGAGAGGTGTGAATGACCGTGAGATCTATGATGCTCAAAAAGATGAAGATTCAAAGATTTTATTGCACGGAAAAGAAAAAGGACTATCTGTAAGAACTTCTATTTTTTTATACCATAGGCAAACGAGAAAGCGTGTCACCTGATGGTAAGCGATCACCGCTGCCCATGGACAACTGCAACACCAGGGGTAGTTTATAAGTACAGCTTTTCTAGAAATATTTTTTCAGTAACAGTAAACTAACCTGTTATTAAAATTCTTTGACATGGTAATTGACTGATCTATCTTTGTATGAAAATACTAGTTACCGGCAACATGTCTTTAAAAAAATAGTTTATAAACATTATCAACAAAAGTGTAACTATTTATTGATTAAACTGAACTGGCGAAAATGTTATTATTAAAAGTACTTGTGAAATGCCCGACATAAATTCTTTAAAAGAGCATAAAATTGGTGACTCTTACCTTTGCGCGGGAAACCGGTCCATAGCTAATTAAGAAAGCAATTTGCTGGTTATTTATGGGTGATAAAGTAATACAGAGGTGGATCTTATCTGGAGTCAGATTGGCAAGGACCTGAACTTCACACTTTATACGGGTGCCTTTGGATTTTATCTTTTTTTTAACGACGTTGGAATGGAAATTCGCGGAATGATAAAAGGAATGCGGTTTTAATTTTATAATTAACTAACTGGCGCCCGCGGCTTCGCTCGCATTAATCCTTTCTTAGCGGATATCTACGTCATAACATCTACCTGCATGCCAAATTTCAGCCCGATCCGTCCAGTGGTTTGGGCTATGCGTTGATAGATCACTATGTCAGTCACTCAGTCAGTCACCTTAGAATTATATATATATAGATAGATGGAGTATCTTTACTTAGGTACTTAATATAACAATATACACTGTAAGAGAAATATCTACTTACATATTTCAAACAAAATCTCTTTTGCCTTTTTGATCGCAATATACTGTAAAACTAGAAATTGGATTATAGTACGGTCTTCACCAATAGGCTGAATGATTGATCAGAAAAGTTTTAGTGCAGAATTCACGCGAGATAAATTATAGTTTTAACAATGTTGGCGCCTAAGTAAGGCATTGGTATCGATATTCCTGTGCCAATTTCGAAATTAAAAATACCATTGTCCTTGTCCAAATTTAACTCTATTTCATCAAAATCCGACCAGCCAGCGTTTACAGCGTGTTTGAGAAACAAACTATAGAAAGGTAGAAGGAAGATAGAAGGAGTGGGATGGTTATATCCATGGAAGTAGTAAGACTTATTACTTCCATGGTTATATCATCATCTGTTTTTTTTTCTACACATAGAGCATAGACAATAAAGACTATATAATCGACTAACTCTAGCTAGTCGGCTTGCACGCATGGCATTTCGTAACTACCCACGTAAAAGTCGCACAATGGGTTGCTAGACAATAGAACATGTAACTGTATGAGAGGTCTTATTTGCTTATTAGGAAACAATATGATCTGACGGCAGGGATCACGGTACCTATGATTTATTGATTTCTTTTATTTTCAAATTAATGGACACAGACCTACGCTGTGGTATTAAATTAATTGTCAAAATAAAAGTCGCTGAAAGTAATTATCATCGAATTACTTTAATTATTTTATTCAACTGAATATTATGACTTTGCAGAGCAAATTGCAAGTCTTCTTTCGGTAATATAGATTCCTTATCCGGTCAATCTCTCAATGCCCTATCCCTCTCAATCTTTGCGTTTTGATCATTTACTATATACTGTCTGTTTGGATAACTGTTGAGGAGCTGTTGGTCTACTTTTTCTACCAATATTCTTGCCCCCTTACAGACTTAAATAACGCACCTTCAACTAAGAAGTGATTAGTCATTTGATTCTTTCACATTCAGAAATCAAAAGCTGTCGATCTAAGAAATGCTACTGGAAGGTACCGTGTGCCCCAAATACAAAGTTTTCTTTTTGATTTTATCAGTTTGACACGAGACGTTGATGGTTAAAAAATGGGAACGTACAGTATTAAATTCTATCGTAGAAAAAGCAATATGTAAGTATATTTATATTGCTTTGCGTTTTTGCATTTTTGGACCGAAAACATTTTTTTAATGTGTGGGAACGATTTCTTCTCGTCCATCCAGGCACGGGAAACCTGAGGCGACAGTGATTTTCATATGATATTAATGTATCATATAAATATCATCAGCTAATGTGGCTGGTGCCTTACAAATAATTATTACTTTCATTATCCACAATTGCGGTGGCAGGCGAAGCGGTGGTGGTGGTGGCGCCCGCCTGTGGCTGCAAATGTCCCAGGTTCAAATCCTGCCCGTGCTTTAAGGAGTTTGTATACCAATCTGACTCATGTATGGTAGTTTTCATCGATCACTACTTGCTTCCGGTGAGAGAAAACACCGTGAGGAAACCTGCACTCTGGTTGATGCTAGTGTGGTAGACAGAGGGAGGCTTATACCCAGCAGTGGGTAGTAGAAAGCTGACGATGATGATGATGATGTTTGAAATGGAGAAGGCAATGGCAAACCATTCTAATGACATTGCCATTAATATTCATTGTGTGTATTTTATTCCATATAATGCCACGATCCTCACAGTGAAGAGGAATACTTACGACTACGAGGATCTATAATTGCAAAAATTAAATGTGACTTATCAGCTCCTCCTGAGCTAATCAAGTATTCGGAGCCGAAGTGACTTATCACAACAATCAATTTGCCTTCGCAGCTGTCAGTTTGTTTAATGGCCCGCCTTAGACAAGGTAGCAGCTAAATGTTATCGCCGATTGTCAATCTCCATTTCAAAAGTAGCCGTCTCTGTTTCTACGGTACACTAATTTTTGGGGATCCGGTGAGTGCTTAGAGAATAGATTTAAAAATATGCGTCTAGTTTTAGAGGTATTCAATATTTGAAAACAGGGTACCTAAGCTAAAATGTCCGCATGTCTGTTTCAACCCAAGACCCTTTCTCTGTAGACATATCAATTTATATCAGAAACTTGGGTCTACATACATAGAATCACGTCTTTAGCTCTTACGGGGTAGACGGTAACGTCTCTATAATCAACTATAAATAACTTGTAATTCAAAACAATTAAAAGAATGTAGGTACTATAAATCGTATACTATGTGATTTCAGACAGAAATCAAAATCTATAAGGTACTCTGACCTACGAACAGGAGCTATATATCGGTCATATGTCATATGTACAGCAATTGGTAAAATTATTCCCCTGAATATTATCACGGAACCATTGAAAATGTATTCTGTTTCCACTTGATCCGTGTTTTGATTTATAACATTTATACACACGGAATTCTAACTGAGATCAAGTGTTGTGATTAAAACTCAAGACTAATGCAATAGACAAAATAAATGTTGTGACGGCCCGGCTCTTGTACTTATTTATTACGCTCTATCTGTGAAATCAGTAAAGAAGTTTTAGAACTTATAACAGCACACTATAAATTAAGTATATACAGAAATAAACTACACGGCGTATATAGATTTATAGAATCAGAATACCATAAGCAAACAAGGCACGTTGCCTTCCGCATAGAAGTGGTTACTGCAACCTATACCTAAGGCCGCGTTCTCGCGTTTACGCAGCGACGAGCTACACGTCGTCACGTAGGACACAAAATTATATGAAAACCGTTGAGAATGGTCTCTTGTAACGTCGATATCAGCGTAACGTTGAGGGGAAAGAGCGGCGAGTGCGGAGTGGCTTTGCGTCGTCTGGGATTCTCGACAGATTTTAGGTCAAACTGTTAACAAATTGGTTGCACTCTTTCGTCTTAAAAGAGCTAAAAAGAGATAGACATATTGTCTACAACAACTCCACAAAAAATAAATTCACAAAAAAGTTATTACGAGAAGCGGCTTTCTACAAAGGAACGCAGACTGTCGCAAACTTAAGGCGCCGCGTTTTGGATTATTTCTGATTTATTTTGAAGCCTTTTTTTAAATCATCTGGAATGCGTGCAAAGTTAAAAATATCGAAAGAAATTAGGTGATATTTGATTTAAACAATAATTACTGGTGGTAATCGCATCAGGCTAATAGTATTCTATTTTTTAATACTTATGGTAATGGCTGAAACGGTGGTGGCCGACTGGTGGGGCGCCCGCCTGTGGATGCAAAATCCCAGGTTCGAATCCTGCCCGGGCTACATGGCTTTGTATACCAATCTGACTCATCTTCGCTTCCGGTGAAGGAAAACATCGTGAGGAAACCTGCACTCTGGTTGATGATAATCAGCTAGTGTGTGAAATGGAGAAGGCAATGGCAAACCACTCCATTAAAATTGCAAAGAGAGTCGTTGTGTGTGTTTCATTCCATATAATGACCACAACTCTCAGTCATGAGGAAATACGACTAAAGAGAGAGATGGTAATGGCTAAGAATCCATAATAATGACGATCAGTTTTAAAAACAAATTAATGTGTTATTTTGTAATCAGTGATATAAACTTCACCTAAATAAATTAATAAACCAAACAATACGATGAAATAAAATATTAGGTAATCATGGATTACATCCCCTTAAGCTAGCAGCAGACGGCGTTAGCCGCTGCGACCTGCGGCCTCCGTTAACTATACCGTTTAGTAAAACATCGATGTGCAGAGCAACTACGCTCTGCTGCCAGAAAATGTGGCAGAGAGAATCCGGACAAACGAAGCGGCGGGAAGAATTCTGTACCGGAACTTCACCGGGAAAAAACCACCGGTAAAATTAAGTACCGGGAAAAAATCTCCACGCGGCACCACGTTTGCCCGACTAAAACCTAACTAACTTAACGCAGTCTGCTACCACCGTAGCTTATGAAGGGAGCTACAGGGCCCTATATGATAACCTAACCTATAAATTAACTACAATTGAACACTTACCAAATTAAATCTTCTTTCTCTTCGGATCCAAACTTGAGTGTCTTCGGGAAGGGGGAATTCCTAATCACCCTACCTAACCCTTGAGATCTCAATTCCCCATAACAACTAAATAGATTTCTTCCCGTAGCTTCACTCGGGAACAGCCAGATGTGAACAGCCAGCCACGTTTCACCTCTCACAAGAAAAAGTCACAATAACAGAGTTTTTCACAAACACAAATTCAATAGTTATTTAACAAACAGGAAATTCACAATTATCACTCAAACTAAACAACAAGCAAAAGACGCGAGACCGCTCCGCGTATTAAAATCAAACCGATATCGCCCTGGACAATGCAATGGCGGACCACACGCGACGCCATCCACGCTAGCAATGTGAGAACCCCAAAACGCCTGGCGGCGATAACAGGAAACGCCTGCGTTTAGTTTTACCCAATATATTACAAACATCCCCCCGTCCCGGTCTGAGAAGCAGACCGCTAGCTACGGGAAGGCGGGCGAGAGAGGTCACACCTCTCCTTAAAATCGAACCGTCGACCAACACCTCAGCCACACGCGGAGTGCCATCTCCGCCAAGAATCAAACGTAATATGCGAGCTCGTCGCCAAAGCAATGAGGGCAAATTTGCCTCTTTTAACAATACTAAATCACCCTCCCTGGGAGGCTCAGTCCTGTCTGTCCACTTCACTCTTTGCTGCAGCAAATGCAAATATTCAAGCGACCAGCGACGCCAAAAGTCCTGGCTCATTTGCTGCAACATTTGAAAACGCGACAACCGATATACGCGTTCATCCTTCCACGGGTATTCGGGCAGGGCATTCAACGGCCCTCCCACCAAAAAATGACCAGGGGTGAGAGCTTCCAAGTCATTTGGATCTGGAGATAGCGGACAGAGAGGACGAGAGTTGAGGACCGCCTCAACTTTCCAAAACACTGTGGCCAACTCTTCAAAAGTTAGAGCCGTTTCTCCGATAATGCGGCGGAGGTGGGTCTTTGCGGATTTCACAGCCGCTTCAAAAATCCCTCCCCAATGGGGGCAACTTGGGGGACTAAACTTCCAGGTTATTCCCCTTTGGGCAGCAATTTGACTTAAACTAGTACAATTTTTATCGATAAACACAGAAACATCCTTAAGATAATTTACAGTTCCTTTATAGTTTGTGCCATTGTCAGACCTAATAAGGGAAGGTAGACCTCGACGCGAAACAAAGCGATCCAACGCGGCGACGAAGGCCTCCGTAGTCAGAGCCGATACCACCTCCAAATGGACAGCCTTGGTGGCCAAACAAACAAATACACACAAATAGCCCTTTACAATACGGGCATTACGAAAGGGAGAAGCCTTGATCGAAAAGGGACCGGCAAAATCGGTTCCAACGCCGTCAAACGGCCTCGAAGGTCGGATTCGATCAGCGGGCAAATCACCCATCTGTGGTTGCATCGTGGATGCCTTCAACCTATAACATGCAATACATCGAAACAGGACACTACGGATTGCTCTTCGGGCAGACAAAATCCAAAATTCGCGTTGCAAAATAGCCAACAAAGCATTGCACCCAGCATGGGCGTTACGAATGTGTCGATCAGACACCAAAAGCTGCACCAAGGGTCCGCCCTTGGGCAACAACAGAGGATGGCGAGTCTCATATGGAAGATCCGCCTTCCGGAGCCTGCCTCCAACCCGAAGAAGCCCATCCGAGTCGATGTACGGGTTCAAACGAGCGACCGCGCCCTTCAACTTAGCGCGTGCGTCGCGCAAGATACGAAGCTCTGACTCAAACCGTCCGGTCTGCACGACACGGACCCAATGCAACAATGCGCTCCGGCGCTCTTCTGCACCTGCAATCGGCTCCAACCGCTTTGCCTGTGGGTTTCTACAATTATGTATGAAACGCTTAATCCAACTGGTAACACCCAGAAGCTTATCCAAGCTGCTATACCGAGCAAGTAGCCAATCCGGCTCCGACGTCGTCTCAGCGACTACAGCATGTACACGGAGCCCAGTCAAACTCAAAGAAGTAACGTCTGTCTGACAGACAGGCCAAGAAGTTTCTGATCCCATCAGCCACTCTGGACCCCACCAGAGCGGGTGTGACACCAATTCTGGTGCCGTACAACCTCGGGAGGCACAGTCCGCTGGGTTAAGCTCTCCCGGCACATGTCTCCATGTTATATCAATTCCGATATTCTGGATTTGGGAAACCCGATTTCCCACAAAAACCTCCAAGGTATGTGGGGCCGCGCGCAACCATGCAAGCGCGACCTGGCTATCCGACCAGGCGAAGATGTCCCGTATTTCGACCGTGGCCGCCAGTTCACTGGCAACGTGATGCAACAATTTAGAGAGAAGGTGAGCTCCACTCAACTCAAGCTTGGGAATAGTCAGCCTAGTCCTGATGGGGGCGACCTTGCTCTTCCCTAACAAAAGCGAGACATTGACCCGGCCATCGGCGTCAACTGTCCGCATATAGACTGACGCGGCGTAGCCTCGCTCCGACGCGTCACAAAAGCCATGCAGGCTGGCTCGATATTTCCCGGGGGGCAATATTCGACGAGGCAAGGCAATCCGATTGACTTCCTTAATCGATGAAAACAACTCGAGCCAATCATCCAATGGAGAGCCAAACAGCGGCTCGTCCCACGAGACGCCCAAAGTCCAAAGTCTCTGAAGAAGACACTTCGCAGAGAATATCACTGGACTGATCCAACCGCTTGGATCAAACATACGAGCTATTACGGACAACACCGTTCTCTTAGTCCAGACTTTTGGTATTTCCAAGTCCACTTGGAATGTAAAAATATCGGTTAGCGGCTGGTACTGCATGCCCAGCACCGCTATCCTGTTGGGATCATCCACATCCTCAAACAGGTGAGGGTTCTGTTGGTGATCCTCCGGGATCCCTTCTAGAACTCTAGGCTCATTGGACAACCACTTACGTAGCTCGTAGCCACCCGTTTTCAATATTTCAATCAATTCATCCCGCAGTAGGAGGGCCTCCTCAATACTTTGGGCTCCGGTGCACACTAGGGTGGAGCGAAATTACTTTTTTCTGATTTTAAATTTCTAATAGTGAAAAGTTTATGCCTTTTGATCTCAAACATACACACTTAAAATATTATTTTTTAAAAAATAGGGTAACCGTCTCCGCAAGGTCATTGAACTTTTACGAAAAGTCGATTTTGGACTCAAGTTTGTAGATTTTTAATTTTATTAAAATGACAAATATATGTATAATTCATATTAATTTCAGAAAGAAAAAATCCTCTTTTTTCGAAAAAAAAAAAATGAACAAGGTGCAATACTACGTACAAGAAGAGTTCGGGGGTGCAAAGGAGGGTCAGTTTTCGCATGAATAATTGAAAACACGCTTGACAATTTTTTGACAAATATCCTATAAATTCTTAGTATAATAATGGAAAAAGCTCGAAATGCCTGTAATGTGTCCATTAATTAATGATTTTTGTAAGTTAAAGTCAAATGTTTTACCAACTTACAAAGATATATGAAGTTTTAAGAGTTGATGAGGTAAACTATAAGAACGTCAAAAAAACAGCATATATTTTCGGAAATTGCTAAGTTTGTCATAAAAAACTAAATATTTAGGGCTTACTGCATCTATACCAACAGTAATACTTTCCAGAGTTATTAAATTGTTATCAGCACATCATAAAAAATGTAAAAATGTGCTCAAGTCCATCAAATGAATTTCATCTGCAAACTGAAAAGTTTTCGACGGGATAGTTTGATGCTTTTTGATATTTTGGCTTGCAAATGCAAATATTTTATTAACTGCAACTGTCTAAGATATAAGAAACTGCCAAAACCTGAGCAAATGTTATTGATTGTAAAGAAATAAGCTCCTAGAAATATTCACAGATCTTAGTACGTATCAGCAATAATTTAAGGGAACTCTCCCGAAGATTTAGGCTTTACGATACGTCTACAGTTAAATAGTCGCATGCCCGTTGACTAAAAAGTAAAAATCGACTCTTTGGTTTATACAGCGACGGAAAAATCATCACTTGGCCTTATCACTGCGGCTACATTAATAGTGAAACTATATACTCTGTTATGGTTCTGCATTAAAAGAAAAACCATCAGTGTAAAGATGGTTCTCGGTCTCTTTTTAACATTATTATTTACGCGATACCTGCTTGAAGATTTAGAAAGCATATTAGACCCAGTCACTCAAAGAAATGGCTATTTTGTGTCCAACGACAATATTTTCTGGCTATGTTAATTGTCACGCGAAAGCAAATTCGTGAGTTGGATGCTCATCGTAGTTTGAAGGCACGCAGTATTGCCATTTGCCACATCAACAACCCCAAGATAATTGTAATGATATAGAAACAATATATTGGCAAAACGATTGTATATAGCCACCATTTTCCATACAATTATCGACTGAAGAAATTGGCAGTATAGTACAGCCTGGTGGCGAGAATCAGCTGCTATTCTTATGAGTTCTGTGTCCCATGCAATCTGTTGAATGAGCTGTGAAGATCACAGATGAAGTAGCCACTTAACATTACACTATAACATCTCATTTAAGAGCCATACAGGCTGAATTAGAATTAAGAGATAAAATGCCGAAATTTGACACAAAGTGTCATTTTAGCGAAAATTAATTTATTGTTTTTATGTTATTTTTTTTTACTTTTTTTCATTAAAACGTATTATTTTATGCTTAATTAACATATTTTGTGCTAATTCACATAATTTGAACCCGTTTACATGTCAATAAAAAGTCTGGCAGGTAAATATTTTTTTCAAAAAATTTAAAACTTTGAGGTCAGTGCGGAGGCAAAAGATGTTGTTAAATTTATATCAAAATTGACATATAGTATAAACTTCGGGCAAGACACAAATCCCTCACTATTAGAATTCAAAATAAAAATAAAAAATATTTCCCATACATCCGCGCTCCACCCTAGTGCACACGTCATCGACATACAAGTCACGTGACAGCACGGAAGCCCCACGGGGAAAGCGGATCCGTTCCCGCTCTGCCAATTCAAGCAACGATCTGATGGCGATATAGGGACTAGATTTCAAACCATACGTGTTTGTGTTGAGTTCATACACCGTCACAGGATCCTCAGGGCGCTCACGCCAGAGTATCAACTGGAATCGCCTGTCCTCAGGATGTATGACTGTCTGGCGGAACATCATCCGGATGTCCGCGCCAAAAACCACTTGATGTCTTCTAAAGTTCAAGATGATGTCAATTATGTCCCTATGCAATTTGGGACCTGAATGCAAACACAGATTCAACGAAACCCCGTTCGAAGTGGGTGCGGACCCATCGAAGACGGTCCTCAATTTGCCTGTTGAGGCCTTCACCACCGCGTGGTGGGGCAAAAAATAATGCTCAGTTGAGCTCCAATCAACTCGAGCCGGAGACATGTGACCCAAATCCTCGTACTCGCGCATAAATTCAATATATTTATCGCGAAGTACGTGGTCACGCTGCATGCGTCGCTCCATGGACAGCAGTCGTTTCTCCGCAAGCGCCCTACTTTGCCCTAGGCTAGGACGAGAGGCAACAAAAGGTAACCTAGTTACAAACCGACCGGAGGGCAACCTCTCCGTGGTTGATCGAAAAAGGGCTTCGCACTCAGCGTGTTCCGGATCCATCCTGGAACTCATAGGTGGCTCCTCCACCTCCCAAAACCTTTGCATGGTCTTGGCCAAGGACGCAGATGCGACAACCGGTGGCTCCTCCGCGGTGCCATTATCAAACACAGGGCCCATCAGGGCAAAACCAAAAATCGTAGACACTGCCATCAGTGAAGACGAACCCAGAGCCTTCTGTGTACCCAACAAAATCCAACCCAATACGTCCGAGCTCAGGAGCAAGTCCACTGGGCCGGGATGAAAGACAAAGGGGTCGGCCAAATCCAGACCCGAAACCAAAGACAACACACCCGGCGGTATGTCTGTCGAGGGGTGCCAACCCGCAATGGTATCCATTACCATAGCCGAAGTCGTGATCCTCATGGTGGAGGACTTCAGCGAAGAAAAGGTGACAAGTGTCTGGCCCGTCAGACACTTCACTTGTATGCCACCAACTCCAAGAAGTGGCACAGGCGAGTCTTCCACGACTAAACCTAACTGGCGTGCCACTCGAGTGGTAACCAAACTGCTTTGAGCCCCTGAGTCCAACAGAGCTCTCAAATTAATGGCTTCCCCCCCACGACCCCATACGCGGACCACCGCGGTGGGGAGCAGAACCGTCCGCGGCTCTGTCCCAGCAAGGGAGCAAGCTAGTTACGGGCTCCCCACTCTCTCCAAACCAGGGGCGCGCCACTGACCCGGATAATATGGCGGGCGAGTGCACATCCCCATCTGAGGGGGGGCATAACCCGCGGCCCGGCCATACCTATAGTACGGCGGGTGGTACTCCAGCCGTGGGTACTCGTGCAGCGGCGGAGAAAACCGCTGCGGCTGCATGTGTTGGGCATTGGTAACCCGCGTGGAGGGGGGTGTCCCCACTCTCACGTCCGATCTAGGGCCCCCGCCCATGGGGGCCCTATCCGGGGCCTGGCCAGTCACATACTGGCCACGACCTTGGGGCGCGTGGTCCCGGTCCGCCAAGACCCGCGCAGGTACGCGACCCCCTCCCGAGGGGGGTGCGACGAGCGAAGCCGCGTCCTCCGTCCGATGGTGGAGGGCTTCGCGCAGGAGCGCCCCCGCCCATAGGGGACCCCTGCCTCAACAACCGGGGGCCATCCCCGTTCCGGTTCATGCAGAGCATCACGTGGTGCAGCCCACGGCATGCACTGCATGGTATGGCTCTGGGACAGTCACGTGCATAGTGACTGCCCAAACAGTAAAAGCAAAAGTTCATGCCGCCTTGCCATGCGGCGCCGATCTTGTACTGGCAGTCTCTGCCAGTCCCTGCATTGCAGCAGGCTGTGGCCCATCCGGCCACATTGCAGGCAGTCCGCGTCCCCCGCGACTGCTGCCGTGTGTGCAACCCGCACACCAGCTCCACGCGGTGGCGGTTGCCGTCCCTGTTGGGGCCTACGTTCAGGCGCTCTGGATGGCGCTGAGTCCGTCATGGTATTCTCAGCCGCCCGTGCCTCAAACTCCAAAAACTTCACCAAGTCAGTGAGTGTTGGTAGGGTGGTGCTATCCCGTTCCGCATTCTCGCGCTCAAATCGCGAGCGGATGTCATTGGGTAATTTGCCCAATACAATGTGCACCAGCAAAAAGGACCATTGGTCCACCGGCAGCCCCAGTGTGCGGAGCGCGTTACAGGCCACTGTAACGGGCGTGAGCAACTGCAGGCGCAACTGTGCCCTGTTGGCCACCTTGGGCAGGGCCATCAACTGTGCGGCGTGCGCATCCGCTAACAAACGTAAGTTTTGGTAGCGGGAGTTCAATAACTCCCAAGCCGTATCGTACTGGTCGTCCTCCACCCGGAGGTGCTGGATGAGCGACCGCGCTTCATCCTCCAGAGTGGAGAGGAGGTAGGCCATCTTCTGGGCCTTCGACAAATCCTGTCGTGCTACGACCAGGGACTCAAACATATTTTTATATGCCACCCACTCCTCCATCCTACCCCCAAAGTGGGACAGCTGAAGGGTGGGGAGCCGACCAGTAACCGCTGGTCCTTCCTGTCTAACAGGTGTGCGAGGGGCTGGTCCGCCAGCCTGTCTCGCCCTTATTGCGGTCACCGCCTCCGCGATATCATCGTGCAGACTCAGGATCTGGTCCATGTCCGCCATGTGACCTGCGTAGGCCTCCGGGGCAAGTTCGGCTTCGGTAAGCGCCGCCATGGCCGCTTCCGCGCTAATCAATCGTGAGTGGAGGTGATCCGCTCTTAGCAGTATGGCGCCCTCCCTGTCCTTCCGGGACAGGAGTCCTCCGGCCGTCACAAACCATCTCAATTCGTTGGCGAGTGTCGCCCTAGCATTGGAGGCCTTCGCCATCGCGTCAAGTCACAAACAAAAAATAACAAAAGGTAAATAAAAAACAACAAAATCAAGCAACTACACGAAGAACCGCGGTAGGTATGAGAATGGCACAAACCCGGAACGCACGGTACAAACCGCAAACAAATACAAAAAAGGTTACAAATATTCTTATACAAACAAACTAAGAAAAATCTAATAATTTTTACAAACAATTAATTATTTTTTTACAAACGAACAAATAGAGGGTAGATAAACTACGCTCTGCTACCAGAAAATGTGCAGAGCAACTACGCTCTGCTGCCAGAAAATGTGGCAGAGAGAATCCGGACAAACGAAGCGGCGGGAAGAATTCTGTACCGGAACTTCACCGGGAAAAACCACCGGTAAAAATAAGTACCGGGAAAAAATCTCCACGCGGCACCACGTTTGCCCGACTAAAACCTAACTAACTTAACGCAGTCTGCTACCACCGTAGCTTATGAAGGAGCTACAGGGCCCTATATGATAACCTAACCTATAAATTAACTACAATTGAACACTTACCAAATTAAATCTTCTTTCTCTTCGGATCCAAACTTGAGTGTCTTCGGGAAGGGGGAATTCCTAATCACCCTACCTAACCCTTGAGATCTCAATTCCCCATAACAACTAAATAGATTTCTTCCCGTAGCTTCACTCGGGAACAGCCAGATGTGAACAGCCAGCCACGTTTCACCTCTCACAAGAAAAAGTCACAATAACAGAGTTTTTCACAAACACAAATTCAATAGTTATTTAACAAACAGGAAATTCACAATTATCACTCAAACTAAACAACAAGCAAAAGACGCGAGACCGCTCCGCGTATTAAAATCAAACCGATATCGCCCTGGACAATGCAATGGCGGACCACACGCGACGCCATCCACGCTAGCAATGTGAGAACCCCAAAACGCCTGGCGGCGATAACAGGAAACGCCTGCGTTTAGTTTTACCCAATATATTACAAACAATCGATGTTTATTATTAGTTATATAGAAGCTTTTATTTTATTTTTTGGTAGGTAAAATTTGTTTTTGTAGTAGTTTCAAGGAGTGTATTTCCATCAATCTAGAAACCTTAGAAAATCTATAAAATATAATTTAAATACTTTACTATACAAAGATAAACGTATACACAACATCTTATAAAAAACCAAAAACATTATTAAAAATGCTACTTTTAACTGACTTCAAAAAAAGGAGGTTCTCAGTTTGACCTGGATTTTTGTATGTATGTTTGTCCGCGATTATCTGGCGTTTGGCTGTACCGATTTTGATGCGGTTTTTAGAAAATCATTTTAATGCAACGCAATAGAATTACATATTTATATATCGACTAACTTATACCCACGGCTTTGCCCGAGAAAATTGTACATCAAAGCTTTCCTTTATTATGACATGACCCACCCAGTCCATTAGTATAAACCGCATAAACATCTGTTCAGTAGTTTTTGAGTTTATCGCGAGCAGACAGACGGGTTGTCCCTAGTTTGTAAGTACCTGCCAAGAAAGACAAAATATCGATATATCGATGTTTTGTTTTCGTGTTTGCATACATCCCTAAGCCGGCGTCTATCAAGGTGCTGCAAGGTGCTGCAAGGTGCCGCCGGTCGCAGCGACCAGCTACACTCGACAGCACCCTGCAGCACTTTGATTAACGCCGCTATAAGTTGAACTGTTGACATATTGGATGTACTCTTTCTTCATATGCACTAAATTCTGTGCTAAAAAGAGACAGATATATCACACACATTATCACTACAACTCAGTGTAGTCGCGTGCTGCAGACTCTTGCGGCTTAAAGGCGGTCTCGTGATAATCGGTGTGCTGTAAACTATAGCTACAGTCGACGTATTCGCCAGACCCCACTTTAACCTGTATAAACCGGAAATTTCAAAACTATTATTATAGCACTGCCCCTTGCGTGTTCCAGGGGTCTAGTCTAGGCACGCGCAGTAACGATGTGGTGGTAGATTTAGTTCCTAGGCATACTAACTCTGTTAAGTGGTTTCCAATTAGAATAGGTAACAAGTATAGGTTCCAAGGAGAACAGGTAGGTGGGATGACGATGATTGTTCTAATAATAATGTCAATTCAATTAATCGCAACCATATTTGACCGTTTTTGAGAGAGGAGTTAGTCGAAAATTTTAAGAATATTGCAATCCGTCAATTAGGTTCAAACGGGGTCGGATTGAAAACAAAAATTAGTAGGTACTACATTTTATAACAAGACTTGCAGTTGACTGTACTATATTCAGAGATCGATTGATTTGCAATCCAAGAGAATTCTAAATCAAGTTGTGCAGATCCCACAAAACATAACCACAAAGCTTTCAATCTTGCTTGCTGCGGCTCTATAAAATAAGACAAAGGTATTATATTTACTTTGTCCCGACCACAGACGAACTTTGCAAGAAATAGTCTTTGGTAACTAAAGCAATACTCCTCCCAAAATTATCTAAACAAGGAACTAGGGGCATTTTATACCACTCAGAGTAAGTAATATTTAATAACACAAACAACACAATACCCAGCACTTATACTATATATTATAATAAATGATTTGAAATGTTTTGGAATCAATAATGCACTTGTGGGAGCATCTTCCATCTATCTAACATAAACTACATGGGTAGGTAGGCTTATAGGCACTTACATTGTTTGTGTACTAATACCAAAATTTACCTTGCTTCCATTTTTGTATAGTACAACCACAGAGTACAACTATACAAAAAATGGAATAAGGAGTACAACCGAGAAAATTGAAAGCAAGGTCAATTTTGGTGCACAGACGATGTGTCATAAAATTCTTCGCTGAATTGATTCTTGGCGAGTTCCACAGCTCAATTAAGAGTTACGGCAAAACAAGACAAGGAGAACGCGAGGGTAGTTCAGTAACACGGGTTTTATTGACTCGCGCCGGCCAATCCGACGGCAGGCTGGGCGCAGGTGTGCTCAGGAGATAACAAAAAAGTATAAAGTTGGTACAGTTGTTACGATATTCGTTGTAGAGCGCGAACCAAGTGAATTTAGGGCAAGGAACCATACAAAAATGACACTTACTGCGCAGACATTTCTGAACTATTATACCTACGATTATACCTTTGTATCTTTGTATGATAATAATAAAAATAATATTTATTAAAAAAAAAAAATAAGACTCGCGCGGTTTCCAAGAAACCGTGCTTTCTACCTTGTCTAACCATATTGCGAACGAGCTCTATAAAAAAACTCAAGGTTGTGAATTGAAAGCAATATTTTGAAGCCTTCTCGTATGCTATAACATAAGTAAATTTACTTTTGGGGTAAATCGATGTGTGTGATTTAATTATCCCAATCCTAACTAATATTATAAATGCGAAAGTGAGTTTGTTTATTTGTTTGTTACCTCTTCACGCTTTATCTACTAAACTTCCTGAAATTTTGCATATACATAGTTAAAACTACTGAGAAGGACACTTTTCATCCCGGGAAAAAGCACTGTTCCCGTGGGATATAGTTACGCGGGCGAAGCCGCGGGCAAAAGCTACTATTATATATATTGTTATTTAAATTGTAAAAAAAATATAAACTGATAAATACTTATTAGTTAAAATGTAGATACGATATTTTATTAATACCTCATGTTATCCGCTGCAGGTGAAAGCGACATGCGCGCTCTATAGTGATCATTTGATACTCTGAATCGCGAGATAATAAAAAATAAAGTTAAGCGGCGTTTATAAATAGCGATGTTACCCTTGCACCAGTCGTAGGAGTAGCTAAATAATTATAAGATGCAGATGAGTTGTTGTGGACCTGTTTATAATGTGTGGACGAGTGAACTTAATTTCCAGGTGCATTTTTGTAGTTTGTAGTAATCATGTATGCTATTATTTTATTTAGATTTCGATAAATGTTTGGTACTATTCAGAGATCTAGGTACTAATACTGTCAACACATAATCAATTAGCTTTCGCCCGCGGCTTCGCTCGCGTGAATTTCCCACGGGAACAGTGCTTTTTTTCCTGGGAAGAAAGGTACCCTATGTCCTTCTCCGTACCTCCAGCTATGTGTATGCGAAAATTCAGGAAGATTGGTTCAGTAGATAAAGCTTGAAGAGGTAACAAACCAACAAACAAACTCACTTTCGCATTTATAATATTAGTTATGATTAGGATAGTTAGGATAATGTATACTTCTTGAGATTGTCACAACAATTTGTCCAGTTGTCAAGAAAGCTAAGAAAAGATACTCTCTGGGATCGGCTCTCCTAGTTGATAGAGATGGTATAGATGACTATACCATAGGTGGTCCGATTCTGTGTCATCTCGGACGCTAGTTGTGAACGCTTCAAGTCCTAATGGTGGCAATCCACAGACTACCTGCCCTTAGTCTGTGTTACCATCCATATCATCCATGTTATGTTATGTTATAATGCTAATAACATTGCTTTAGTGTACGATGTAATAATGTTATTATGTTTTTGAATAAATAAATAAATAAATCTCTACCGAGGTCTACCCGGACCTGCTCACCATGCATTTCTAGCACTTTGCGGGCACGAAAATGATGATGATATGATCTGTCAACCACCATACTGGTGGTTGACGCATTAAGCTAGTCGCATTTCCGCCAGTTTCTCAGAAAAGACACTATTGCTACAGTATTTGATAGTCAGTGTTGTCAACTATTTATTTAGCTTAGCTATATTTGATAATCACATGAGTAGCAAAATAGTTGATTCCTTAAATCGATTTTATGCTTTGGAATCGAATAAAAAGTCGAGCGACTCTCTCACGAGCATAAGAGCGGATGTTGATAGTCTGTGTAATTAACGATAATTACTGAAGATCAAGTTTTTGCGTTAGAACAATGGTTCTTAACCTATGCTTTGTAGACTACTGGTGGAGGTACAAAGTGGTCCACGAAGTCATGTAAAAATATTTTATCATCAAACAACTTTAAATATAATAAAAGAGTATGCATGAGTGACGTCTCATTTGGTTTGTTTAGGTGTTATTTGTTTGAACGGTTTTATGTTTCGAGAAGTGAATAATTTTCATGGTTTATTTAAGTGCGAGTATCTATTGATTGATTAACTACATTGCACATGCAGAACACACTATTACTATAAATTTATTAAAAAAAAAACTGATACCCCACCGGACTTCCGGACCATCTGATCAAAATATATACCTAAAATTTTCTGCATAAAGGTTGGCTGGTAATCTTGGTGGATAATCCTTTAGCATTAAACCCTCCTATTGTACGTTTACTTTGTATTTTTATACAATAAAGGTTAAATAAATAAATAATATATTTAATTTATGCCCATCGAAACTAAAAAATATCGTGGTTTACCTATTTTAACCACTAAATCTAACATTAAACTAAAAGGTTAAGAACCACTGAGTTAGAAAGAGCGTTCGATGGAGTTTGCAGCAATTACATCTGAACAACTGTCGATAATCACACGCGGCCTAAGAAACGAATGGTTGTCAATTAAGGAATGGAATGGTACAGTCTATCTCATGTCAGTTATTGCATGAACCTCTTAAGTCGCATTAATAAGGTCGAATTTACTTTAAATTTGGGAAGGTTGGTTGATGTGCTGTTAATATGACATGAAAGTCTCTTAGTAATTGTTCTTTGGTATGAAATTGTTTTTAACTAATTACCTTAAATTAACTTGTCTTACTTAGGTACTTATATTATTATTAATTTATTTAAATATTTGTCTTGCATAAAGATAAATGGATAACATAAAACTCAGACAAAGTTTAAAACTACCAATTAAATGAAATGCCCATAGGTATCTAATGGTTTTAATCTTTGTTCTTGGGACCGAGTATTTAAAATTTATAGTCCAATTTATCATTATCATGACAGTTATTTACGTAGCACATTTCGTTAAAGGTTTTAATACAAAACAAGTGAACTTTGTACTTTTATTCAATGAATAATGTAATACAATATAGTATTGGGTTGTAAAACTGGAAATTATGATAATAATTGTATTTTGAGTTGACTACATATTAATGTGCAACTGAGTTGACATAACAGCGATCGTAAAATTATAATAGTTATCATAAAACCAACATCATAGATTTCGTATGTAAAAATATCAATAAAAATACTTATCAAATATTTATTTCACTGATAGTTATTAAATCGATCGACGATATAGAAATACGAAGAAAGAAGTAAGTAATTTAAAATCAATAAAATATAAAAGTTGATATTAACTTTTCCCATGGAAATGAAGCGTTATACTGCTTATGCTTAACCTGTGACTTAACTAAGAATATGGGTGTAAAATGTACAATTTCAAGAACAAATATTATTAATAAATCTCCAATTTTATAATAATAATAGTATCTATTTTAAGAAGATGATTTTGTAGGTTAGTTTGATTCATAGACGTAAAGAAATAAGTTAAAAAAAAACGGTTATAAAACGGTTTTTAAAATAACGGTTCTTAAAATATCCCTTGGTGAAATCAAAGAGGAATAAATTAAGTTATTATTAATTATGTCCTCTCACCTGTGACAAATTCAGGAAGTGAAATAATGACCACATCGGATATTCAGATTTTGGCGATGATGTCCCGTATTTCATATCTTACATATCCAGTTACTAAAGTACGAGTAGTGGAACTAAGCGAGATTGTGTTTTTTATTTTGGTCATCGCTTGACTCATACTTTCCACTTCAAATTTAAACATATCTACGTCAGGGTGATAAATCTGTCAGTGGCTTCGGTGGACTTCCACTTTATTATAATGTCCATGGTATTAAAACGTTCACATTATTATTATGAAAATAATAACTTATTCTTTCTTCCTAAATATAAAAGCGACTCACCGAAAAGAAGCCCTGAGAGGTTTCCATAGTTCGGTAATTATTGTGTGTGTATTTTTTGATATTATATTTTAAAAAATCCTAACTAATATTATAAATGCGAAAGTGAGTTTGTTTTTTTGTTTGTTACCTCTTCACGCATTATCTACTAAACCATTCTTCCTAAAATTTCGCATACACATAGCTGGAAGTACGGAGAAGGACATAGGGTACCTTTCATCCCTGGAAAAAGCACTGTTCCCGTGGGAAATTCACGCGGGCAAAGCCGCGGGCGAAAGCTAGTAATTTATAAAAGACTAGCTGTCGCCCGCGGCTTCGCCCGCGTGAGTTTTGCTTAGATGAAAAGTATTTTTGTGTTCCAAACAGTTTCAGATGTTTCGGATCTTCGATTTTTATATGTCTACAGAAAATACTCATCAGATTAATCAAGTTTTGCTAAAGCGCCATTTCCATATATGTTATAGTGTAGCTGGTCTCTTGGAGTTATTCATCAGATGTTCCAGATCTTCAATTTTTATACGTCAACAGAAAATGCTCATCAGGTTGAACGATTTTTGTTAAGGCGCCATTTCCATATATGTTATAGTGTAGCTGGTCTCTTGCAGTTCTTCATCAGATGTTCCAGATCTTTAATTTTTATACGTCAACAGAAAATGCTCATCAGGTTGAACGATTTTTGTTAAGGCGCCATTTCCATATATGTTATAGTGTAGCTGGTCTCTTGTAGTTCTTCATCAGATGTTCCAGATCTTCAGTTTTTATACGTCAGCAGAAAATGCTCATCAGGTTGAACGACTTTTGTTAAGGCACCATTTCCATATTTCTTATGGTTTAGCTGTTCTGTTATGGTTCTTCATCAGGTGTTCCAGTTTTCAAAATGAATTATAGCCTATATGTTGCCCAGGCTTAATAGCTATACAACAAAAAAAGTTTCATTCAAATCCGTCCAGTAGTTTTTGCGTGAAACGCGTACATACATACAGACAGACAGACAGACAGACAGACAGACAAGAAATTCCAAAAAAAATTTTTTGCTTTCTATTGTTCTTTTTAGGTGTCCCTCTATCCATTTTAGTCAAAAATACTAAATGTACAGACAAAATATTTTTACTGTTTTATTATATGTATAGAAAAAGGTCCACAGTATAAAAATATACACATTCAAGACATGTTCTTTGAATTGAGCAAAATTATTTTACTAGACGATAAATCCACAGATGCAGCAGGATTTGGTCCGGACGCGGTAGAGCCATGTCTGCACTGTGTCTCTGAAAAATTGAATAAATCCTCGCCAGCGGAGAGTTATTTAATTTTTAAGTTATTGGATTAGAAGAATTGTTTCTTTATTTTTACCTTTGTTAACACTGCTGAGTAAAGACCTTTTTAATGCAAGACAATCAGAAAGCAACATAATGTATATTAAAAAACTTACGTTTTTAATTGAACAAGCTCTATAAGTTCTTATTACCATTCCGTTGGCTGTTTCTACCAACTAAATGTGCGATATAAAGTTTTCAATTATTCTTAGTTTTCTTAACATTTTTTTATTCAACTTACAACATACAGTTAACGCAACGTTTGCGCATATTCAACAATGCAATTCAGCTTCAAATTACACGATAATCCCTTCCCAATCCAATGTTGCAGCTATTATTCTACATACTCCCACAGGTTGTACAAATAAGGTTTCAAATGGCCCGAACAAACAGAATCAAGTGAGCTCAAGTGGGCCTGACGTTTTAGCTTCCTTTGGAGACGCCGAGGACAATGCGCAGAGAAGTTGGCTTTGCCCTGACACCGTGTTACCCCTCGCCCTAATCCAACTACTTACGCTATTGTTCGATAAAAATCTAACCCATCCTCAACCCAAATCCAACCGTAAAAACTTAACCTTATGACTCAAAGTTCTTTCACCAACGCGCACCTCCAAATTATCTCTCTATTTAAGCGGAACTAAGTAGAGATTTTTCTCAGCTCAGCAAAAATATACCTTGTTACTTGAAAATTAAAATCTATTTTCGGACGATCCGAATTGCGACAGGTGATTTTATTTTGGTGAAATGTGCCGACACCTCGCTGCATTTAAATATAATGACACAATGAAAAGGCTAAATTTGTCGACTCGCTTGCGGGGCTTTGCTTTTCCCTTTTCACGTTTTTTGCAAAGGGCCTGATGCCCTGTTGGGCACGTGATGGAAATAAACTTTTTTAATTGCCGAATCTGAAGCAGAGTTTCCATTGGCACAATCATAAAAAAGACCGAACGGATTCTTTTTTAGCAAATGAAAAAATGAAGTTTACTCATATTTGAATTATAGGTATAAAAAACTTGAAAGCGTAGTTTGTTAAATATTTTTCATTGTAACAACAGCAGCAACTGACATACTACTTAAATGTTTCCTATTGCGTAAAATATATACCAATAGAAGTTGTACCACTAACGTCCCATTACTAGCGATAAGTGGCTCATTTTTATTGTAAGACCAGCCGATTTCACGGGCAACTAATTTCGGTCCATTTACTTGCCACAACGCAATTGTACGGAACAATGCTGAGACAAAAACCATCGGGAACAAAGCATACGGGACCTCGCAACAAATCTTCGGAACGAAACGGTTCCTGTCATTGTCTTCCATCTTCCACAGACTAGTTAGGATTGCTAGGCTTTGCTTGAAAGCCTGTTCCCACACTACATAGACGATTTACTGACTTCATTCGCAAAAAATGCATATTGTTGTCGCAAGTCGCATTGCTTTAATAGTTCGTTTACGTCAGTTCTAGTATCATAAATGGATCGTTTAGTATTGTTACTATCTTTTAATAAATTAGTTAACTACCTATTTATTTAGTTATATTTTATCATATCTAGCAACCACCGCACTGTTAAATGAGTTTCATTCGGCGTTTCTCAACAGAGTGGTCATTTCGAAATGCCAATAGTTTGAAGCTTTGAGATTGTTGAAAATTTGACGCAAAAAGTGCCTTTTTATAGCTATAACATGTTCAACTGCTAGGCAAAAGCCCCCCACTCTCCTTTCATGAATCTCTATCGCTCTTTTCTATAAACTTGCTGTCGAATGTCAAATGCCCTAAGTTTATCCGACCTTCTTGTCTTAGGCCGTCCTTGAAGTCCCGTGCCTGTAAAGGTCTAATTTCAGAACAAACTTTTGATTTTGCATCATCAAATCGATAAAAGAAATTGGTACTTTGATCTTGATTAGCATGTTGATTAAAAGTCCAAGTTATATTAATTATTTTGCAAAACAAAATCTTTATCTTTGAGGCTTACGGCAGAGCAACCTGCGGGCAAAAGCTAGTATTCTTATAATTAACTTTTTAAACACACAGTATATCGTAACTGTTCTTGCCACATTGATACAGATCGCTAGTGAAGTGATATGACGGGAATTGAGAACAATAAACCTTTCACTATAGACGTTAATAGAGGCTGCCGTCATGTAATATATAGGTAACAGATACTGCATCATTCAAAATAAAATTACCCTAATAGAGATACTTGAGAAGGCTATAGTTGCAGGATGCAGCAGGACAGGATAGCATAGCAGGATGGAATGGGTTCCTACTGGCTGGCAGCAAAAAAGGGACAACCATAGAACAAGAGGGTCGGACGATGTGAACACATCTCGATGCAAAGGATAAAGACTGGAGAACCAACGAAAGAAATGACTCTCGATAGAACCATTACCTAGCAGTGTAAACCTTAAATTAGTTGGGTTGTGCCGTATTCATCCTCTAAATAACGATACTTTCTGATGCTAAAAGATGAATTTTAAACAACGTTGAATGAAGAAAGCTATTAAACATACAAACATGTTTTGCACACTCGATACTTTGTGCTACAGTACTAATCAATCGTTCGAAATCTTGATACGTCTCGATACGCATATCATTCTCATGTCTGCAATTTGTTCAGAGGCTGTTCGGGTTATCTCAAATCAGACTAGTGCCTATTGCTTTTGAATTTGATGTATTAGGAGCTCTCTATTGCAATTATTACAATGCAATCAAGTAATGATGAATTGTCTGAATAGGAACTTAATATGATCATGCATTTTTCTTCTTCGAGAATCTTTCGGTATACAGGAGCCAATGCCCGATTTTATAATCATCTTCAGCATATTTCCAGCTGTGTGTCAGAACTAAGTTTCGGAAATACTAAAAGTTATATATTGATTTCGATAGTGCAAAGATCCACATGTTTTAAAACTCAAATCAAGAACACAACCAACACAAAACTTTCATTAGTTTCGTTCAAACATTCCTTAACCCATTTAAATATATCTAATATGGACCAATCAGAATATGTTCCACAATACGTGTATTCAAAGGCACGTAATCCTAAGCATTGAATCCGATACAGCACACAAGGCGCGTGCCTACAAATTGAACTGGGAGTTTACCTCGCCGAACAACACTAGCTAATCCTAATTTGAATGTATCATATTCGTCATTCATGCTGCACACGCAAACGCAAATTAGGAATGAAACAGAAGAATATCTTTGTATGATGTATTTGTATATATTGGCTCAACGTTGTGGCCGATCGATGCAGTGCCATCAACTAATCCAAACTCATTGCAAATTCGCCATTATCTCTTCAAGATAGAGAGGTTCACGGTAACTTAACGTGCTGGTAGTGTACATTGTTTAGTTTATGGAAGCTACGATTTGACAAAACTAAGCACTGTATGTATGTATATGTTCAACATGTGCGTGCAACTATACAACAGTATATCCTTGAAGACATCAAAGATATTTATGAAATGTTACCTAATATCGTTGAGACCCTTGATTGTCTTGCAATTTATCTCTATATCCTGATGGTTAGAAAATCCAACAACAATTTACATACGATACTTTTAAACAACAATGACTAACATGAATTAACATACTAAGTGCACACACAAGACTTTTAGAATGAAAGCCAAAAGGGTGGCGGAGTAGAAAAAGATAACACAAATGACCGTGGGAAGGGCGGCCGTGTCTGACAAGTAAAACAGAAACTCAAACCATATGGCCCCCTCACAAGACATGCTCTGTTTCAAGATACATGGATATCTTGTGAGTTAGCTATTAATAGATGTATTGAAGTTAGGCTGATAAAGTAATTTTACAATTAGTCACCGTTTGTTTTAAATTAAATCAATAGAGTCCTTGGCATTTCTTATAAATCATTCAGTGAAAATGATAAACTCTGAATCTAGGTCAGTATTGATTCAAATTGGATTTGAAATAGTGCATTTCTCCATAATGCAAGTTGCGCAAGTTTCTAAAAAATCACACATGATTTGATGTGAACGGGTTATAATTGTAGTTTATCTGTTATTCTTAAAGCTAAAGCAGTAAAGTTCAATATTGTAGATGACACGATTTGTCTCATCATTAAAATTATCTCAGATACCATTGAGTTCGTTGAAAAACTAGATTCGCGATGTCGACAGATATTAATGCTTGTGATCACGATCCACGAAACTAGTTTCTTATCAGAAGATGGGCAAATGTATGGTCGATTACGAAGATATATTGCTAACATGTTCCTTTTATATGTGATACGAAGAATCCGAGAACTGTTTTAATTATTCTTAGATGAAACTAGTCGGAGATAATATAGTACGATATGGAAAGTAAAAAAAAATATTAACAATTTTTTTGTTGTTTTGCATGGCAAAAATTTTATTGTAACTATTTAACATCTAGGAATAGGCAGACCCCGGGGTCTTGGTTATCCACTTGGATATATAGGCCTTCAGGCCTATATTTCCAAGTGGATAGGGACGATCAACCTATCCCTTTGGCCAAACCAGGCCAAAGGAAGTCCTGGCCAGGGCCATATGCATACCAAGGACTAACGATGACGAACAGGGCGACAGTTTTGTCATAAATTCGTTTTGTTTTACTTTGCGGAATATAAATTACTAGTACGGTCGTATATTTTCACATTTATTTCACATGTTGAAGATCTTTTTATTTTGATTTTACCCCTTTTCTCGCAAATAATGTTGCTGAACTTTCTTGTTTGAGAATCTAACCAATTAAAATTCTTTCGCAATCCGGGGTTGAACAAAATAAAAATATAAGCGGATCAAATATTTAAAAAATGTTTAGTCGGTTTTGGCTAAAATGTTGAGAGAACAGATGTTAAATCAAAAAAAAAAAAATCTGAATTAATTTTTAAAGTGTACCTATACTATGCCTGCGAGCAATTTAAACTCTCATCTTCAAAAGCAATGAAAGTGGAAGAAATAGATAAAAGTTTTAAAGTTCTTCTTTTCAATACAGATACATGTATAACTAGTAAATATTATATGATTCTCTCAATTTGTATGAATTTAGACGTGAAATATGTCCATTCATCCATTTTCGTACAATTATTTATCTAACCTATATTTTTCATACTATCTATATTTTGTACCTTTGGTTTCGGCGTCTATGGACGGGTGCGTCGAAGAATGCCTTAATTAAATTAATGGTTGTGATTTTGATAAAGCAAACAAAAGTGGCGATTTTGTGACGTTAATGAGAATATATTGCCACAGATCTGATGGATTTCCAAATTAGATAGAATTCGGATAATATGTTTTTAGAAAATCATAGTTTAGGAATTATGATGAAATGACTTTTAGATCTGGGAAATCGTCTGCAGAAGTCAAAGGTCATTCAATGACACCAATCAATTACAAGCGGTTGTAATTAAAAATATTCGCATCGCGTTTCGGCCATGAGCAATCCCTGTATTAAGACCAATTGGGCTGATGGGCTCAATTGGATCCGCCTGATGAGTTAAGACGGCCCAAATAGGACGTAAGGATTTGTACTCATAGTTGGCTATTACGCAACTGAACTGTGTGAGAAAATATATGTACTATGAAAATAGTTCATACAATTGGTTACAAAAAACTTGATTTACTTCTTTCACTACATTTTATAAAGTAAACCTTTATTTTCTACTTTGTGTTGATATTGATGATGATAGCATCAGATCATATGATAAAAAGAAATAAATATATCTGGGGTTAAAAATCAAGTTTATAAATTCACGAAGTCAGCACTCAGGGTAAGAGAATTTAATTACAACTGGTTTTTATCTGGAAGGATTTCTCTGACGAATGTTTTGTAGACCGTGTTTGTTTATTATTATTAATGGTTCGCATTGAATGGACTCCTGAGTCAGGGATGAACTTGGAATTTTTCCATTTGTTACACGAGTCAACTGCATGGATAAATAACAAACGATACGGAAGACTGCACGTAGAAAAATTAATTGTCTTGTACTAGGACATATACCAACAGTGCAGGAAAACATCGTGAGGAATCCTGCGCTTTAGTTGATGCTTTATCAGCTAAAGTGTGAAATGAAGGAGGCAATGACTAAGAAAGTCGATCCGGTGTCCTCTTTCAAGATGAATTAAACTAGTCCAAACTCGATAGGTCTCATCTATATAAGTTTTCATTCAATCGAAAAAAAGTAGGTAATATTTGGTAAGAGACACCAACACAAATGAAACTAAATAAACTTGCAAAAATCCACAGATTAAATTTCAACCCATTAGTCAATATTGGGAAGCTTCAATGCGGAATTTCCGCATCAGTGCCCCCACACCTCCTCCCAGCCCCGCAAAAACCCCCCACTTGCAAATCATTTGATTGATGACGCTGAAATTTGTAATTTTATCTCAATAATAGCCGATTGCAAACTTCAAGCGCTCTCATCAATTCTGTTCATTTGGTACAGTCT
Source organism: Ephestia elutella (assembly GCA_018467065.1). Classification (NCBI taxonomy): domain Eukaryota; kingdom Metazoa; phylum Arthropoda; class Insecta; order Lepidoptera; family Pyralidae; genus Ephestia; species Ephestia elutella. The sequence goes on from CM031573.1 coordinate 15,216,042, forward strand.
ACTGCAAAAGATCATCATCAATGCGTTATATTAGTGCAACTAGCTTTTGCCCGCGGCTTCGCTCGCGTTAATCCTTTCTTAGCGGATGCCTACGTCATAACATCTACCTGCATGCCAAATTTCACCCCGATCCGTCCAGTGGTTTGGGCTGTGCGTTGATAGATCACTATGTCAGTCAGTCAGTCACCTTTGAGTTATATATATAGAAGAAGAAGATAATGTATAAGGAATTCGCTTAGTACTATGTACATATCTACTGCATATATGATATGAAAGTTTTATTACTTTTTATCGTTAGCATAACCCAGTTTTCATTGACACTCTAACTATTGGATAAAGTTAGGATTCTAAGAACTCTATTATAGGGAAAGTACAACAATATGAAATCTTATAAAAACGCGCCATTAAATATTGACTTTACTTCAATATTTCAGCGAGCGACGATCCAAAAACGATCCTGGCCTCTCTTTTGTATTCTGCGGTACTTCTTGTCAGTCGGAGAGCTTTAGGTCTCTTGAAACTTTACCAGCGGTGGTATCAGGGACTACCCACAAATGTTATATAGGTAACTATAAAATTGACCTAATTTACTTATATTTATATACACCACGTTGTTCGTTGCAATAATATGCGTTCTATGGAAATGAAAAAGTTTCCAAACATTTTTATTGATTTTCAAGTCAATCATCATAAATAAATATTAAACGGAAACCATTACAAACAAAGCATCACAAATCAAAACCATTTGATACCGTGGACTGATTTTCCTTTATACTTATGTTTTCCGCTGAGGAAAATCGTTTAGAACAAATTTTCCTGAAGCCGGCGTGTCAGTGAGTCTTCGTTAATTGAATTACTTCCTTTCATTAGTTAGCTTTAATCAGAAAGTGGCTAATGGGAATTACGAGGTCATTTAATTAAATACCTACCAATTGTGGTCAAAGTAGTTGGAAGTAGAATATTGTATTTAAATAGTTACATATAGTAGTTTTATCCCTTATTTTCACTTAAAAGTCTAAAAAAAAAACAAAAAAATCTTTATTAACAATACATCTTCCCGGGGGAGCCTTACCCCTAGGGAACGCGTCCCCAGGTGGCGGATAGGGGAATGCTCGGCAGATATGCAGGGTAGGGGGGAAATAAAATACCCCCCGCGGACCAAACAGGCCGGAGATGGAAACTCCGTTACAAAACCCTATGGCGGGCTGCTTCGACATATTCGGAGTCAAGGTCGATCTTAGTGTTGTGTGGAGCTGCTGGTCTCCCATCAAATGCGTCCCCCGATGGTGAATAGGGGAATGCCCCTCAGAAATGGGGTGGTACCAGGGAAATAACATACCTGGCGTAAACCAAAACCGGTAGGCATGGGCGTGCCTTAAGTCTAGAAAGACGCGGCCTAAGGGATCTCACCCGACACAAAGACAAAGCTGTGGATCAGCAATTTTTATGAAATGGCGGAATTTAAAACAACACTACCCCAGGAGGGTACCGTGAAATGCGGAGAATCCCTCCCTGAGCATAGCCCTGCCCCAGCGGCAGGACAGTGCTCAGGCCGCCCCTCGGATTCTGGGGGGGGCGACTTTCGCTGTAACTCACCAACAACAACTAAAACAAAAGAACCAACAAAAATATATACACAACAAATATTCCACAAGGGATTATTTACAAATAGACAACGATCAAACTCACAAATTAGCACAGCCGTGACTAAAGATATAATAGATCTATCATCGGATCAGGGTCGTATTAACGACCACCTACAAGAAAATGACTGGACTGAAGTAACCAGCAAAAAACGCCCAAGATCGAGCCCTGAAGTGACAGATAAAAGGAAACAAACTAAACTAAATACATATTGGCTGAGCCAATCTATAGAAACCTCTAACCGTTTCTCAGATTTGGAAGTAGAATTGGAAGAAGATGAAGAAAATAAGCAGGATAAGAATAAGCCTAAGGAGCCAAGACCTCCACCGATATTTGTCGATAAAGTTGGCAACATACAGCCACTAATAACTCTTCTGGACACACATGCCAAAAGCAGCTATACCATAAAAGTCCTACAAAATGATAGAGTTAAGATACAACCACACAAACCTGAAAGTTATCCAAAAATAGTAAAATTACTGGAAGATAAAGAAACAGAGTTTTACACCTACAAACCTAAATGCGAAAGGAGCTTCAAAGTAGCATTAAAAAATATGCATTCATCCATGGACCCAGACGAAATTAAAACAAAATTACAAGAACATGGTCATACTGTCACAAATATATGGAACATAAAACAAAGAACCACAAAAAAGCCGCTACCAATATTTATTGTAGAACTAAAACCAGACTCAAATAACAAACAAATTTATGACATCAAAAACTTGCTTAATTGCAACATATACTTTGAACCAATAAGACCTAAACGGGAAATACCACAATGTTCAAACTGCCAGCAATATGGTCATACTAAGAAATATTGTCGTAGGAAACCAAAATGCATTAAATGTGCTGGGGATCACCACTCTTCCTCATGCGATAAAAAAGGAAGACTAGCAGATGCAAAATGTGTCTTGTGTGAAGGAAATCACCCAGCCAACTATAAGGGCTGCAATGTGTATCGAGAGTTACAAAAAATCAAATTTCCTCCCCCACGTGAACGGCTGCTAAGAGAGCATAGAATTCCAAAACCTCCTGAATATATTGCAGAAGCTGAGATACCAAAAATGTCTTATGCACAGACTACAGCAAAGAATAAACAAGAAACCTATGGAAAACACAAAACTCCTGAGGACTCAAAGGAGGGACAAGACCAAAACTTTTTTAAGATAATGATTGAAATGCTACAACAAATGATGACTCAACTAACAACTATGAACAACCTGCTCATAACCTTAACGAGCAGGCTTTCACATTCACCAATTTAAAAATAGTCATCTGGAATGCCAATGGGCTGCTACAACATACTCTTGAAGTTAAAACATTTTTACATGAGAACAATATTGATGTACTAATTATATCTGAGACTCACTTCACAAATAAAAATTATCTCACTATACCAAATTATAGATTTTATAACACAAACCATCCAGATGGTACTGCTCATGCTGGATCCGGAATACTTATAAAGACTAACATTAAACACAATATCACACAACCATACTGTACAGATAAGATACAAGCAACAAATGTAGTAATAGAAGATACAACAGGACCTTTAACCATATCAGCACTTTATTGTCCACCCAAACATAATTTAAAAGAGAAGGACTATACTGACTTCTTCAAAACGCTAGGAAATAGATTTATAGCTGGCGGAGATTACAATGCCAAACATACAGACTGGGGATCACGAGTCACCACACCGAAAGGACGCCAGCTGCTGCTTGCAAGCCAGGAGCTGAATTTAAATATAGTCTCCTCCAGGGAACCTACATATTGGCCCACAGATAAGAAACGTCATCCCGATCTTGTTGACTTCTGTGTTACAAGAGGAATTCCTAAAACTTATATAACTGCAAAATCGTGTCTTGACTTATCATCTGATCACACACCTGTTATAGTGACTCTAAAAAAAGAAGTCACTAAAAACCAATGTCCATGTAGACTACACAGCCACAAGACAGATTGGAACCTCTTCCGAAGACTGGTATCATCTACCATAGACACAAACCTGCCCTTAAAAACAGATGACGATATAATCTTGGCTGTCGAACATTTCAACAACTGCGTTCAGACGTCTGCATGGGAGGCAACACCGACCCAGAAACAATTTGTACCAACGGCCTGTTCTCAAACCATTCGAGATAAAATTTCCGAAAAACGCTCTGCTAGAAAGAAATGGCAACAGACAAGACATCCTGAGGACAAGAAAAGGTTCAATTATCTTACTGCGTATCTTAAAATGCTTCTCCTCGAGTACAAAAATCAATGTGCCGAAAAACACCTAATAAACCTGGACTGTAGAGCTAGCTCTGACTATTCGCTTTGGAAAGCCACACGAAAATTAAAGCAGCCTAAAACGTACCAGCCTCCACTACGTAACCCTGACAATTCATGGGCAAAGAGTGATCTGGAAAAAGCACAAACTTTTGCTACACATCTGAAGGAGGTGTTTAAGCCGAATAACTGTGAGGTACCAAATGACACATTAAATGATATATCCAAAATCTTAAATGAAACATACCAGCTGGATCCACCCATAGAGAGGTTTACAAAAACGGAAGTTCGAAACGCGGTTCTTAAACTGGATCAACATAAAGCACCTGGTTACGATCTCATAACTGCGAAGATCCTGAGAGAATTGCCTGATGAAGGTATAACAGTTTTGACCCAGATATACAATGCAGTGCTGTCGAAAACATTTGTTCCACCGCAATGGAAAGTAGCCCAGATCATTATGATACTTAAACCTGGGAAAAATGCTGAAGATCCAAAATCTTATCGCCCCATAAGCCTGTTACCAATAACATCTAAAGTACTGGAAATCCTCTTCTTGAGTAGATTGAGCCCAATACTCAATGAAAAGAAGCTCATCCCAAATCACCAATTTGGCTTTAGACAAGGACATGCCACAATAGAACAAATCCACAGGTTGGTAGACAGTATACACGATTGCTTTGAAAAGAAGGAGTACTGTTCTGCGGCATTTTTGGATATATCACAGGCGTTCGACCGAGTGTGGCATGAAGGTTTACTTTGTAAGATGAAAGAAATGCTACCCATCAACTACTTTTTGTTCTTAAAATCATACTTAGACAAACGCCACTTCTTTGTCAAATGTGGTGAAGATGTTTCCGGCTTGGAGGAGATACTAGCGGGGGTTCCCCAAGGTAGTGTCTTGGGTCCTACCCTTTATCTTTTATTCACCTCAGATCTGCCATTGACAGATGGTATTAAGGTGGGCACATTCGCCGATGATACTGCACTCCTGTCTGTCGACAAGGATCCAATTAAAGCTTCGAACCTACTCCAGAAGAGCCTTGATGGTGTCTCGTCTTGGCTTAAAAAATGGCGCATAAAGGCAAACGAAACTAAGTCAGTCCACGTCACATATACACTAAGAAAAGAGACTTGTCCTCCTGTTACTCTTAACGATATCGGCATACCACAAGCTCAGGAAGCTAAGTACCTGGGAGTTTACCTAGACAGAAGACTCACTTGGAAGAAGCACATTTTCACAAAGCGTAAAGCCCTCAGTATGCAGTTTCGAAAATACTTCTGTATGCTGAACAGGAAATCAAAGTTGTCATTAGAAAACAAACTTCTTATTTATAAATGTATAATAAAACCTACATGGACATATGGGATACAACTCTGGGGAACATCAGCAAATTCAAATTTGGAAATCCTTCAACGTTTCCAATCTAAACTCCTGCGAACAATAGTAGATGCACCATGGTACATTACTAATGCACAGCTCCATCGGGACCTAAATATCCCAACAGTCTCAGAGGAAATTAAGAATAGAATGCCTAAGTATAAGGACCGATTATTGAACCATGCCAACGAGCTTGCAGTTGGTCTTATGAGACCGAGAATAGTATTTTCAAGATTGAAAAGAAAATCACCCCTGGATTTGTGTACTTAATGCGAAGACCTCGATAACTATTACAAGCAGAGTAAAACTTCTGAATTGAAATCAGGGCCTTGTCAATGGACTCGGACCCGTAGAGCTAGTGAGGAGAGACCTTAAAACTATTGTTTAATGTCGTAAATGGGACAGATTGCAATAAAAGAGAAGATTAAAAAAAAAAAAAAAAAACAATACATCATTTCTAAAGGTTGAGGTTTTCTTTTAAGCAAATAAAGATGCTTGTGTTAGAAAACCTCGCTCTTCTATAAAAATCATTACTATTACTTAACACAATATCAACTTTAAAGTATAACTCGATGAAGATAAAGTAGATACTTTTTTGTAGTAATAAACCTAGTATTTCAGCCTTTGTTCAGCAGTGGGACTAATAAAAAAATATTGAACAACTTTCAAAATGGATCCTAAGTAATCCATTTTGAAAGTTGTTCATGTAACTAGCAGTTAACCCTAGCTCCTGTCACGATCTTATATTGCTTTATTTCATTAAAATAAAAAAAAGATGGTGCATCAACACAAAATAAAAATTATAAAGCCTACTAGCTTTTGCCCGCGGCTTCGCCCGCGTGAATTTCCCACGGGAACAGTGCTTTTTCCCGGGATAAAAAGTAGCCTATGTGCTATTCCAGGTCATTATCTACCTCTGTACCAAATTTCATCGAAATCCGTCCAGTAGATTTTGCGTGATTGAGTAACAAACATCCTCACAAACTCACAAACTCACAAATTCACAAACTCACAAATTCACAAACTCACAAACTCACATCCAAACATTCGCATTTATAATATTAGTATGGATAGTATGGATATCCACGCCAACAACATCTTAGAAAAACGTGTAAATAGCTAAAATTGACCATTTCTTTTTTTTACCGCATCGTGGCCGTCAGCCCTGTCGAGACCCGAGCTATATTTCTATTTATCATTCATAAATTCATATTAAACTTCTAGATTATACTCTGATGATATTTGACGACGAAATTTACATCCAAATCGTCTGAATTGGAATGACACCTATTTGGTACGGACCCATTTTACCTATTAAAATTGTGATTATCTAGGTACCTATAGAACGGAATAGCCAAGTATCTGATGCCATAAGGTGTTAACATTTGTGACAGAAAAATGTAAGGATTAGGTTAGATAATAAAATTAATAACTTTATGTCTCTTTTAGTTTGGTTTAACCGAAGTGCATATTAGAATAGAATATTTAAATGTATTCTGTTTTTCAATCTTTAATTTTAATTTAAAAAATCTAACACCAGCTATCTACCGAGGTATTACTCACTATAGGAAAATAAAAATGTGTTTTCAAACCTGATACTTCCTAAGATAACGGGCCAGCAAACGACAGCTGCAAAACCAGGGGCATATCACAGCACAGTAGAGTCACAGAATTAATCGTGAAAGTGATACGTACAGAAAGGAAACTCCCTGCCCCTCCCGCAATATGGTACCCCCAGCACCCCCCGAACTTCTACCCCGTTCTTGTGTGTTTTGTGACGCTATGACTATGAAAACGCACACATTGACGTGTAACTGACGTGTTCACGGATATACAGTTTCATTTGTGGGTAATTTGCGAATCTACGCCCCGTTTCTATGAAGCACCCGCCCTGTAGTAGAGTTTCGAGCCTTTCAGTCGTTTTTTGAAGGTTCCAATATTGTATCGGTTCGAGAACACCGCCACAGGAAGTTAATTCTCCTACGTTTCGGTAAGTATTTAAATCTTGTGTAGGAATTGTGCCAGTTAAAAGTGACCAAAATCAGATAAACTCGAATGAAGCAAAGCTACCTTTCTAGTCAATATTCAATCCAGGTTTCCGCGTTCGCCTGATCTATGCTAACAGATAAGTGCACACTGCAAGCAGGCTGCATGCTATCGGGCATTGACCCCGAAGCAGCCGATGGATCGGAACACCTGCACTTTGTGTTGCCACACTAAAGTCTACTGTTCCAATAGGAATGTGCAAGGAGAATAGGGAATAATATCGCAAAGCAAAAATACTATCTAACTGATTAGAAATTTGAAAGTATGAATGTTTGTTCATTCATTAATTCCTTGCATTGGATTTCGATGGTATTTGGTAAATGGATGGAAGAGTACTTACCTATCTAGGCTACATTTTATATCTATTTTTTTCTTAAGAATGTCAAAAATATTAAATTATGATTTACAACTGTTGACAATAAAATTAAATTTTAAGTACCTACTTACGAAAACATTAACGATCTAATTCCTACCACTTTACAATTGGAGCGAAAACAATTAGGACAACCATACATCTGTTGCGTAGAAACCAAGGAAGGACATAGTAATATTTTTATCGAGCTAAAGAGTTTGACGTCTCGTCCCATATCGAAATAAGTGCCGAGATTATGAGCCATGTGGTTTTTATGTCCTCAGTAATGGACTTAGTGGCTTCTGAATACTATTTCTATTAGATTTATTACAAACAAATGTTTAATTTGTGGTGTTAGTTTTTAGTGTCATAATTTAATTATTAAAATTAATATTTTTAAGCGTGCGTGCGCTTGTGATGTAAATTTGATTGATTTCACATGTCCACGTAATCCATGAAAAATATTAAAATAAAACCGCTTCAAAATCACTATCGTTGCAGCACATAAACGCATAACTTTGAGGTATGGACCCGTTACGTAAGTTCTGGCAATAGAATTAACTTTTAGAATAAAATGTACAAAACAGCAAACCAGCTGCCTGCTGAAGCGATGACATCGAATAAATTGGAGGCCCATTATGGAGAAGAATTGCACAAGATCGAGAAGCTTGACGTGCATTCTAGGATCCTTATGTTCTGCAATGGACGTAATGAGCTGCTAAAGAAGAAGCATAAACCCAAAAAGCTTTACATTTTTCGGAGGCCAACAAGCAAAATAATAAACACGACTGACACCTTACATAACCTATGTCACTCGGAGGAATGCAAGGAATCTAACTTCAGGACTTATGGTGGAATAAAGAAACTTACATATACACATACATGAACCCTAAAAAACATAACACTCCTTTTTTGGTCAGTCGTGTAAAAAGAAAAATGTATGCGATCAATTTCACTAATATTGTTACTCTCTCTCTACTCTGTTGTTGTTGTATCTGAATAAAACGGCGAGGACATATCAAAATTATGACGCATTCTCTTTTTACTGGCTGTAAAACGCGGAGGTATATAGTAAACATTCTGCCATTTGTCGCTCCTTTTAATCAATGCCATTTAAGGCCTACAGTTTTGTTCAAAATATTTCAACCATATTTCGATGATAATCGAGGAGTTATTGGGTGGTCTCATTATATATAGGTAGGTAGGTATAGAAGTGCCATACGCAATATTTTGTCGCCCTCCGACATAAGAATCAAATTATAGTGCCCTACCAGGTTTTCATGATGTACCTACTAATAATATAATTATTATGTGACCTGTCTGTAATACCATGGATACAATAAAGTGAATTGAATTCAATTAAGCCGCGTAGTACTTTGAAGCTCCTTACCTTAGCCACAGAATTAATAGGGTATAAGTTAAACGCTCACCAGAAATATTTTTTAAATCCTAAGCCTAAGTACCAAATAAATTAAATGACTCCAAAAAAAATAAAATGCCTTTATAAAGAGGGTCCTTAAATATACTACATTATAGTCTAAAATAATAAAACAGACATCAGAATAATTGCATGCATTGTTCAAATATTCTTTTTGCTTCCTAAAATGGATAAATGATCACCAAATAATGTCATACATAAATTTTAATATTAATACCTAAATCCATACTACAAATTCGATTGACTGTCATTCAAAAGTAATAAACTGAACCCAGATTACTTTAATGTAAGACCAACGGCGGATCCAGGATTTTTTTTGGGGGGGGGACACAGGGACCGTGGCGGACTATGCATGTTGGGGGGGGGGGGGGGGAAGACTGCAAAAAGACAAGAAATAAACCTGATGGGCAGAAAAAAATCTGTTATTTCTTTATTTGATATGCACTGTTATGGAATTTTCTCTCCACAGTAGGGACACAAAAAACAGTCTAGGGCCACGTTTCTGTTATTTCTTCATTTGATATGCACTGTACTGTCATGGAATATCCCTCCACAGTAGGTACACAAAAAAGCAGTCGGAGGGGGGGGGGTCTCTAAATCCGCTACTGTGTAAGACTAATATTACAACTGCTTTCCTTTATTCCTTCACCCCGCAACCCGAACAGCCGCCACCGGCAAGCGACGCACAGGCCGCCGGTCGCAACCCCGCGCTCCTCTCTCAGTCGTCCCTGCCCAAGTAACACAATCGCGTCTAAAAACGGACTATTACATATCTAATAGAATTTAATTAAGTCTACCATAGGGTAGTACTTATATTAATTCTGTGCCTTAAGAGTAAAATATCTCCCAAGTAATGTTCAAGGACGCTTATAGAAACAGTTTAGTAAAAGTGGGCACAACCTTACCCTTCTCATAAGAATGAGTTAAGAAAACATGACGTTCACGAACCATTCAACCATTAAAATAAAACGATTATTTTCATAATACCTTTGATTTTTTATTTCCCAGTAAAACTGACAGTGAAATATATATTTGCTATGTTCTCATATTTTAACTTATTTCATTTAAGGTTAAAGAGAGGGCTGTTCATTAAACAATTCCCGCTGGATGGCGTTGACAGCAACATTTTCCGTTTTTATTTTATTTTTTGCGTTGTTGCAGTACTTATAGGCAAACATTTTGAATTGGCGAGCGGTAAACATACTCTTTTATTTATTTTATGGCCTACGATTATATTTCAGTCAACATAATGAAAAAAAAGCTTTAGAATAGAGTCTGCCATGAATCTTCATATCTCTACACTCACTCACACTACGACGAGAGCTTTCAAAATGACATTAAATATGGCGCAAAGCATTGTTATAAATTTAAAAATACGCTACTAGATGGCACTTATTTCAAAAGAGTGTCTAACTACAATAATGCCAATCGGACTGGCTGGCAGCATAAGAAAAAAGAAAAAGAAATTTAAAAAATACAAAGAGCGAAAAATAACCTATAATTACTTCTTGTCATTGCCATATTTTGTAAGAAAGCAAAAAAATATATTTATAAGAATAGGTAGTTCAAGTTCGTATCAGTTGGATTCAGAAAGTCAGCTCTCCAGCGCGTTGCAATGTCTAGACTGTTGTTGCAAACTGTCAAAAAGCGCAAAGTTAAATATTTGGGACACGTTTTACGACACGACAGATATCAGCTGCTTCTACTTATTATGATGGGCAAAATAGAAGGCAAGAGACGTGCTGAAAGACGCAAAAATCATGGCTGAGTAATATACGCGAGTGGACCGGAGTCACCAGGGTTGAAGAGCCGTTTCGCATAGCGGCGAACAGAGAAGAGTTTGCGAAACTGACGGCCGGCCTCCAGTAACGGAGAGGCACTACAAGAAGAACTTCAAGTTCAATAGTGCAAAATCATAATTAGTAATAAACTGTAATTTAATTAGTTCATGAACAATATAATGCAAATACCTATCTACCAATAGTTTCAGCAGTTTGAATTTCACCACCTCTTAGATTCCCAACACAAATCCATCAATAGTTCGAACACCCATTTTCAAAAATCAATCTAACTTGATACCATGACTGGTAACAGGAAATACCACCGCATACGTCATGGTCATAATTTACTATTGCCTATTGCATTGTATGACTAGGTTTATATTAGTTAAATAAAACTAAATGGTATATCTACACATTGTTGACTTTTATTTTTAGTAATGAAATGATCTTTTCCGAACTTTTATTTATTAAAGAAAACAAAATGATGATAAATTCTTCATCACGACAAACCTCCGCTACAGTTTTTGTATTTGTATTACAGAATTATTGTATAAAGAAACACTTGTGCTGTGCATTTCCTGCCACATAATTATTGTCCCTGGACCTTACCTGAAACAAATTGTGATAATAAGTATCTACTAACAGTTTCAATAAATAAATGCCAAACTTTAATTCTTTTACAATGCGGTGATATATACGTGTGTGATATATTTATGTCTTTGCATTTTTAATGTATCATTCAATAAGACTTTAACTTACGTCAAATCGGTATATCGTTTCAAATCTCCAAGCACTCGCTTCCTAGTCTTTGGCGGTCCAAAATATACCTACATGCCTCTGATATCTCTTCCTATCAGATCTGGTAGCCAATATTCTCTAAAATTATCAATAAATAATAACGTACGTACGTTACGTAACATACCTAGCTGAAAAAATCTATTACAAAAAAAGAAACTTCCATACAACAATACAACACGGCGGCGGCGGCGCGGCGCGCGGCGGCGGCGGCGTCCGAGATAGATAGATATGTACATATGTAGTGTAGACTTATATCGATACCACCACGAATATCGATATCTTTTATTATTGATATAAATTAATATCGTTTTTAAATATGCAAAAATAAATCTGCAAATAATAAATGCGTATTTTATGCATAAAAAGTAATACACAGGTACCTTTAGTTACATTTTAATTGATAATTTGATAATACTTATCCGAAGCTCATCGATTAGCTTCCGCACTGCCACCGGTTAATACATACTTAATCACACTTTCAAAATGTATTTAAATCATGAAAGTAACTAGCTTTTGCCCGCGGCTTCGCCCGCGTGAATTTCCCACGGGAACAGTGCTTTTTCCCGGGATAAAAAGTAGCCTATGTGCTATTCCAGGTCATTATCTACCTCTGTACCAAATTTCATCGAAATCCGTCCAGTAGATTTTGCGTGATTGAGTAACAAACATCCTCACAAACTCACAAACTCACAAATTCACAAACTCACAAACTCACATCTAAACTTTCGCATTTATAATATTAGTATGGATAAGTACTTATTTAAATAAAATGAAGAAAATCGGAAAAAAAATAATTAAAATAAATCACAGAGCCAATACCTATCGATAACTCAAAGTATCGATAATTCGTGCCGTAGAAGTTATAGGATTAAATTAGACGTTCAGAAAATATGTTGTGAAATTCAAACTAAAAACTAAAAAATAATTTATCAGTAATATTTGTTCAATTCAATTCAATTCATTTATTGCGTTTCATATCATACATTCAGTTATAACTACTAGTACAGTAACTGGTTGGAGTAGGTACAATATGAACCCTGTCGGGGTTTACTTTAAAACTAAATATAAATGTATGCACACATTACTATACTTTCTTTTTTGTTAATGAATATGTGTATAATACCTACTATAATTTATTTTGATAAATATTTTTGCAAAAATAAATTGTTTTGGTTTCAGAACGAACTCTTATGGATATAAAGAAATGTCTTTTGTTGTTTTATCATACGTCAATGTTTTGGGTTAAAAAAAGCAGCGTTGCCATCTTTTCACCTCGCACAGAACGGCAACGACACGCAAGCGAGCTGGATGGATTTCTGTCTAAGATGAATTTGCACAAATATTTCCAATCCAGTCATATACATAATGGCAAGCTTGTAATAATAAATCTAGGGTTCAGTACGAATTTTTATGAATTTTTTTTTATAGTTAAATTTAAATTTGATAACTAGGACTTGGATATGAAGATAGGGATAACTGAATATGACATCTTGACATCTGGATGTGAAGACCTGGGTGTCTGGTCATGTGCATATGAAATGCTGGACTGTGGAATATGAAGACCAAAGCTTTAGGAGATGATCTAATGGACATCTGGAAATGTAGGCCTGGACATCACCTGGTGATGTCCAGATGTCCAGGTCTTCAGCTCCACATGCCCAGGTCTTCATTTCCAGATGTCCATGAAATCATCTCCTACATATGAATTTGAAGACGTGGGAGTCTGGTCATTTGGATACGAAAACCTGGACAGCAGGACATAAAGTCCAGGTCTCACATCCAGATGTCCAGGTGATGTCCAGATGTCATATTTAGATAGCCTGTTTTCATATCCAAAAGTCCCAGTAATCAAATTTAAATTTCAACATTAAAAAATCTTGCATAATAATGTGACTGAACCCTAAATTGAATTTAAGGGCCCGTACTAGGCTAGATTGCTTCACATGATCGTCTGTAATATCTACATTAATGTAAAACTGAATGTAAAATTAAGATATAGCAAACTTCAGGACTAGCACGAGGGATTATGTTACTCAAAAACACGATTGCATAAAATTTTCTCGATAGAAAAAAATTGCGAAGTTGCCTCCAAATCACCTATAATTAACACTTTAAACTGCTATTATTCAAGCAATACATTAAAATAAAGATTGAAAATTTTTGTATAAAGTACTCTATAGATAAGGCAGGGATTATGTTACTTACTTTTTTAAATATCTTTTTATAAAGCTTTTAAAAAAATAATACGTATAATTGCCCGCATGCTTTAACCATCCGCCTCTGAGCCGCCGCGCCGCCCGCGACCCCGCGAGCATTTATTTAGAACGCGGATTGGATGCGTGCGGGCGAACTGGGTAGCGGGTAGCGGGGGAAAATCTTAGTTGTCATTGGCCTAGTGCGGGCTCTTAATATTGAAACTTGCTATTTTATAATTTTTAGCATCTCATAATTTTCTTTTGTTTTTCTCGTACAGCCGATAGCGCTGTCAAGGCTAGCAACATCGAGGAAGCATGCATTTAGGACTCAAAGTGCTTTTATATAAATAGTAGTCAGTAGTTTGTAATAAATCTGCGAGACGTCGCCCCTAAATGTCACAAAATATTACGCACACATCAACAAGAATCTCAATTTTTGTCGTATTTTAAATGCCGTTTTTCTCGTAAATTATTATACATTATTTTGTTAAATTCAACATGAGAGCACAATTACTTCATAAGAATTGGAAATTCAATTTTATTATGAGAATCATTAACGAAGTTTCGAGTATTGCTGTAGAACAAAATGTATGGACAGCCAAAGGTTGGCTTTCACCTTAACAATAAAGAAGTGACATATGTTTGAGAACCGCATTCTAAAATTTGCTATTTAAAAAAATATTCGATCGATCGTCTGCTTTTTTACATCAGCAAAAATTACCAAATTGAAACTCGATACAAAAAATATTGGTATTATCTATTTGGTGACAATATGACATATTTGTTTAGAAATGCAATTAAAAGGTATGCACATATTTTTAAGGCATTGAATAAAAATATAAATGATATCCTTTTAATAATATTTTAGGATACACCATTTGGTGATCATTTATCCGTTTTGGTGAGCGTTTCGAAATTTATTGGTAGTGAAATTAATACATTTTTGGTAGGCGTTTAAACACAAGCCGAATTAATATTAGTACTACGTATAGAAAGGAAACTCCCTGCCCCTCCCGCAATATGGCACCCCCCCCGCTCCTTCCGCACTTCTCCCCCGTTCTTGTGTAACTGTGGGACGTTCGACTATGAAAACGCACACATTGACGTGTTACTGACGTGTTCACGGATATACAGTTTCATTTGTAGTAGTAGTAGGCATATTTGACGCGCTGTTTCTGTGAAGCGCCCGCCCTGTGCCTTAGCTCAGTCAATCGAATTTCCTTTGCGCTTGTTTTTAGTTTTTCATTTTTTTATTTAAATTTTTATAACAGTGTTATTGTCGGTGGAGTTCCTTCCATCTCTCCCTATCCTCAGCCATCGCCTTGACCTCCTTGTACGACACAACCACGGAAATATGAATAAGAGTGGAAGTGTTACTTGATAAAATTAGTAAGTGAACCGTGGTCGCCAAACTCACACATTTAAGTTATAAATCATACACTACACTACAGATGAACAATGAGCTTTATTGGTCATTTTTATCTTATCAAAGTGTATTAAGTCAATGCGACTATATCGGACAAACAAGTACCTTAAGTCTTCGACATATGGCTTAATTTGTACTGTACAAGAACGTACATAAGACGTTTTAAAGTCCAACGTCGACTGAAGAAAAAATTCCGCCACTCGACAATAGATGGCGTTTCAAAACTTTTGAGCAACTATGACCCATAAATCAAAGAGAATAGGGTTTAAATTAGCGTCAAATGAAAGTATTCCTAGTGCTACTCGATTAGTGCAGTAGCGGATTGATTATTGCAACACAATATCGATATCGATAGATCAAATTTTCATACAAACTCAGAATAATAAAATAGATTTTCTTTCTTCTATATTGTTTCGCGGATTTATAGTGTTATTATTTTAATCAAAAATTAACGTAATATTTTGTTATAAAAAAAAGTGTGTCGAAATCAAGAAATTATTTTCCTCGAAATGCTCGGAACATATAGTACTAAATTAGTTGTCATCCAAACAACTCTGCCAGTTGCATCTATCCATTTTTCTTTAAAATCAGGATCTTTGGGAAACCTTAAAATTAATATTTCATACAATGTAAACAAAATATATCGATAAAATCCAAAACATTACCTTACTAGGTACATCACTAATCGAGTAGCATAGACGTTTCGGGAAGAACAGAGGAGCACGCGTTAATGACAAAATCGACCTTATATAAATGACATTAAGGTAACTTTTAACAAATAATATTTTAAAGTTTTTATTATCATTATTGAACTTTTATTTTAAAGAAAACAAACGAAATATTACTCACCTGTGGTACGAAACACCTCCATTTTTAAGATTAATTTTGCTACTGTTATTTTTGCACTCTAAAATAGAACAAAATGGCATTTTGACGAGGGAATTTCGACGAGAATTCAATGTCACGAACAAACTACTCAGCGCGAAGTCAGAACACAACTAGAATGACGAGCCGTGTTTGTTAGCAATGCATTGCTTACTTGTGGCGACCGCGCCACGCCTACTTAACACTTCCACTCTTATTCATATTTCCGTGGACACAACTGTTTGTTTTTATTGAGCGCCAGATATTTTCATATCCATAAAAGACACCAGATGACAGCTATTTGCCTTTTTATTTATATTCCATGGATATACATAAGTTATAGTGTAATAAAGTCGTTGACATTGCAATATAACCTTTTCTCGGTCGTTTTACGTGAATAAAGCAACAAATAGCTAGTCTATAAACGTGTTTAGATAGGAGGCAGCCTGCGGTGGTCCCGGGCTTTATTTCTTCCTGTCTGCTGACGTCATGCCCCACAAGACTTTAATATGCAGTCTGTCAAGTATAAGTTGACATTTGAGTGGGGGCGCCACCTAAGCATTAGAAAATAAACTTTAATAGATTAGAAATTAGTTCGCTTATCTGCCACGCGCTAACTTATACTGGACTTGCTGTACGATCCTGGTTATTTTACAGCCTCTAATTTGCATGATGGTTGACATCAAGGCTTAGATACTATTTTGATGAATAGTGTTATTTTGTGCTGACTTGTATTTTGTATACAAGTATTTTTACATTTGTTTCTGTCAATGTTTACTTATAACGGAATGGAGAAGGACGCTTTTAAGTTTTTTTGTTCGGTTGCGTTAGTCATTTGACTTTGGTCATAGAGTCCATAAACCGATTTTTTGATATGAATGATTTGAATGATACTATAATATATATATTATACTTGGAAGAGGGAGAGAGAGGCCTTTGCCCAGTACTGGGACATTATGGCTATTAAATAATAATTTAATAAACTATTATATCTATTACGAATATACATGAAAATGTAAAACGGATACAAATTTTCATATTACACCCAGAAACAAACTCCTCATTGAAATTCAAACACGTCCCACCACACCAAGGCAGTGGAAGTGGCGACATCTGGCCGGTGCACTTGTTTGTTTGTTTGTGCATCTGTACCGTCGCTCCGATGGTTTTATTGCCGGCAGTAACCGCCTGGCGACTGTACTTTATTTGCATTTTATTTCCCTATGTGATAATAGTTAATATAATTTTGAAATATTTAGTTGTTATATAAATGTAAGTAAGTTATAAATTGTGAACCGGTCGTTGTGGAAATCCTTGGGGGAGGCCTTTGTCCAGCAGAGGACGTCTTTCGGCTGAGAGAGAAAGTTATAAATTATAACATCATTAGCATTAAATGATGTTCGATTGTTGCTCAGTCACACAAAAATGGATGGAAGCATCATGATGAAATTTGGTACACGTGTAAAATAAAACCTGTAGCATATACCTAGGTACTTACAGTACTCTACGTCAGAAAATTCTCACCGGAACCTTGGAGGACAGAGCCCAAATCTACCTAATTTTCATTTTTTCTACGAAATTTTCGCATTATACCTCTGTAACTAAAAATTCTCAAACACTGTGATCAAATTATAATACCGTTCAAACTCTATCATAATTTAATCTAAACAGTTTAAAACTATACTTGACTCCCGCGCATAGTTCCCGGGCGAAATTCATAACCTAAACAATGTACTGCATCTTGTTCACACGGAGACACGTGTCCTGCCCCATGTTCCCTCCAGACACACAAATCAATGGGAACACAGAGATACAGTCTCTCATTAAATTAGTTGGGCAACAAACTCCCTTTCCAGTAAACATTTTTGGTCGAAATTACCATAAAATTACTTATTCTTGGTGTAAATAAGTAATTTTATGATAATATTTTAAAAATATTTTTAAAAATTCCTGGGAAAAAATGGGTATTAATGGATAAATTTCCGAGTCTCGGAAATTTATCGGGTAAATGCCCATCTCTAGTCGGGCTATACATCCTTGTATTTACACCACTCGACGCTCGAAGTTGTGACCGCTCGATCAATGATATTTTTTAAAGTGAGGGTAACCGCACCGAATAGTTTTAGTTAATTAGAATTTATGTTAATCTGTACGCGTATACCGAAAATGATATTGTTGTTATTTGAATTTATTTGTGTTGTTCTCATGTGAAGTGAATTTGTAATTCTTAATGAGAATAAATGATCTTAAACCTTAATTTCGACCAAAAATGTTTGCTGGGTTGGGAATTTTAGATATAGGTATATTCAAGGTTTTACTATATCCATCTTCAAATAAAAATCCATTAAGTAGATTTGTGTAAAGGGGTAATAAACATCAAAACGTCCAAACACCATTAAAAACTTTCACATTCACAAAAAAGAATGGAAGAACTGGGCTACCATTAAAACTCTAAATTTAGTCTATAAAATATTAAAAATATCGGATCGGGTCAAAAGTTAGCTGAAAAATATTTAACTGCGCTTCAATGAGCAAGAGCATTTCTTTTGAAATGAAATAAAATCAATTTACCTTGTAAGTTTATTCATCATTATCATCAGGGGGTGCCATCTTCAAAATGAAGTTTGGAGGTCACCATGCGGTATCTCTCCCGGTCCTAAGCGGCCCGTTTTAGTCTCCAAAACCTAAGTCCTGTCCAGGTCGTGATGTCGTCCATCCACTTCCTACGCGGTCGCCCTCTTGCCAAGTAAGTTGCCTCTTGGTAAGTTTATTGCCGTAATGATTAGTAGCTTGTTTTACGCACTAACAATGTTTTGTAGGTCCCACCAGAATGCAGCCCAATATGCGGGTGCATTGTCTATTAGCGCTTTGTGGTTAGGAGATAGATCGAGTTTCTATCCTGGTATTTAGGTAATTATTTTTTAGCATTGGCAGAATTGATTATTATAATTATCACAAGTGGAATTCACCTTTGGTCATTTATAAATATAATATTTATCCTGAAACTTCGAATTAAATGTAGCAATCATAGATCAACAGCGCGCGGAAGTCCTTGTTGCTCGAAGGTAGCAATAGTCAGTTTTTCTTTGTAATTGGACCAAATCACGACTGAAGAACTTCATTGGCTTGAGCCGACTTCACCCGCAAGAGCGTGACGTGAAAAAATAAAAACAAAATAAAGTAAAATTTTAAATTTCACTTAATTTTTACTCAATCAATAAACAATCCCTCAAAATAAAATGCATACAATAATTGCTCTAAAGCACCAATAGTTTTCTCATCATATATCAAAACAATAATAGCATAGATGTTCTTTATATAGCGTAAGTGTGCACTTCTCTCTCACACACTAGTGTACACTTAGAAAAGGAATTTTGGAAATTTCACCCCCAAAAACGTAATTCACGCAGGCGAAGACGAAAGCAAAAGCCAGTTTCGAAATAAATGAGCCTTTCCGATATGTTCCTGGGGGTGGGTAATCCTAACAAATGGGATTCCACCCGGTTGCCTTTTTCCATTATTGGTGTAAATTGGAAACCGTATCGCGAGATAACAACTCGAAGATAACAAGGTCTCCTATCAGAGCACCTTATCATGTGACGTCTCATACATCTGTATGAGACCTTTGTTTTATGGCAATCTTTTTGACTGATAAATATGAAAAGTTCAAGAAAAAAATGCTTACTTTTTCTCATTGGCATTTCTCAGTTTTGTCAGTTAGGTACGCTCCGGAATTTTCATGAAAAATTTGTGATAAGTATAAAGTGGCGTATTGCTCTAGGTTATACTACCTTTATACTACCCGAGGCGTGGTTAATTAATAAACTAATATGATGTTAGTTATCAGACGGGCGAAGCTACTGGCAATAGATTGTTCGTTTAAAAAATTAATCGCTTGACGATTATTTAACCAATTTGTGAAATACTTTTTCAATTTAAACATGACGAGATATTTTGCCACACATTTATCAATACCGCTGATCCAAATTGCAAACAAATTTACAGATTACTGGAATGGTAAGCGGATTTTCTAGCAAATTCTCATTTGTGAACAAAATTGATTATTGAACGAGCTAGTGTCGATTCGGAGTTCTGCTCACGTAAGAATTTTGGGATAAAAAGGTTTATACCCCCTATATTATAGGTTCATCTTCC
Source organism: Ephestia elutella (assembly GCA_018467065.1). Taxonomy (NCBI): domain Eukaryota; kingdom Metazoa; phylum Arthropoda; class Insecta; order Lepidoptera; family Pyralidae; genus Ephestia; species Ephestia elutella. The sequence goes on from CM031573.1 coordinate 15,236,402, forward strand.
CCCAACTATGTGATCCCTCAGAAAGGATTCAGTGAGGCAAGGGACTCAGTTTTGTCTGACCTCGAAGACAGTACCAAAATCTGAAATCCATTTAGTAGATTTTTTGTAAAATTAACAGTACAGGGTTATTTTGTAACTACTGGCCAAATTTTTACAATATGCTCAGTACTTGGAATAAGTACAACTGCGTCCGAAAGAAAAAAGAATAACATAAAATTTCAACTTTTCATACTAAGTCCCATCAGCTGATCGATCAATTTGTATGGGAAGCAAAAAAAATATTTTTCTATTTTTGACATAGATTTTTTTGGAAACTTGTTCAATTTCATCAACTAAATCTTCTGCAAAAATTGGGCCAATGGTTTTAAAATAACCCTGTATAAGCAGAATAACAAAAATCCACATAAAAGTAATAGTATAGATAGATATATTTGGAATTTTTAATGCATTCAGTATGTGATCGGTAGTGTCACGAGACGGCTAAATAAGCACCTAATTATTTGAAAACATTAATAAATAACTAAACCTGTTCTTGTATATTATAGCAAACATGTAAAGTGACCACAAACTAAATGGTGTAAGTTAAAATTGGTTCTTTATCCCGAACCCGGCTCACTTTACCCGGCTAGTCTGAGAAGTGGGTAATGTCCAAAATAACTGCTATAAATTGAGTTTTGCAACTATTTCTCGGCAGCCATTTCGTGCGTAGAATTTTTGAACACGTGACTGGAGTACGAAATATAGTCTATCTAACCTTGTTTGAAAACAATAAATATTTTTTTGTTTTTTGGGAGTACATAGGACGAAATTAGAAATAGGGCAGATGAATATATCAATTTAGGTATATAATGGATAATTATATACAACAATCCTATCCTATTACACTGAAAAAAATAATGGCTAAACAAGTTACAATCTTGCTTGATTGAAAAAAATATGACTGAATCGATCAATAAAATGTCAAAAACAACAATTGACTTTTTTTTGTCACAATAAAGCTAAAATGATTGAACGTCTATCAATTTAAATGTGTTGAATTTAATAAGTTTACTTTATTAATATCGACACCTATCATCAACTTATTTAGATCTATCAAGTTGCTTTATCATTATAACTCATTACAATTAGATAATCTCAAAAAGATTTTTATTAATTTAAATGTTAAACCAGTGTTTATTTCAATAATTATAAAATAATTGATAGAATAAGTTTCTTAATTTATTCGATCACCAAACTTTAAGTTAACGAACACGCGCTTTTTTAATTGAAAGGTGGTAAGTAGACATTTCAAACAACATAGCGTTTTCGTTCATTCATTCAAGTCCTAACGGGTTCATTTTAGGTTTGGCCGCGCGCTCCGCTGCACGCACTGCAACGCGAGTCTTGAATTTTTTTTTGTTTAATAATTGTTTGGTTTAAGGTTTTACAATCAGTGCAAAACGTATAAATGGAAGAGGTGATGGATTTGTTGAGTGCCTGGGGCTCCCATATTATAAGTTTATGGGGCTCCCGGAGCTGGGACCTCTTTTTGCGCGTAAGTACCTACTTAATTAGGTTTTTTTTTTCTGTGCCTAGTTCAGAGTAGTCACGCGTGATTTGGTTCATTTTCATTTTATCAATTATCCTCCATGAAAAGGAAGGTGTTACAAATAATTTGTGTAAATAAAATACAAATTTCTTCGATATATTTCTTTCCTAATAAAGATGTTATGATTTCAGACACGAACGAAGAACATAGAAATCTCGCGGCTATATTGAGTGTGCCCGAACTGATTAGCCCCAGTGTAGTATCACTGCCCGGTCAGTCTACTTCAAGCTCTAATAGTGACCCTCCATCAGCTAAAAAGAAGAAGGGGAAAGATAAGAGATGGAAGCCGACGAAAGCTCACGCTAGCCGCCGCCCCGTGTGGCACAGCATGAACAATGAGGGATACCGGGCCGGCGGCGCCGCAACGCCTGTGTGAACTAATGTTCGCACACGGTATGCAGATACTATAGATATCTTCTTTTTTAAATTGAATAATTATTGTTTAATAAAAAAATAAATTCGTTTAAATGTTAATTTAATGTGTTTTATTTTTACGATTGATTCTAGATAAAACTCAATAAGATCAATCAAGATACTTGTTTAGACTAATAAATTATTTTATTTAGGTAAATATATGACATTGTTACAGTCATCACATAATTTTATTAAGATTATCAAGTCTTAGTAACATGCACAAAGGGCAGTTGATATAAATAATAATCATACTTGATTCAGCCGACCATTACTCGTTTGAATGTGCTATGTCTGCTTGTTCCGTTTCTCAATCAAGAAGACTTGATTCCCGGGATCACAAAACTTTATGCGCTCGTATATAAACAAATGACTTGATAGCAATTATCATTTTTTTGATGTGTGTAAACAAATTTTTTTTTCAGTGTAGTAGGTACATATCCTATCCTACAGTAGAAAGTAGGCTATCCAGTACAGTCTGTACTGGATAGCCTACTTTCTTTATATTTCTAAATTAAGAATCCAATAAATAGATATCGTTCCGAGAATGGATGTATGTATATTTATTACTCTTTCATACAAAACTACTTGGAGAAAATTAATGAAATTTAGTACACGTACAAAACATTTGGTAAAATAAAAGCTAAAATCATTTTGGGCCAATCTCCAAATTCCCATTGTAAATAAATAAGGTGAACGATTTATCAGAATTTTTTAAAATCATTATAAAATGTAACAAACGTACCTAGAAGGCGCGAAATTATTTCTGGTATTTTGTAATGACTTCATGTTGCAATAGATAAATCGCTTCTATCTATAACAACTAATTTGGTACAAGATTGCTCTGTGACAGAGATGAAAATAAAATAGTAAGAACGGCTCTCTAACGCATTTCATAGAGTATCTAATGAAGAGCCGTAGACACTATCAACGCTTGGAAAATTAAGTACTTATTGCCAATTTATACTTTGTGTGTATTTTGTGTAAATTCTTACGTATTATAATATGATAAAGCCCCCCGCCACGTTTATCTTTTCGCGATAAACCCAAAAACTGCTGAACGAATTTTCATGCAATGTCCACCAACAAACGGGGATCATAAAGAAGGTTTTGATGATATAAGCCAAAGTTTAATTCAATATATTCTAAGCGCACGCACGCTTTGAGCCGCAAACGACTTGAAATATCAGTACTTACATATCTATCCATGTTTTCATCTAAGGCACTGGGTGTGTTCAAATAACTGTAATTACGCGAGTGGGACAAGGCTGCTATCATTATAGCAGTGAACCAATTTGCCCAGAAAGTTTACCACGGAAGGTTCGTTTTAAAATTATTTTACAAACAAAATGTACCAAGGTATAAATATTTTTTTCTGGTAAGTACATATAAAACTAGCGATAAAGAAACAATCGGAAGAAGACTGCGGTCTTTGCCTAGCAGACTCTACATGTTTCAAAGTGGTGCTTAAAATATAAGTAACTAGCTTTCGCCCGCGGCTTCGCCCGCCTGAGTTTCCCATGGGAACCGTGTCTTTTCCTGGGATGAAAGATACCCTATGTCCTGCTCCGTACTTATGACTATGTTTGTGCAAAATTTCAGTAATATTATTTCAGTAGATGAAGCGTGAATAGGTAACAAACAAACTCACTTTCACATTTTTAGTTAGGATTAGGATAATTAAATTCCGGTGAAGGAAAACATTGTGAGGAAACCTGCACTCTGGTTGATGATTATCAGCTAGTGTGTGAAATGGAGAAGGCAATGGCAAACCACTCCATTAAAATTGCCAAGAGAGTCGTTGTGTGTGTTTCATTCCATATAATGACCACGACCTTCAGTCATGAGGAAATACGACTAAAGAGAGAGAGGATAATTAAATAAAAACACTATTATGATATGACACATAGGTACCTAATTGGAAACAGGAGGTATTATTATTGTTCAAAAAACTGTTTTTATTAATTTTTATTTAACTTTTAAATTGTATTTAATAATCGTAAATAAGGATTAGCAAAGGTGAAGATAGTCAACTAATTTTAACCAAAAACAATTTATTTATTCAATTTGTCAACGATCGGCCTAATCCTCACATTTTCTCATCGTAAATCGATGGATTTAGTTTTAGAACATTGAAAATCGATAGAAGCCATCGATTCGGTTTTTTATAACCACGACTCTGGGATTTACTTAATGACGTGTGTATTTTGTATCATTTATAATGCAAATCTGTTCGTCTGAATTAATTTATTATTGAAATTACGACCAGTTTGTATGTCGATGGGATAATTAACATAACTAATGGACAGTAAGTGTTAGCGCCATAAAATTAAAAGTATTTCGCTAAAGCTCCGCCTTTCGGTTAGTTTATATTTCTAAGTCAACTAGTGAAATATGAACTGTACATTACAAAATTATAAGAACATCGTTTACACTATCTGAGTCGGAATTTCGTGATAAAATGTATCCTATGTGCTATTCCCGATATTGTTCTACCAGTGTAGGTACCATAAAAATCCATCCAGTAGATTTTGCGTGACTGTAAACAAACATCCTCACAACAAACTCACATCCAAACTTTCGCATTTATAAAATTAGTAGGATTGAAAACTTGAAGAAATTACTACTCCATCCCAAAGAATTTTTGGAATAAAAAATTACACATCTTATAACTTATTCCAGTATTTTATATTCATTAAATAAGTTGTTGTTGTATGCCTTGTTGAGTAACAACATTTTAACATTATGATTATAGAATTGAAATAGATGAAGTTAAAAGAGAGAGACATCTATTTATTTAAGTGAAACAAATGGTTGGTTCAACAAATTCAGACCATTCAATAAACTGTTAAGAAAGTGGACATCTCTTAAGCTCAATGCACTGTAACTCTATACAAATACATAGGTACCATGGAATTTTTTCACCATATTTTATTTTTATATGAGAGTACATTAGTACATAGGTACCTATAAAAGTCAGTTCTGTACTCATCTACATAGTATATTTATATTTATGAGCTCATTGCGAAGTCGTAAACTGCGGTTAACCCACAAACGGGGATTAGTTTTGTTTCACTCAACTTTTATTAGCTTTTTCTAATATAATTTTAAACTTTATCGTGAGAAAAAATGTTAAATATTACTTACTAGCTTTCGCCCGCGTGAATTTCCCACGGGAACAGTGCTTTTTCCCTGGATGAAACCTAGTAACCTATATCCTTCTCCGTACTTCCAACTATGTGTATGCGAAATTTCAGGAAGATTGGTTCAATACATAAAGCGTGAAGAGGTAACAAACAAACAAACCAACAAATAAACAAACTCACTTTCGCATTTATAATATTAGTTAGGATTTAATCTACGTATTTACAATGGTTTGATTCTGATGATATTGTAATTTAGTTAAGAATATCTGGGCAACCGAACACTGCTGTGGAAAAAATAAAGCCTATGTCTAGACAAAAAAAAAACAGTTTTTGCACCAAAACTAAAAATAAATAACCAAAAATGTAATAAACTTGTGTCAAATAAAAGCTAACATAAGACGTTAAATGAAAGTGCGTGCAGAATCAAAGTGACCCATAAAGCAGGACTGGCTTCTTACTTTAATAGGATTAGGATGTGTCCTTATAAAGGGGTCTTTTGCCTTGTATACAACGGGTAACATTTCTTTTAAAATAAGTAAATAGGCTCATAAAAGGCTAGATTTATCAGTCATTATCAATAGATCCCATTCACTTTGTCTTGATGTACATAATACCCACATGTGTGATTGAGATCTATATATAGAGTAGGAATTAAAGTTAATACAGGAGTTCCAGTCAATGTCTTGGTCGTCACGCTTCAATATTACACTGCATTGCATCCTATTTAAGAGAATCTCTATCAGCAAAGTCACATATTGAGCAAAATTAACGCTGCCATTTTCTAAATTAAACAAGCATATTTCTATTTAGATAAATAGTTGACTTATTCTTCGTTTGGCCAATAGATTTTACATAAAAAAATATCGGGTCGTTCTAAACTAAATGCATAGGTAAAAAATAGCTCATGTGTTCCTATACAATATGGTTTTCTCGCCTCATAATATAATTATTTTCGAAGAATGAAGGAATAGACGATCTGAGATTTTCACAAAAGACCCAAACTACAAGAAGTTTCCATTTTTTATATACATATTTTTTCCCATCCGTAGCATTTCAACAGAGATTTAATAACAACGACTAACGAATTTTACCTGCTGATTTATTCAGTACTGTAACCTGCTTTATATTCCACGAGAATTCTTTCCATTAAGTACTTGTTTTGCAAAAACTTTGCAAAAACAATTTATATCTCGGCAGCGCCAGATGCTTACTTACTGCAGCTACTTCTATAACAAACATAAGAACCATTTATTTATCCAACTCTGAATAGATGGGCTAAAGTCACAGAATAAATATAATAGTCCTAGCTTACAGAAGGTTCACTATGGTACAAGAGCGACAAGAAAGTAAAACTTATGGCGTTGCTTGAGAGACACCGTGAAGCTGCGGAATTAAACCGATAGTTCGTGTGCCGAATGACGACACACGAAATTGAATGATTTGATGAAGATGCAGTTATACAAAAGAAAGAAAAATCTGATAAATTTTTCATTACATGACTTTCCAGTAGGTATTACGACTAATTGCATTGTGAGTAGGAACTTTTAGTTCATTTAGCTCTGCAGTGTAAGAAAATTATCCTACGTGGGGTCCGGCGACTACCATACCAAAACTTTGTAGTGCTCCTACTAAAGTATCTACGGACGTCCAACTTTTGTTTACGCTCGATTTACCACTGCTCCCATTACGAGACAGTAACAAATAAATTAATAATGTTATTGTCTCCGTACTCCCATCAATCTTGAAGCCATTAAGTGATTAGATAGAAGGGTCTTATTAAAATCGATATCTCGCCACCCACACGAGTATCGATACATCGAACGTCGACTCCCGAAATCTGGCGCGATAAAGGGTGATTAAGGAATGCTCAGTCATTGAGTTGTCACGATGAAAAACTTGGACGTACGATAATTTATCCATGTTAGTACCTATAATAAATGTTTGAAGTCTGCGTTGTCTTTTTTGTGAATGAGAAGTTACCTAATTTTAACTAATTTAATTAAAGTAGACAGAAAATTTTAAGACGCGCTTTCAGTTCTGTGATTTAGTTCATTCCTTATACAGCAAAGCGAAATTTAACATGATTAAAAGTGTCATAAACACCATGAAAAAACCTACAGAAGTTTAGCGTTTATTTGCAAGATGTTAAATTAGTTTGCTAGACAAACAATTTATTAACAAGGCAATTTATACTTACTTTAGATCTCATTTAAGAATACAATTTCTCTGGACTTTAATCATATACATCTTACTCGTAAAATAATAATTAAAAATTACAAAAAGCCCTGACGTTAACTAGAAAAGAGACGTTAAATTAGTTTCGCTCCAGACAAACAATTTGTATCCCAGATTTCCCGGGCGTAATGAACGCGAGCAGCTGGCATCCTGGCGAGATTATGTAACTTGAGTACCTCATTGTCTCATACCATGAATTATATCAACCTCGAGTTATTGTTTTTCTTGTTCCATACATCATAAGGATAATATGTTAAGTGACGTGGAATACCTTGTTGTTTTACCTGCTAAAAAGTTAGCTTTAGGTAGGTACTATTTATCACATATTTTGAATTGTCAAAGTTTAAATATTTGCTGGTGTGATTTGATCAATGTAACATGATAAAAAGAAAGGAGTTTCGACCAATTTACCGCTGCTGTCAAAGTTACTTCGGTTTTCCTATGTCTTGTAGTGTCGGGAGCTGAACACACATTTGTATTGTACGTCACAGAATCAAATTTACTGGTTTGCGAACCCATCTCGGTAAATTATAACAAGACCGGACTCCTCACACGACAATAATTCGCAATGATAATAAACGTAGCAATCCATTATTCTAACTTGCACTGACCGCGATGATATTTACGAATATCATTCCTTATTCGGAGCGCGGATCGTATGGCAGGGTCGCCATGTAGTGTCGGGAGCTGAACACACAATTGAAACCACCGAGTTGCGAGAATATACTCTTTTATTATCAAAGAGAATAAGTACATATAGTTTAACATATGTGTAATACACTACAGTCTCTAGGATTTAGAGTTAAATAGGGCGAAGGACCACAAGACTTCCCTTTTGGTCCTTCGCCCTATCCTATATACCTTGTATCTAAAAACCGTTAAAACAGTACAATTGCTGCAGTGCCATTATCTATGACAGCACGGGTTACCCTATGTTTACTGAGGTATGACTAATTCAGCTGGATTTACCACGGATCATCTAGTAGCGGCCAGAGGCAGTTTGCTGGAAGGAGCATCGTGAGGGACCACGCCCACCTATATTGTAATAAGGTGCCTGGGCAGCGGTTGTAAATAAAACGACGACTGTACACGAGAACGCTTGCGGCAATGCGCAGCTGCGTCTTAGTTCAAATCTTTGAAATAGAAGAAAGTACAGAAGAGAATGCATTTGCTGTGCAATTTCTGTTAATTACAAGCTCCGTTCCATGACACAATTTTACAATGTAGGTGCCGGCTAAAATGGGGCTGGGCAGGACATCACTGTCACATGCGGCTCGAGCGGTGGGCAACATTGGCCACCTTTTGGGTACCCGATGGCCGCATATGCTGAACAAAATATTAGATAGTGTGCCTTCGAATAGAGACAGGATACATATGTGGCATTTGCCCTGAAGTGATATCTCACTAATTATACCTATAGTCTATTGTGCTTTTCAAAATAAGTCAATGAATAAGCTGAAGATTTATATTAGCCACTAAGTTCCACCACCTATTCTATAGCTCCGGCTCAAGCATCGGTTCAGTTTTGTAAAATTAAGTAATACATTTATAATCGCAGCTATAGCAAAACAAATAGTTTTTTGTAGTCCCACAAAAAATATGATGTTGTTATATTTACAACCCTTTTTATTTTTTTATCTTTCCAGTGTATGTATATAGTATGTACGGACTAGACTGCACAGTGCACATATCTATATTTAACATTGTGATAAAATCTACAAAGTAATTTTAACCAAATTTTCCATTCAACTTCTCGTGAATTAAGAGGCAAAAATACACAGCATTATTTTAATATACCGAGTTCTTTCTTGATTAACGTTTCCTTATTGAAATTAAAATTGTGCTTTGGAGAATTATTGTTCTTTGTTTTTACCTTATTTATTTGTAGAGAAAATTAAGGGAAGATTTTATCTACCTACATGGTAATCTAATCACAATAAATTCCTATCTATTTTCCTGTGGGTAGACTGGTAGAGAATACCTTTGTACCTTTTGGTAAAACTTCATTCACCAAATAATTGTTGCCAAATATTTTTTGTATATAAACTGAGAGGAAATAAGACAAATAATACAACTAGAGACAATCAAAACTACAATATAGTTACCTAAGTCGTTTGATTTTCTGTCACAGTTACAATTTCCACACAGTTTCATGAAACCTAAACGCTCTAAACCGCATCTTCCTCAATTTCGCGCCAAAACTTCGCTAGCACATGCATAATGACGAGACAATATGCCAAGTAGCTCGATTGCTATGCAGCTGTTAGCCGCATGCATGTTTGTTGTTCGAGCAGAGTAATTTGTTATAGTTAATTACTTCCAGTAATCCGTGTAGAATTTATAAATCTAAGCACAAAAGAGTTCGCGAGTAAACCATTGTATAAATTATTGCATGCGTGTAACCAGTGGGCTTCGTTTGTTACTGACCGACGAATTAGAAAAAGATGACAGGTTGATGCAGTGAAAATTTGATCACAGAGAATTATCAACCTGTTAATTTTCGTACAAAAAGCTATTAATGGTCCAATTTTCATAATTTTTGGAAATGTTGTTGTAGATCTATAATATCAAAAACTATGCTCGTACGTTTTTATTTTTAAGAAATATGGCTGTCAGTAAGAAAAACAAATACAGGTGAAATAAAAAAAAATACTACATAGAATAAGCGTTTCGTACAGACGCAAGTTCATTACTCGCGCGAACAATTTTCATAATGAAAGTTTGCAGCAAACCTAAGTTGAATGTGGGCTTGCATATCCAAGATAATATAATGAAAATGCTTTATTTTAGTTTCATTTTTCATTATATTCAAGTGAATATTGTTATAGTATTTTGTAAGTACAAACATGTACATAAAGTACACATTTATTGCTTGTCAGAATCTAACTGTCTTTCGGTGAAAGAAAACATCATGAGGAAACTTTCATTCTAGTTGGATTTATCAGGTTATATGGGAGATGGAAAAGCCAAATGGCAAAACCATTAACATTGCCAAGAAAGTCTTCGCGTGTGTATCATTTCACGCGATATCACCGACAAGAGATAAAACTAAAACTAAACTACAATAAGTAAGTAAGTAACTCCGTAAATCTGCAAACAACTTGAACCTTGCACGTGGTATGAGCGAGGTGCGAGGGACGCTTTATATTGTATTGGAATAATTATGTAAAAAAATGCTGTTGAAATGATACAGTCACTGTTGACGATTTTTGTTAATTCATAGTCTATTTTTTGCCCTCTGTACATGTGCGAACTCACCCCTTATTCCGTCACTTTAGGTTCAAGTTGCCTGCAGTCTATTTATATCTAGAGGTATTTCAGATTCAGTTTTGGCTTAACTATCTATTAGCAACTTTGATTTTGGGTTAATTTACCCTATTATAATGTCACTCCCACATATTGTATAAGGCAAGAGTGTGGGCAGTGATCTATTAAATTACTACAAATTACTTTGGTAACTGTAGAATGGAAACTAAAATCCTGGGTTATGGGCACTTGTGATTGATTAAGCAGTGGGTGTTTAATGTGGCAACTTCACGATCTCCCATGGTTTGATTGGATTAAAACGGATTCAGATGTATTGATGTAACAAATTTAGGTTATAACTACGTTTTATAACTTTTGTGTGAAAAATAACTACATATTATTAATTTTCAAAGAAAATACTTATTTTCATATGTTTAAATTGTTTTGATAGAGTTTAAATTTTATAAAATTTTAATTCTTTTGATTCCACATTCGCACAACAATTCCACAGACGAGCAACGAAGTACTTTTGCAATGTTTTGAGCGCTGATATATGACATATAATGACATATAATTTAGTGAAAGTTTGTTGTCAACTTTAGACTTGATATGTGAGCAGTTAACGTCAATTAGCTTAACGGATTTGGGCGCAAATTAAAAAAAAACTACGAGTCTGTAGTTTTAATAGCAATTGCCCGAAGCGATGGACGTCAAATGCGGCAATGGTCGTTGAATCTATCCATTATATTTTTTGTAATTCATGTGAGCGCGCATTTATACATCACTGTACCTTTGAATCATGCAATTAAAATGTTAGTGTAACAAAATAATAACATATTACTCGACATTGTTTCCCATTGTAATTTTATTGGGTTATTTTCAATTCACTGGTACCTGGTACTTACAAAACTTATTTTAAAAAACTTTCGATATATTTCATTATTTTTCTTACATTTTTCTTAATTTACTTATTTTTATCATTTTGGGTATTGTTCGTTTACATCCATTTATTAAGGAATATTATGATTTTAATTTATGTAAGTGTATATTTATCGTCCCGTTTATATTTAATTTAGAAAATACTTTATAAGTACCTAGTTATTTATATGTAAACTCAGGACTATAGAAGATCGAATTAAATCTAAATGTCTACAAATAAATTTATTGGTCCATTAGTTAAATCTATAGATATTTCTGCGAATACATTGTTGAATTCAGAAATTTATAAAATCACAATCAAAATGATTAATAAACCCACAAATTCATCACCAAAGTAATTGGTTAAAATATCAAATTATATCTGGGGGCGTATTCCGAAGTCACACGAGTGGGCGGGAAACCAGCTCTATTAAATTTCTCAGTTCTAGCTGTGGTTTTAGGCTGTAGTTCCACTTGAGTTAAGCTACATTGCTAAGTAGGTATGTACGGTCAAGAGTCAAAAGTGCAGTTAGAATCTACAAGGCATTATGATCATTAAGGCTAAGCAATAAGGTTTTCGAGGTATGACACCTAATGATCGCTAAATTAAAAAAAAAAAATATATATATATATTAGCAAAGATCTAAGATCTTAGTTTATCTTGCGATAGGGTTCAACAAAAAAAATCCAAATTATTTAAATACTAAAGATGCGTTGCATGAATGTATTTTGTGTTTGATCGACATATCACATCTCCTCGCATAGATATGTAGCTTATCTCTAGTATAGAACGTGTTAGATTTTATTTATAGCTATAGCTTCCTCGCACATCAAACTATTCAGTGGAAAAATACCTTAAAGTTCTCAGTTTTACAAGTATTTTTATGACAAGCAACAAACCGCTAGAAACCCATTACCATATTAACGACAATCTTATAAGGTCGACACCTATCGCGTTAACTCCGTATTCAATTAATCAATTGAATTTTGGCTGTGAATTTTATTTATTGGTTTTATGGCAAAAATAGTAAAGTTTTAGGTTATTTTTCTTTGATTTACCATTTTCAAGCTTACCATATAAGTATATACTAAGTCTTAATGTATCATCTACTTGTTTTGGTGCAAAAAAAGTATTTTTACTTACTTATATTACAATAACGATAAATCTCTCTATCTTACATCTGAGCGCATTCCCAGTAGCATCCTCCCTCAGCATATAATAAAATTAATATATGTGTATAAAATTCTGTTGTGTTGTTATGAATAAAACTAAACTCTACCAAGTTGTTATTCAGACTGGGATATAACCTCCCATTTAGTGGAACTGCCACAAAAATATTTGCTTGTGAAATGCCGAACGCCCAAAACGGGGTAAAATAACACAAACAGTGCCCAAGTTGTACATAATTATGTAAACGTTTATGCAGCACCAAGTTAACGATGGGTTAATGATTATTCGAGAGCAAAGTTAATATTTTCTTCGTCGTGTTTGCTGTTTATTCAACATTTTCAAAACGATTGCTTAAAAAATCTTAGCTGCTGTGTGCTTTACTCTTGATTTTAATTAAGTTTGTTTGGAAAATTCTTTAAAGTTTGAGTTTTTAAGTAAAGCTTACTAATGTAGTTGAACACTTTGAGTATTTACATACTTAGTTTTTCAGATGGATATGTAGTCGTACTTAGCAGCAAAACTCTCTGTGGCTAAATTGATTCGATAAGTAGAAATTAGAGTACACTATCAATCACCACATTGGATCGAATACTTATTGAAAGCATTCGCCGTTAATAAGCGTTGCTACAGACGATTTAGACAATAGGAACAATGCACAAACCACTTACCACGTAGGCAGGCTTCTAGCACGATTCCTCACGAATAGTTCTTCCTTTAGACACCTGGCCGGCCAGCCACACACGATTATAAAGTTCCAAAAACACTGTTGAGCACTTGAAGTTTTATTAAAAATAATTGAGTAAAAGGGCTGTAATGTTTGGTGCGCGCGCGCCTTCGCTTTCACGTACAGACACGGAGAGGTTTTTACTGGTTCTGCCACCAGCCTTCTGCTACCAGCCTATGGCGTTGATCTCTCAGACACCGGTAGGATCTGCGCATGCGCCAGCGGAAGTCCGGGCGCCCCATTGGCTAAATAGAACTGCAGCACAGCGAATTGTGATGATTGATAAGTGAATCGGTAAGGCGCGCGAAATTCAAATTGAAAGGTAAACAAGATTTGCGTTGAAAACGGAACATTCCGCCCACCAAAATACCAATAGGATTTTCCCAGAGTAAGAATAAGAAACGGTAATTAACGATAAATATGTTTAAGTTATTATTCTAAACTTAAAAGCTAACAAATGATAAGTTGAAACGATTATACGGAGGGTAGAGGACATAGTTTGACCAAAGGTCTCTTAAGCGAGTGATCCCTGGCTGTTCTAACGGTTGCGACTCGAACTACCCCATCAGGGCCAGGATGCAAGGAAACAACTCGTCCTAATGCCCATTGAAGAGGAGGCCGATTGTCCTCTTTTATAAGTACGATTGAGTTTACAATTAACGGTGTTGAGTCCGTGGTCCATTTTGCTCGCTGAGTTAACCCATGTAAATATTCATTTTTCCAGCGTTTCCAAAATTGTTGTTGAAAAGATTGGATAAGTTGCCATCGATTTAGTCGATTGATTTTTACGTCCTTGTAGTCGAAGTCAGGAACTGCTGTAAGAGGTTCCAGCGTTAAAAAATGACCGGGCGTAAGAACGTTCAAATCGTTGGGATCCGAGCTCAATGGACACAAAGGCCGCGAATTTAAAATTGATTCGATCTGAGCGAAGAGTGTGGTAAGCTCTTCAAACGTTAAGACCTGATCGCCAACAATACGGTACAAATGACTCTTTGCGGCTTTGATTTGGATTTCCCACACCCCTCCAAAGTGGGGAGCAGAAGGTACGTTACGTTTAAAATCTATTTTTTCCGCATGAGAGGCTTGTTCGATACCTGACGCTAGTTGTGAACTTGCACCAACGAAATTCGTACCGCAGTCAGAGTGAATAACATTGCAGCGGCCGCGACGAGAAACGAAGCGACGCAATGCCGCGATGAAGCCGTCAGTCGATAAAGTAGAAACCACCTCAAGGTGCACTGCTTTTGTGCTCAAGCATACGAATAAACACAAGTACGCTTTATCGATTTTAGCACCACGATGAAGCCCGAGCTTAATTCGAAAAGGCCCTCCTAGATCGACACCTACGACAGAGAAGGGTTTTGCCTGATTGACACGAAAGGCCGGAAGGTCGCTCATAAAGGGTTGCAAAGGTTTCGGTTTAAGACGGTAGCATCTTATGCATCTTGAAAGATGATGACGTACAGCATGCTTTGCCGCAAGTATCCAAAACTGTAGTAAAATCAGATAGTTGGTTGTGTTCAGACCGGGATGAAAATTGTTTCGATGAATAGATTCGATTACAGCTGATGTAAGAACACTCTTTTTGGGCAATAATGCGGGATACTTATGTTCGAAGTCAAGATCGGAGCGCGATAGGCGCCCGCCTACTCTGAGTATACCCTGCTCGTCCAAAAACGGGTTTAGTTTACGAAAACTGCGAGGTAACTGTATCTTTGATTGTAATTTGGATATGACATCCAAAAACAACGATGTTGGAAATGTTTGACGATAATTAGTAACGCACGATGACGCTCAGCGTCCGTTACGAAAAGATTATCTGATCGCGGAACAGTGTTACGCATGTTATTACAAAACCTGCGAACGTAAGCGATAATGCGACAGATTTTATCTAAAGAAGAATATTTTTCGAATAGCCGATCAATTATAGACGTGTGATTAACGCTTTCGATTTGATCCGAAACGAGAACCGTGGTGCGACGCTGCTCAGAGAGCACCGCATTGTCATCGTTTGAACGATTTTTCGATGTATCGATTGGCCACTCAGACTGTGGTTGAGACAACCATTCTGGGCCCGCCCACCATAGGGCATTGTTTAGCAAATCGTGAGGCAATTGCCCACGCGAACAAACATCTGCAGGATTTGTGACAGATGGTACGTGCCTCCAGCACTCGGTCGGTACGATATCTTGAATGTGACTTACGCGGTTTGCAACGAATGTCACCCAGCGAGAAGAAGGAGCTCGCAACCAGGATAAGGTAACGGTGGAATCACACCACAGATAAGTGTCATGGACAGGAATCCGCAGCGTGTCCTTGACAAATTTGATAAGGTCTGTAAGCAAAACTGCACCACACAGCTCTAAGCGAGGTAACGATTGACGTTTTAAAGGAGCTACACGAGCCTTTGCACATACGAGAAAGACGCGAACGGAGCCGTCAGACTCGATAACACGCAGGTATATAACGGCGCCATATGCTGCTTCGGAGCTGTCACAAAATCCATGCAGTTGATATGATTGAGCGCTATCGGTAGCGTATTTACGTGGAATTTTAAGATTCCTAACTTGAGGAAGCTGTTCAGAGAACTTTTCCCATTGAGAGATAATTTCCGGTGGGGGCTTATCATCCCATGAAAGACCTAGAATCCAAAGCTTTTGAATAAGGCATTTGGCATGAATTGTCAAAGGAGATAGAAAACCCAGAGGATCGAAAATTCTGGCAACCTCACTCAAAAATCGTTCGCTTGGTGCACGGTTGATTAGATGGATTAACGGTAAAGACGAACGAATCCGAAGCAGGCTCCCACTTAAGGCCCAGAACCTTGATAGTTGTGTCTTCAGTTTCGGTAAAAGTGATTGCTTCTGAAAGACACGCCTCCGCGGGAAGATCGCTAAGTAGCTCAGGTCGGTTACTCACCCATTTTCGGAGCTCAAACGAGCCAAGACCGAAAAGAGCGATGAGTTGAGTTTTGATTTCTCTGGCGTCCTTCAGCGATGAGCTTCCGGATATGACGTCATCAACGTATATGTCGGAAGTTAAAAACGGTTTTGGCCTTTGGGTACTTGTGACCCTCATCGTTGGCCAGTTGCTGAATAGAGCGGCACGCCAGGAATGGAGCGGAAGACACTCCGTACGTTACGGTATTTAATACGTACTCTTGAAGAGGCTCATCTGGGTGAGCTCGCCAGAGAATACGTTGATAATCACGATGTTGAGGAGCTAGGTTGATTTGACGGTACATTTGGCGCACGTCTGCCATGAAGACAATTGCGTGCTCACGGAAATGAAGAAGGATCTCTACGATATTTGATTGTAGCTTCGGTCCCGTCAGCAGCGAGTCGTTTAGCGATTTGGAAGTTGCATCTTTAGCCGAGGCGTCGAATACAACGCGAAGCTTCGTTGTAGCGCTGTCGGGACGTAGCACACAATGGTGCGGTATATAATACTTGCCTTGACCCATTTGCTTGGCAGGTACCAGAGTCATGTGACCACTGTCGATATAGTCAGTCATGAACTCCACGTATTGTTGGTTTAAATTGTGATCGCGATACAGACGCCTTTCAATGGCATGAAAGCGTCGTAAGGCTATCTCTCGAGAACCTTCAAAGACTGGCTCCTCGTCGTCCTTGAAGGGGAGACAAACTACATATCTACCTGTCTCGTCACGGTAGTGATTACTGAGAAAAACTATTTTCACAGCGTTGCTCTTCTGGGGTCAATCGGGAAGATTGTGGAACGTTATCGATTTCCCAGAAACGTTGAACAATTTTGTTTAAACTATCGTCTACGGTAGAAGGGGCTACTCCTAGTAGACTGGACGATGCGAGTCTGGACTTCCCAAGAAGAAGCCAGCCGAAGACTGAGTTGAAAGCTCGCGGTTGAGAGGCGTTACCCTTCAGACGTTGTTCGAGAAGTGACTCAGCAAAGACGTCGGCACCTAACAAGACGTCGATTGGACCAGGGATGTCAAAACCAGGATCAGCTAGCGGTAGTGTTTTGACCTCCTCCCATCCTTTCGTATTTAGCCTTGCTATCGGTTGATCTCCGCAAATGCTCGGTATGACGAGCATTCCCAGACGAAACTTTACGTTACAGTTGGTGCCAATGTCGCATGTAACAAAGCCACTGACTGAGGCAGGGCTGCCCCTAACCCATAAACGTTGATATTACCAGTTATAGGTTTTTAGATTTAATCGTTGAGCGGCGTGAGCCGTGAGAAAATTGTTTTGACTGCCGGTGTCAAATAACGCGCGAAATGTATGAAATTCACCAGAAGCATCACGAATCTGGACGAGAGCTGTTGCCAGTAACACGGTTGTGGTTACGGTTGGATCAGACTGAGTCAACGAATCCTTAGCCACTAAGGTCGCCGAGCTTGCCGCCGGCTCCTTATGTAGCAAAGTGTGGTGTTTACGTCTACATTGTCGACATGAAAACATTGATGTGCACTCTCGCACTGAATGGGATGCGTTAAGACAATTGTAGCACCATTTCTTTTCAGTGGCCACAGCCATGCGCTCATCTATTGATTTTGCCAAAAAATCATTACAGGCCGAGATGTGATGTTCATTGCGACAGTAGGCACATTTACGAATCGGAGTGCTCGAATTGTGAGCAGGTTTCGCTTGTTGTTTATCACCAACATTTTTATGAGTAGTGACGGTGGGAGCGACAAGCGAATGCGTGACGTTATGTCGCTTGAACTTCTGTGAAGTTCCCGGTGTGTCCTTTGAAACGTTAGCGGTTTTATTGGTAACATTCGAAAAGTGCGTGTCGCGAATTAATGCTTCACCTTTAGAGTGTAAGAATGCCCTTAAATGGTTATACTGTGGAAGCTCAATATCGGTATGTTTTTCCTCAAACTCGCGTCTTAATTTGGTATCGAGTTTGGCCAGAACATTATAACAAAGAACAAAATCCCATTTATCGGTAGGTAATTTTAAAGTTTTTAAAATTGTTAAGTTCTCATCGATCGTGTCTAAGGCGCGTCGAAAATCTTGAGCGTTCGAAGTCTTTAAACTAACGTCCAAGATATCACGCCAGCACGTAAACGCTAATTCGCGTTTATCTTCATAACGGGACTTGAGAGCCTCGTACGCACTTAAATAATGTTCACTTGCAACAGGAAAAGTTCTAATGAACGATAAAGCATCACCACTTAAAACTGACACGAGATAGTGAAATTTCTCAATATTACATAAGGAGGTAGAATCATGTATCAACGCGTTATAAGTTGCAATGAACTCAGGCCATTCCTTGATAGCACCGGAAAAAGTTGGCAACGAAATTTTTGGTAACCGCATATTTCCACTGTGCGAACCGGTCAATGAATTATGTTTCGAAGTGTCAGCTTGTTGAGATGAACGTTGTTCAAATTTTCGTTGAATTGCCAACACTTGAAAATACAATTCGTCAAATCGATCCTGAAGTTCATCGTCCTCCTCATCGGCCTCATCCTTAAGAAGGTCCAAAATAATAAAATGGGAGTCATGAAAACTATCAGCAATCGTTTTTATTTCATGACAATATGAAAGAAATAACCCTACTTGTGATTCATCGGTATTGGCTAAGGTACCTACTTCCAAAGCCTTCGTTAAGCGATTATATGCTATAGTTCGTTTACGTCGCAAACTGGGCAAATTATTAATAGTGTACGTATTTTCGATACCCTTTTTAATAGTAGGTTTAGATTTACGCCTTGATAGTAAAGACATAATTAATATCAAAACAATAAAAACTGATAGCAACAAATATTCGGATTCGATAAAAAAGTTTAGTTGCGAACGTCTTCAGCGAGACCGCGTTCACAAGAATCGACGAGAATCACTGGGGCGGTATTACACGACAACAGGTAATATTGTCACCTCGGTCACCTGAGTTTTAAATTGAAATAAATTAAATTGATAAGGATGAATTAAATGAGCGTTAGGAACACTAAAAACGGTTTGCGATATTCGTTAATGTACGGTAAATAAAAAAAATAAAAATCAGTTTTTTTGTAAAAACAAAAAACTATGATTTTTAACCTAAAACGGTAATAATGAAAATGTGAACGCACCAAAATTCGTTGAAAATATGATACGATAAACGATACAACGTCACGATAAAAAATATTTCGTAATTTGAAACGAAATAAATTTTCGATAAATAAATATCAAGAGGAAACGTTGAACGGTTGGAAAAAAGTAGTCGAGTTATAACGAACTATCAACATAAAATTATGAGAAGGTGGATTTGCAATATTGTATTATTGCGAACGGTAAAACGGTAGATAATTTTATGCTAATAAGTATAAAACGACAAAAGAATTTATTTTCAACAAATATTCTAGAAACTGATGGAAGCCATCTTAAATCGATAAACGGTAGGTAAGGTACTCAACAAAACAAAAATGGAACAAAGACTTGTTTTCCGATTAGTAATTGAAACAAAATGTTATGTTTATTCGTTTTAGCTGTACTAGTAAGTATAATAAGCGTGGAATACGGTAAATGAAGTAGCAATTACTAAATCGAATTGGTATTTGGCGGCAGACTGAAGGTAGGTATCCAAAGTTCCCGGGTTTCGGCACCAAAAAATTTGGCTAAATTGATTCGATAAGTAGAAATTAGAGTACACTATCAATCACCACATTGGATCGAATACTTATTGAAAGCATTCGCCGTTAATAAGCGTTGCTACAGACGATTTAGACAATAGGAACAATGCACAAACCACTTACCACGTAGGCAGGCTTCTAGCACGATTCCTCACGAATAGTTCTTCCTTTAGACACCTGGCCGGCCAGCCACACACGATTATAAAGTTCCAAAAACACTGTTGAGCACTTGAAGTTTTATTAAAAATAATTGAGTAAAAGGGCTGTAATGTTTGGTGCGCGCGCGCCTTCGCTTTCACGTACAGACACGGAGAGGTTTTTACTGGTTCTGCCACCAGCCTTCTGCTACCAGCCTATGGCGTTGATCTCTCAGACACCGGTAGGATCTGCGCATGCGCCAGCGGAAGTCCGGGCGCCCCATTGGCTAAATAGAACTGCAGCACAGCGAATTGTGATGATTGATAAGTGAATCGGTAAGGCGCGCGAAATTCAAATTGAAAGGTAAACAAGATTTGCGTTGAAAACGGAACACTCTCCTTACATTTAAAAGCAATTTTAAACAGAGGCGTTTACTCTAGTACAGTCTCAGCCCGAATTAATTTACTAAGTTACTACTGCGGCGCAGCGACTTGAAGTGGATCTTGGCCTTCGACATGAGATGACACCATTTTTGCGGTCTTGCACCAGCTCTCGCCAGTTGTCAGCTCTGAGGCTCCGTTGGTCTTTCAGAACATCATCGCTCCAGCGGTACTGGTCGACGACGGCCCGTCGTCGGTCGACCCTCAAATAATTATAAATCCTAACAAATATTATAAATGCGAAAGTAAGTTTGTTTGTTTATTTGTTTGTTTGTTACCTCTTCACGCTTCATCTACTGAACCAATCTTCCTGAAATTTTGCATGCACATAGTTAGAAGTACGAAGAAGGACATAGGGTACTGTAATGAAGGAGGTCTGTCAATAGTTTTAGACCTCTCTCAGTGCATTCCACAAAGAATAATAAATTAAAAAGAAGAGTATTGAATGTTTGAAAATGTGACACAGTCGTGTGGGATCTGAGCTACACGCAGGATCTTGTAGTGTTTGCTTATGCAATAAATATAGTATCAGTTACGAGTTGTTTAATTCAAAGCGTTCAGGTAGCAGGAAGACTGCTACAAAGAGGCGCCGGGTAACAAATGCCCACCAAGAGTCGACGCCCCTAGGAAGTGTATGTATGAGAAAAAAAGCAACGGAAGAATAAGGGTATGAGATTGATGTAATTTTACACTGCAAGTTCGCGAGTGCTATTTTGAGTTTCCGAGAACGTGTAAGACAAACATACAAACAGTCAAAATGGAGTCACAATGTAATTCGATAAAAATTGTGGTGAATCTATTCGACGGTATTAAACAGGATTCCCAGGACTTTTTAAAACAATTTAAAAGGCTTGCAATTTTTAAGAAATTATCCCAACCAGAGCAGGTCGCCATTTTTTCATCGTATTTAAAAGGGGCGGCCCTTTCGTTTTATAAGTCGATTGAAGACTCGGTAAAAGAGTTTAGTGATTTGGAACAGAAATTTCTAGAAGAATTTCCTCCCGTAATAAATTATGAAGAGAAATTTTACTACGCCAAGCAGGAAAGTGACGAAAATATTTTGGAATATTTTTATAGGCTGCAGGAATTAGCTGCAAAGGCTAAAATAGTGGATGAAGAAAAATATATCACGCAATTTTTAAAATCAACGCAACCTTTTTATAAACATAAATTAGCAACGTCCATTTTCGAAAGCAAGAAAAGTTTAAAGAAATTGATTATACAATTACAATCAATTTACGATAAAACGGAGGTGCTACCTACGCATATTCCCAGGGGGATTGAACATGTACCAAGAGGGATGAGAGAGGATTCGTTTCGGGTTAGGTTCGGAACCACACCGCCGATCAGATCACATAGTCCGCCTATGAGATCGCAACAAAATCAAACGACGCCAAGAAGGGAATATTTTTTGAGGTCATCTGCTCGACCTTCGGCTTCTCAAGGTGTGTGGAATCAGGGAAACTGGCGAAATGAGTGTAACAGCGTGCAACAGCGTGGAGAAGAAGTTGAAGATGTTGGAAGAATTAATTCAGAATTTACTAATATTAAACCCTGTAATAGTGTAGTTAGTAATAGAGTTCCACTTATTTTACTACAGTTTTTTAATGTAAACGTTCCCACCCTAATTGATTCAGGCGCTAGCGTGAGTTGTTTGGAATATTCCTTGGCCAAATCTTTAGGAATAGAATTTGTGCCTTTTACTTATTTTTTACCGACCGTCAATGGAGGGAGCATGCCCACGGAGGGTGTAGCATCGTGTATAGTTAAGGTTAAGGGTATCGAAATACCCATGAAATTTTATATTGTAAGGGGTTTAGCATGTCGTGTCATAGTGGGGCAGGATATTTTGCGAGAATATGGGGCTGTTGTAGATTTTGGGAGAAACAAGGTTAGTTTCAATGGGATTGAAGTAGAATTTTGTTCTCAAGTGAAAATCGAGGAATTAAAAAATAATAAAGAGGCGACGGTCACCCAAAATAGTTGTTTGAATTCGAATGATGCGTCTTTGTTTATTTCTGGAAGTAATTTGACATCGAATTCGGGTGATGTTTCATTGTTTTTGGGTGATGAAACAAATGAAAGTGGATGCGGTTCGAAACAAATGCATTTGTCTCGACAGGATTACGTGTACTTTTCAGCTTTGAGTGACGTCTGTGAATTTAGAAATAAAGACAAGGATGATTTGAGAATCGGAGAAAACTTACCATCATCTTGTAAGGAGGATTTGTTAAAAGGTTTGAACCGGAATAAGGATCAATTTTCTTTTGATGATAAACAGATTAAAGAGAATGTGGTAGCGGGTTTTTCGAACAGAAATCCTGTGGTAGTAGAGAATAAGGAAGAGATTAAGGAAACTAAGAAGGATAGACTAGAAGTATTTGCAATAGATGCGATTTCAATACAAGAAAAACAGCAGGAAGACGAGTTTTGTTCGAGAATAATCTTAGAAATACAATCAGAGAGATCAGCTCATGGATTTCTGTTGCGCAACAATATTTTATTTAAACGAGTATTAAGGAAGGGAAAGATTTCGGAAGTGCTCGTTCTTCCGAAAAGCTTATTCAATCAGGCGATGGAGATTTTACATGACGACCCGTGGTCAGGAGGACATTTTGGATGGGTCAAAACGCTTGGAAAGTTTTTGTCTCGATATTTTATGCCGAAGGCGGAGAAGGGTGTTCGAGATTATGTTCGAACATGTATTCCGTGTCAAGAAAGAAAGAGTGTCAAATCTATTGCTCCTTTGGTGCCGTATACCTTATTGTATGGAAGGGATCCACAGTTGGCTTTGGATATGGAGCTTGGAATAAATGTCGCTAATAATTCTAATTTTTTAGAAGAAAAGCTGTCGATGATGCGAGAGTTGACGTCGTGTGCAGTCAACAATATAAAGAAAGCTCAAAGACGTCAGAAGAGGTACTATGATAGAAAGATCAAGCTGCAATCGTTTCAGCCGGGGGATTTGGTGTTGGTGTATACTCCAAGGAGAGTTTCTGGTAAAACTTTCAAATTATGTAGATTATATAGGGGTCCTTTCGAGATAGTAAGTCGAAGGGGTGACACGAATTATAAGATTAAGAAGTTAAGGGGAAGTAAGTGCGATATTGTACATGTAAACAGATTAAAGCCCTTCCATCGTCGATCTGTCGCTTTTCCGATGTAGATTCAAGTTGGTAAGACGATAGTGTCTTGCATCAATTAGGAGAACGTACTAAAGTTGTATATTTTTGTTAATTTATTTGTGTTTCCTTTTTATGTGTATATTACTGTTTCAGAAGGATTGGGTATTTGTGTTATAACTATGTGTATTATAACTTTATGTTTTTTCATGTATGGGGCGAGAGCCATGCAGACAGTGAAGATTTATAAATAAAAAAGAAATTTGCTTAGTTTAAAAACGATTGTAGGGCTTCTTCAGGACATGAAGAAGAATTTCAACATAATACATCGTGTTAGGCTTTAAGGTATTAGGTAGAAAGGTTTAGCTCCCCGTAAAAATAAATGTTTGTTCCTGTGGTAGGTAGGCCCTGGGATTTAATAGGAGTTAGTGGGGAATCTTCACATCGTGTTAACTAGGGATCGAGAAATGTATGTAGAAATAATAGAGTTGTTGAAAAGATACCTGGCACATCATGCCTACAGGTATGAAATCTTTGCTGGATTTCTCAACATACTTTGTTCTTTTTTTGTGTATTATCTCAAATGTTGGGTTTTAAGGAGGTAGATGTCATTTCGGAGAATAGTTTCATTTGGGTATTTTGTGTAGTTGAGATATGGATTTTAGGGATGCTGTTGGAAAAGGTATCTTGGGGGTCATAAATCCCTATATGATATGAGGTTTTTGTTGGGCCTCTCCAAGAGTATTTCTGGGATCTAGATCAAAATAAATTGTTAAGTTAAGTTTGTTGATTCAGAGTTGAATCAGACAGTTTGGAAAGTGGCCTTGGGGTGATGATTTTTGGGACAGTTTTTTTATCACTCGAGCACGAGGGATGAGATTTCCCTCTTGCTGGTTTCTCTCTGTTACCTGGGTCATTCTCCGAACTTATTAGATGTTAAGTAGGGATCCTGTCCATAGGTAGGCTAGGGTTTTGTTTTGTATAACTGCCGTAGGGAAAAAATAAGTTTCTCCCTTGAGAAAGAAGCTTATTTTTTTGATGAGGAGGGGGATGAATGTAATGAAGGAGGTCTGTCAATAGTTTTAGACCTCTCTCAGTGCATTCCACAAAGAATAATAAATTAAAAATGTTTTGAATGTTTGAAAATGTGACACAGTCGTGTGGGATCTGAGCTACACGCAGGATCTTGTAGTGTTTGCTTATGCAATAAATATAGTATCAGTTACGAGTTGTTTAATTCAAAGTGTTCAGGTAGCAGGAAGACTGCTACAGTACCTTTCATTTCGGGAAAAAGCACTGTTCCCGTGGGAAATTTACGCGGGCGAAGCCGCGGGCAAAAGCTAGTAATTAATATTTTTTAATAAAAAAAGAATTTAAAAAAGGAAAAAAATATAATCGGGTAAAAAAAAATATAAATCGGGTTTAAAAGTGTCGATTCGAACGGAATGTCCGAACATATTGTGTCCGAATCGTCAGTTACCCTAGAAAAGAGATGCAATTGTGTCATTGATCTCTTATTAACGATCTCTTATTAACATAATATAAAAATAGCCTAACATCCTACAACATTACATGGTACTTTGAATAATAAGCGGTAATTGTAGCAGTCTGTTAGTTTCTTGATGGCAGACTGCGATGGTCACACTTGCATGACGTGGGAACCGCTTTCTTTGTTTCTTTTTACCGCTGGGTGCTTAGAAAAATATTACAAGTGTAAGTATTCAATTGAGCTTTTTTCAACGTCTTGATATGCATTTTTTGTGAAATCATTGAAAACTGATTGGGAAAATAAATAAAAAAATAAACAATTATAACAGTTTTTCTCTCTTGATTCTTACTTCCATGTGTCAAAGTGTATTTTATATTTTTTTGCAGAACAAAAAATCTCATGTGACAGAGTCATAATGTGCCACCTACATACTTTTAAAGTTGTAAACAACTATAGAAATAAAAAAGAACATACAGTTAGAAAAATGAAACCAGGTTTAAATATTATATTTGAAACAATTCCTAGCTATGCTATTGTAGACAACTTTTTATAAAGCTATCTTGTATAGTTGGAGGTATGTAAATAAGTTCGTCGATCCATGACATCAATTATTCAGTTCGCGGAGTGGCAACAAAAAATGCAGTCATTTGCATATCCTTCTAACTATAGGAAAAACGGAGCTCGGAAGAAATGGCTTTGTGTAGAGTATTAATTTTGCAAGAAATAATAGCGTTGTTATAATAAATGTGATGTATATTTTATGCAAATAGATTGGGATTTATGTTAGCATACCTAACGGAAATGCAGGAATACAGAAAATCTTTTTTATGTTTAACTTTCTTAGCTTATTAAAAATTATTGAATACAGGTTCGGAACGGAGGAAAAGTACTATTACGATGTGAATCGTAACGTAAAAACTTAATGAAAACCACTATTTTCTATAATATGCTTTATTTCATATCAGCAGACCAGCTGCCTGAACGAGCTCACAGGTTAGACTACGTCAAATACAAAACATTCGATAATCTCTTTAATTTTTAATTATTTATGGAATGCACTGAAAGGGTTTAAAGAACATTTATTTTCTCATAAAAAA
The DNA here is from genome assembly GCA_018467065.1 of Ephestia elutella. NCBI lineage: Eukaryota > Metazoa > Arthropoda > Insecta > Lepidoptera > Pyralidae > Ephestia > Ephestia elutella. Next base: position 15,262,728 of record CM031573.1, read on the forward strand.
TACATTGGTACTTCACTTACTGAGAAAATATTTACAATTAAAAATTTACATAACAGTGAGCGTACGGTTATAAAAAGAAAAAAAAACAACAAACAATATCATCTAAATGTAGGTAGTGTAAAAATTAAAGTTCGACGCGTGCGCATTCGCATCACAAACAAACAAACATTGATAAAAAACTGTCCTCACCAGAAAACACGGATCTAAAGCATGAAAGAGGTTTAAAAACTAATAAGGGACCTCCTTCACTACACGACGACGGGGGGGTTCGTCGTTGATTTAAACTGTATTGGGTACTTGGGAAATCGTTTTTATTTAATACTTCTTTTAGAAATTACAAATTATATCGTGACTTGATGTTTCATCCGTAGAAGACCCTTCAATTCTCTATCTATCAAACTTCTTCCTAAATATATTAAATCATTCAAATATTGATCGAATGCCAAAGTGGCCAGAGATAGAAACATCAAACCTCTACATCAGCTACGCCCCTGGATTGGATCCTAGGTCAACAACCTGGATACAACATCAGTGGTAACTTCTAACTACCTACCTAGTGCGGAACTGACTAACTACAAAACAGTCCCATACTCTGGGATAGTTGGAAACTGGCCTCAGAGATTAAATATGCAAATCCAAAAATATTAACTCAATCAATAAGTATTTCAGTTTCAAACTTTCTTGGAACAAAACCGCAAAAAGAACCAAGACTGTCCACTACACAACGACATTAACAAAACTTAATATCTCTCCTGAATGGATTAATTGGGCAATTACAATATAACTGAATAGCATCAAAGCCCTTACAGTGTAGTAACACGTCATCACACGTAATACGACAGAGGAAGAGATGGATATTATTTAGCTATCTCTATGGGTGAAAATGCTAATTTCATAACCTTAACGATCCAGCATTTAGAGAAAACATTTAATTATATGTGCCCAAATCAGACACACTTGCTATGACTTATATCATTTATGCAAGTTATAATAAATAAGATTCTCAAAAATCACGCGAGACACAATCACCATAGAGCTACAACAGTAAACGGACTAAAACTTTTTTCATTGGAATCTCTTCCTCCGTTTACAACTTCATCTGCTTATGGACCGCCTCCGGTCCCCGAAGAAACATGAAAAAGAGAATTTATTTAAAGCACACAAATATAAACCACAGACATAGGATACTAGTATTAAAACTCTTCTGTGAAAATAAACATAAATAATCATATTCGCAAATAAAAAGATTTTAATCTATTTACATGCACTACGTCCCTTTACCTATCATTACCTAACCTTTTTTCCTGTTTTTGTTCCTTTTTAATAAAAGATCTAGTTTATTCAGATTTCTTTTCCTATAATCTACACAGAATCGGCATATACTATCGCCATCTACTTTCGGAACTAACACTACTGGAGAAGTATATGCACTTCTGAACTCTCCGATGATACCACAATCAAACATTTCTCTCTCTTGAATATTAACTATCTCCAACTCTTTCGATGAAGCACGGTATGGCGGACAATGTACAGGGATATCGTCAGTTGTTTTGATGTTAATATCCACCGCATCGCATTGCCCTATCTCCTTCGAAGTAAATGCAAAACAATCACGATAGTCATGTAAAATTTCGACCAAATTAGATTTATCTTCAAGATCAAGACTTGGATTAATATTCAAAGAATTCACAATATATATATTATCTTCCTCAAAATCGCATAATTCATTTTCATTTTCATTCGATTTATTTACAAAATATTCATTTTTGGTCAAAATTCCATGTTGACTTTCCGTTATCATTTCACTGACAGAATCTTGACAAGCTGGCAAACTTGACAATTCACCACTATTCAATAAGTTTCTATCATAAAAATTTACTTTGAAGCGTTCCTTCAAAATCATTTGCTTACGTTTCATGTCAATCAACACATCATGTCTATGCATAAAATCCATTCCAATCACCATATCATGCTTGATATTTTCCATTACTAACAATTCAATCTTAAATGCACACGAGTTCATTATAACATACGTATTTATTTTTCCGAGTACATCCATACACGAACCCGAAATAGATTTTACATCCTCTCTCATCGCAAAACTTTTATCAACATTCATATTTAATTCACCTGCGAGTTTTTCCGATATACATGAAATTGATGCGCCCGTATCTACTAACGCAATCTGTTTGTTGTTATAAATTTCTAGCTCAATAATTGGAAATGACTGACCGGATTTATCACTGTCTGGGAGTGACCTATCATCAGACACAGCTTTACACTCCTTCATCATTTTAATTGTTCGGACAGCCTGTTGTGGCTGCTGCTGCTGTGGAGCATTATACATATTAGTTTTAAGTTCAAAATTGTCATACCGCCTCGGTTGTAAATTATACTTCGGGGTAATAAATTCTTGCGGTGTAGAAATAGGCGTATGATCTACTGTCGACGTTATTGGAATCGACATCTTTCTCGGTGGCGTTGACGACCACGGTCCAGGGTAACTACATTTTTCTACATTACCTGGAGGAATCAATTTAATATTAACACAATCAGATGATTCATGTTCAAAAACTTCCTTTACTTGTATGAGAGTATCTCTCAATTCTTTTTTCGACGCATACAGCCTGTTTGCATAAATTTGTTTATCTGCAACTTGTAGGCCCTTTAAAAATGCTTTAATAAAAATATTATCATTATTAATATTTGCTTTGTGAGCTAGTTCAGACAATCTATAAAAATACGTTATGATATCCTCTTGATCGCCTGCTTTGGCGTTATAAAATTTCTCAACAGGATCGCTCCTCTCCGGAAACTCATTTTTTAATAATTCTATCACTTCGGTGATAGTGATACCATCTTTATAGACAAACTTATAAAAACTTAGGGCAGGACCCTCTAAATATGCTCCTAAGATTAGAGCTTTGCTCTCCTCGGGCCACTTATTGATAGCTGCAACCACACGAAATTGTCGAGCAAACTCCTCGACGGATTGACTCCCCAATCCACTAAATAAACTCGCCATAGTGTTTTAATAAATAATACTCATCTTTAAATTGGATACTTTCTCCCATTGGACTCGTCTTTTTTCAATCTGAAAAATTCGTCCTATACGAAAATACTCTCACGACTCTATGCGGTTAAAAATTCGCGATTTGCACGCCTAGGGTCGCGGCGCCTCCACCATGTGACGACGGGGGGGTTCGTCGTTGATTTAAACTGTATTGGGTACTTGGGAAATCGTTTTTATTTAATACTTCTTTTAGAAATTACAAATTATATCGTGACTTGATGTTTCATCCGTAGAAGACCCTTCAATTCTCTATCTATCAAACTTCTTCCTAAATATATTAAATCATTCAAATATTGATCGAATGCCAAAGTGGCCAGAGATAGAAACATCAAACCTCTACAGTACCTATGTAAACTACCACTCAAGTTAAAGTTACTTACGTTTGATATACCTTCTTTTAACATAAAAAATATATATTGCTTAACAATCTCAAGGTGAAACTGTTACAATCCAATTTTACATTGAGTAAAATTGGATTAGAACAGAAAATAAATTTAACTTTGAGTAAGATTGAAAAATGAAGGAAGAATAAAGTGATGTGAAACTGATATTCGCTTACGTGCTCAGGCATTCGACAATAAACTAGCTCCTAAAATATTGAAATCGGCAAGCTATAAAATTGGCTATAACGTGGTTTTATTGAAACAAAGGAAACGGATGATGATTTTCTAAATTTTTCAGTGTTTGGAATTATTATGAAGGTTATCATCTAGAGAAGAAAAAGATTCCTTGTTAAGGAATCTTTTTCTATAATATTATTACAATTTTTTTTATATTTTTTGTATGGGGACAGAATACATAATAGTACAAGTAGTATGGGATTAACAGTTATAAGTTATTATTTGTAAATATTTTAAGTAATTAACTTACAAATTATTTTTAATTATTTGACATAGATAGAGACAGTACATTAACTTTTACATACATGAAAATATTTTAAATTTGCCAATCATTGTATTAATTATTATATTAATTGAAGCATAAAGAGCCTACATAACATTGCGAGTGAAATTCTGTCTAACTCGAGAATAATGTGGGCCTGAAATTAGAATTATAATGACTTTGATGAGGTATTACAGGAATTGAAATGAGTTTGCTGAACTTTTTTATTCGATTATAAGTTGGACGATTACGTTCCTGGAATTGGAATTTTATGCTGCCTTATAAGCAAAACATTTGAATAATATTCGATAATAATTTAGACTGATTCGCTTTAGGACGAAAGACAAAAAAGACGAAGTTTTTCTCTTTCCAATCGTGTTACGAGTTTCCGAACATTGAAATTTCGATCTTTCTTAATAGGTACCCCAAAACACAAGATCCAAGATCCTTAGTTTTGAAGACACAAAAGCCATTTCACAAGCTCTTAAAGTCGATTACTATATGAAAACGTGCCCGACTACGTCGCAGATATAAAAAGTAACTTCATGATAGTATCGTAAAAGTTTTTATGGATTTTTTATTAAAAATAAAATATGTGAACGACCTTAAAATAACTCACTCACTAAGTTCGATTCTTACGGTTTGTTATTATAATACCTATCTATAAGTATGTATAATTTTTACAGATTTGAAGTACCTATACTCGTATATACCATCTGTTGAACCCACAACATAAATTACCTGTTGTTTAGGTACGAGTTTAAAATGAATTCGTTTCGGACGCGTCATGAGAGGGGAAAATACCGCATTCTTCATCTCGTCATGCAGAGGAAAATCCAGGGCAAACGTAAACCTAGAAGGAGAAAAACCTCTTGGCTGAAGAACCTAAGAGACTGGTTTCACTTGAGATGAGAAGCGGCACTATAATTAGTAAAAGAAGAAAAATAATTTCAATCTGTAAAAGACAAAATCAAACATTATATTATAGATGTATAAATATTTGTCTGCCTTGCTCTTGCCCATTGCAATTCCTGTGGTTGCAAGACTTGACTGATTTATCTAATACTTATGTTTTTCTTCTAATGATTTTCTCATGATTGATGTCGTGATTAATCCAATATTGATTCAGGGTCATTCATCCTCCTTGTCCCTAAAGGGAATATTATCGATTAATACTGATCCTATTAATTTAATCGAGACCCCAGCATCGATTCCTATTAAAATTAATGACAGCATTTTAATATTTGAATCTTTGTATCATTCAAATATTGGAGACGACATGCATGTTTCCTATAGTTAAACGTCCTCACCCACGCCAAAGAAAAATACTACCCCATGCCAAGTGCTATATTACACACCTCAGGTATGTAAGTAAACAATTAACGAAAGTATTAGGAACTTGTTCGGTATATCCACTATTTTGGTATTAACTATTTTGGTTCTAAAGCAAACAACAAGAAACAAAAATCAGGATGGAAATTTCCAATTAATTGGAGAGCCTGGAAGAACCTTAAACAGCCAGTCTTAGCCTGTGTGCCGCAAATTTAAACCATGAGTATTTTTTTTTAATTTCGAAATTATGTACCGATAGTATAAAGAATAAAACCACAAACTTAAATTTTAAATTCGCGGCACACTTGAAAATATACGCGGCACCGGCACACCTGAAAATGACAATATTACTATGATATCATATTGTAGCCTTCTTCTTCGTATTCTCTATACCTAACCCATATGGATATTATTAAGGTACAGTCAAGTTCAGTTACTATACTTTAGGTCACGTTACCCTTCATGGAGTTCTAAGCGACTGTAATAACGATTTTACAATGAATTTTGATAGATTTCATGTGCTTTTGACTGTACCGGTAATGGAACGACGACGACGACGACGGATAGAGACGACTTTACCGAAGTGATTATTTTGTCGAAATTTGTAATCGTGAGACTTTGAACGCCCATTAAATTCGAATGGTGTTATTTACGAATATTTAAACAAGTAATATTTATTTCATTTTCACACTCATTATACACACATGATTTACAATACATTGGTCGTAAAGTAATTAAGAATATATTAGAAACTTAACACCGAAAATCTTGACGAAATTGAGTGAAATTTACATTTTTAAAGGTATGTTACGATGTACCTTACAGTTACCATACAAATTGGTTCTACATACCCTAATTACGATTTTGGAATATGTTTCATTCTATAAAATAAGCTCTATCGTTATAATATAAACGTGAAAGTTTATGAGAATAGAAGTTTGAATGTATGTTTATTGGGATATTTGTTTTTTTTTTTATAGAATAGTAGGCAAACGAGCATGCGGGTTGCCTGATGGTAAGCAATCACCGCAGTCCATAGACACCAACAACCCTAAGAAGTTCACTGATGCGTTGCCGACTTTTTGAGAAAGCGATAGGCTCTGTTACTCGTTTACGCAGAATAACTGAACGAATTACAATGAAATCTAGTATACCCGTGCATGTAATGTAACCTTTAAAAAAAATTAACCTGTGTGTTGATTTATGGTACTTTTTACCCTGAAATTCCCACCGGAAGCAATCAACGACTGGTTGACGAATAACACAACTCTTCGGCTTCATCATATTAGAAGTAAAGAGTATTATAATTCATTTCGCCAAAGGTTTGTTTTGTAAGAATATACTCCTAAACCTGTAAGTTATAGGATAATAAATAACTTTGTCTGCTAAGAAATTACGATTATTATGAGTAACTTGACGATAATAGCTATTTTCCCCACTTAATTAGGGCCCACACATGTGTAAATTAGTTTTTTTTTTATGTCAAGTTTTTGTAAAATATTATTATACCTCTAGTGTCATTGTTCATTTCTTTTAGTTTATAATTATGTGTCAGACCTGATTTACGACTTGTTATTTATAGCGTTGCTCTTTGTTTGCAAAGAAAAATGTCATAAAAATCCTATAAAAATGTTTATAATTTTTCCCATTAAACAAGATATTTTATGATAATTGTTCATAGGACTGATAATTATTATAAAAGAACGACAGAAAAACTTTATATATAATTTAATTTATGCTAAAATCAAATAATAAAATATAAACTTTTTTTATTTACATGATAAATACAATTTTACTATTTTAATTTAAATAAACTAGCTTACGTACCTTCTATTTTAGCATAGAGAACATCACAAGGAGGCATTATATATATAGCTAATGTATTATACCAAAGTACATCGATAATATTATTGTTCTATATGACTACAGTTAACTACACATCAAGTGCATATCAAGAAAAGAGCCAATCGCTTTCTCAAAAAGTCGGCAACGCATCAGTGACCTTCTAGGTCGTTGGTGTCTATGGACTGCGGTGGTTGCTTACCATCAGGCAACCCGCATGCTCGTTTGCCTACTATTCTATAAAAAAAGTGACTCTGAGTGACCCTTCCTACGACGGTAACAACGCCAATTTTGCAATGAATTGTAAAGATTTATGTTCTGCTGACCGTACAAAGCAGGGCTTCCAAACCGACCGACACGGGCGCACGGACGAACAGTACCCGCCAAATTAAACATCATTACGGCGAAAACAGAAATAAATCAACAAACGTATGCCGCGTCTACGCTCTGCACATTAATTTGTGTGCTCAGAGAATGGTGACCACTCTTACTTACACTGTAGGATAATCACCTATAGATCTTTCGTCAAGTACCAGGCCTATAGACGAAAGCAACAACTTAAATAGATTTCATTGTGTCCGTATTTAGGTATTCGAAGATAACTTTAAGTACAAATAAGATAAAATTTCATCAATACATATAATAAAACTGTAACTGGTCTGTGTCTGTACATAAGAGATATTTAACAAAAAAAACATTATGAGGTGTTTTTATAAGGTTAATAGAAGCCAAAACAATTTTTTTTTTAATTTTTGTCTGTCATTCTGTCTGTATGTTTGTACGCGCATCACGAAAAAACTACTGGACCAAATTTGATGCGGTTTTCACTGTAATATTGTAGAAGGTCTAACTTAAAATCTACAGTAAGTTTCATCTTGACACGTCGCTTAGAACCAGAGATATAAACATTAGTAAATGACGCGCGAACGTTATCCTTATGTAAACGTAAAAGGATACAAGTCCTATTAAACTGAAACACATGGTCACCTAATATCTGACCATTGTCTATCATTATTCATTGTTAATGATAGCCCTTTAAGACTTAACGATGTTAATGATGTGATGTACTAATACTTGGTACATCATCACTTATCATTATCACGGCCCAGCGTGATGCCTACTGATTAATCGGCATATTGAATATAGCATGTATTGTTGCTGAATGTAAGAAATAATAAATTTAATTAAAACTGTCTCTCTCCTGCGGCGTCTGTTCAAAAGAAATGTTTAATTTCTTTTTCGTTTTGTGAGATAAAAGTAACTTTACTGGCTGTGGTCAGCAAGAAGTAATTAATTTTATAACTTGGACAGCATAGATATTATGTGTTGGACTTTTTGTTTTCAAAATAATTTTAATTTGTTGTTGAATATTAATTTTCAGAGTCTGCTTTCTATTCGTCTTACAAAGAGGTTCTCGATTCGATAGTTTTTTTAATAAATATCTCGTAAGTATAACGGTTTAAAGTTGTATGTATGAGAAAAACTCAAAACAGTATGTAGACATTACTTTATAACCTCACTTACGCAATAATTGAAAAAGACAAAGAAAAGACTCATTTAGTTATTAAATGTGTTTTCATGTCCGACATGCCACTTGAACCCATGATGAACAGACAGCGTGACTCATTGACCACCATTAGGGTGGCAACTGGCCCATGTCCATGTGGGTGGTATGTTTTGATAAATTTGTGTTAGTACTCATATTCAGGTAATGGTAGAATGAATGCAGAATTGCAGACCTCGGGAGAATTAATTTGCAAATGTTTCAACTCATTTGGGTAGGTTATCTAATTCAGAAAATAGGCATTTCAATAGATAATATAAAATAATATAGTAAATGGATATTGAGTACTGTGACACGGAAAATCGCGAATTTCGGAAAAGGGTAGTCTGGGCTGACTAGCGGCCCAGGAGTCCTACACTCAGTGTGTAAATACATTTCCCCCTGCGAAATAAAAAAAAAAAAAAAAAAGATAGGCGGTAGGTAGTTTCAGAGATTTTAAAACTACATAAATTTCGGTAAGGCGCATAAATTTTTAATGTAATATATTTTGATGATGTATATATTTATGATACGAGTACAATATTGTGCGAAGACAGGACAAAAGAGAGTTTGTACAATATTGTGCGAAGACAGGACAAAAGAGAGTTTTCGTACCTAAACCAAAGGGCAATTTCGAACCTTGCCATTATTGAGCACCTGTATCAATTACTTTGGTTACATTCCTCAGCGAAACATCGACGTTTTTAAAACCGCATTGCCTATTAGTGGTTTTTATAGAAGAACTTTGAAAGATGCGGTCGTGTAAAAAAGTTTAAATGAATGAGATTCGCGTGAGCGAGTCTGCGGTTTTGGTACACTGTTTCGAATTTATCTTATTTCTGGATTGAAATATTTCCACAACATTTTGCATCAAAGGAGAAACGAGAAGGAAGTATAAACTTTAGAATCGATTTCCTTTTGAAATCGATTTCTTTATTGTTGCCGCGGTTCTCTATTCAATCGTTGCCGCCTCTTGTTCTCTTATTTATTTGAATGTAGAATAATCATTAATTTCTACTTAAAACAAATTACAACCGGCCAGTACCATTAGAAATTAGAACACGGCTATGCAAATGGGCAATCCGTTTTGTTATAGAGGAGCAAAGTCGTGTCGCATTAAAACTAACGTGCATAATAATTTTCCGTGGCCGGGCTATTACCATATCGGTCGAGATGGATAAAGTTACTCGCACCTGGGTAAGGCCTGCAGGCGATTTGGTTTAACGAAAGATTTTAACCTCTTCAGTTTCCTATTAGGTAACTTTCTAGTAAGTACTTAGAGATACATATGTTTGTTGTTTTTCTATATAGAGTAAAATTTATTAATGACTAGCTTTTGCCCGCGGCTTTGCCCGCGTGAATTTCCCACGGGAACCGTGCCTTTTCCCGGGATAAAAGGTACCCTATGTCCTTCTCCGTACTTCAAACTATGTGTATGCGAAATTTCAGGAAGATTGGTTCAGTAGATAAAGCGTGAAGAGGTAACAAACAAATAAATCAACAAACAAACAATTTATAATATTAGTTAGGATAAGTTCAAAAACTTTATCTATGCGGCATAAGATTTGTGATAACGATGCTAACTACTCTGTAAGAAAAATATTTAAAATAATAATAAGTATGAACGCGATAATAACTAAAGCAATAAATATTTTATTGGTCAGTTTCATTGCCCGTGACAAATCAAAACGAAATTATACGGCGATTTGCATACGTACAATAATACGATCAATAGTTTGTTATGATGTCATTATCGGAGCTGGATCTAGTAGACTAGATCCAGTAATTATAAAAAGATCCGGTCTAGAGACCGCAATTATAAATGTTGTTATGTGTCTATCTTGCCTGTAGATGTAATCTATAGTTTTTGAAAGCTTTAGTTTTTGACTTGAAAAATAAAGGTAAATAAGGAAGGTAACTTGAAATAAAAAGTTAAAAATGACTTGCAAAAGAGTGTCAGTGTCATGTTTAGATTTAGGTTCTACATATGAGGAAATAAATCCAATAAGTTAGTTAAGCATGCTCATTTCATAGAAACTTCGAAATTTAACTGATCTGACATGGTAAAATTAACAGAAAAAGATTTTGGATTTATTTTTGCTTTAAATGCCATAGTTTGTATGTTTGAGCACTCTTCACATAAAAGGAATACAATTTTACGCTACAATAATAATGACAGAGATAAAAAATATCAACCACTTAAAATCGCAAAAATGCAGTTTTTACCAATTGTTTACAAATAAATAACAAAAATAAACATAAAAAGTCGCGTAGCACTAAACATCAATCGATCTCACGATAAAAAACCTAATAACAAGTACTAAAGCTAGTGATGAATGTACAGACGGACAAGATCAACAGGTGTCCAGTAATTCAATGGAGAGCCACTCTAGTTCAGCAGGTTTTAGCGTGGGGAAACTGTTTAATACTGGACATTAAATTGTCTTCAATTTTATCGTCAGAAATGAGGAGTGGATACAGCATTTCACTGCTCCAAAGCAATTATTCTTGCAAAAGAAGGGCGTTATAAAATGGATGTAAGTACTTACTTATTTTTGAGCTTGTGGAAATGTTGGGTTTTGAAATTATTTCAGCTGGTGGACGTAACGACAAGCAAGTTTCTGACAATAACTAACAAAGATGATCAATACGTTTTTTTTTATTTGAGGAGATCCGACCTCAAATAAAATGGGTGAAGAGGTGGACGAAGATGAAGTATATTTTTTATTTTAGACAGTATGCTTTGAGGTTGAGGCCAATGCAGTGAAAATAAATTTAGGCTTCGTTTTCTTTGATCAAAAGTATGTTACTCGACTAATGTTTGCATTTTTACATGACCCTACTAATCTTACTGACTTGTATTTTTAGGTATGTTTATTTGAAAATTGAAATTTAATAGTGAAATTGGTTCTACTTTCGTCTGGATTGAATGTTAAGGGGAGGCAGAATATAAATTTACTTTCACCTATAAACATGTGCGAAAATTAAAGAGCTTATTGCAATACTGATTAAAATGAACTTAGAGAGTCTACGAAAAGGCGTGGTGGTGTCTGTTCGATACACTTGTTCAATTAAAACAGCTATAGTGAAAGGAAGCTGGAACAACCGACATCTAATAAGCTGTTCATTTAATTTTACTAAAGAAAATGACATTTCGTTCGACGTTTAGTATACAAACTTTGAATTGTTGGAAATTTCTTAATCTATATAATAAATCTTATATAATAAATCTTATATAATAAAACAGTAAAAATATTTTGTCTGTACATTTAGTATTTTTGACTAAAATGGATAGAGGGACACTTAAAAGCAAAAAAATTTTTGGAATTTCTTGTCTGTCTGTCTGCGTATGTATGTACGCGTTTTACGCAAAAACTACAGAACGGATTTGAATGAAACTTTTTTGTTGTATAGCTATTAAGCCTGGGCAACATATAGGCTATAATTGATTTTGAAAACTGGAACACCTGATGAAGAACCATAACAGAACAGCTAAACTATAAGAAATATGGATATGGTGCCTTAACAAAAGTCGTTCAACCTGATGAGCATTTTCTGCTGACGTATAAAAATTGAAGATCAGGAACATCTGATGAATAACTCCAAGAGACCAACTACACCATAACATATATGGAAATGGCGCCTTAGCAAAACTTGATTAATCTGATGAGCATTTTCTGTAGACGTATAAAAATCGAAGATCCGAAACATCTAAAACAGTTTGGAACACAAAAAGACTTTTCGTTCTAAGCGAAACTCACGCGGCGAAGCCGCGGGCGACAATTTCTTAATAAAAGTATAAAGATTTGCTCACTATCCTCCAAAAAAATAATTTAAACTTTAAATGACACCGAATACTTAGAGGTTGTAACACCTGCTTTTGTTCACTATACAAAATTATCATTTGCTGCTGATAGTGATAACATCGTAACCAGGTCGTGCAGTCCGGTCCAGAAGACCAAATTACGTATTGATAGCAATACTGACATGGATGGGAACTGTTTCCAAAGAAATCAAAAAAAATTCAAAATCAAAATTTCTTTATTTCTCACAACAATGAAATGACTTAATAAAATTATTTCTAATTGCGTAAAAGCACTGATCAAGAGAACAACTCTAGTATCCGAATAGAAATAACATCAATTGTAATTGTTTTCAGATTTTCATTAAAACCTTATGTGCATTGAATTTCATAGCAATAAAATAGTACATTTTCCCACACATAAGTTTGATATTAGAATATTTAAGTTTCAGTGGGCTGCAATTAATACATTATTGTTGTTATATCCATACAAAAGAGCAAAATATACTGGAATGCAAATGATCAATTGGAAACAAAAAATCTTAAGGCTTTGGCCTTTTAAAATTCATTAAACGTACCTAATTATCATAAACTTTTATACATTATAAAGAACTGATTTGTGATATCTCTTTTTCATAGGTACCTATCTAAGTATTAAGTATATGAGGTCATTAATATTAATTTGTGTGAAAGGTCAAATTATACATATATTGCATTAAATAAAATGTCAAAAATTCTTAAATGATAAAATTTTATGGTTCTTGGAAATATTTTGTTGTTAGGAGATTTGCTGAGTTTATTGCTTTTACAATATTGCAATCTTACATTTTGTTCCTATTTTTACTCTATAATGGAAAAAAATCGATAAGATTTTTATGCATTGTTTGAAAAATAGTTTTCAGAAATTTTGAACATAAAATTTTAATTCAATAAATGTATTTTAAAATTTTGACCTTGTATTGCTTTTTAAAAGAAAACTTAAGAAAAATGAATATTATTATTCGTTTTACACGTAATGCAGCCATCTTGGGGACATTTAAATGTCCGTGTCATGAGCGCATTTCATAGGTCGTTAGTATTCAGATCTGGGCTTGGCTCTGTCTGGATAAAGAATTACTCGCTATACAATACAGACAGATGTGACCTATTGGCATGCCCAGATTTACATAGTGCTCAAAATTCTGGTATTTTTTAAAGTCCAGAAGTAATTTTTTAAAATATTGGTCATTTTTGGATTGATATAAATCTAATAAAGGCACACTTGTTAGTTTTATTTTTGACTAACAAGGTCATACCTACGCAGTTTTTACTTTATTTTATCTATGAAATCATCAAATATTTCAATATTCCAATATAACTTTTTTTTAACTTTATCTAATAGTACGTACATATATACATGGAATCACATATTTATCCCTTACGGGGTAGACAGAGCCAAGAGTCATGAAACTCGAAGGCCACGCTTAGCTTTTTTTGTATCTAATGGTTTTATTTTTACTAAAAGGATAAATAGCTTAAGTTATTAAATTATTATCTCGTTAAGACAATAGACAATTCAAACTGATTGTTCGTATTAAAATATCTCGATATCTATAAAATAACAATACAATTGTAGATTAGCAATCTGCACCGGTAGTGATCGGGCGTGGCTCACGACTGGAGCGCGCCTATAGTGCGACAACGTTCATAATAAATGTGGCCAAAAAAGGAACTAACGTCATCAGCATAGACTACATAGAGAAAATAGCTTTAGTGGCGACCTCACTCGAGTTCATAATGATCGTTGCTACGCTGTACCTTGAGCACGCGTTCAGTGAAAGGATACAAATGATTTAGATATTGCTGTATAACTGGCTTATTTATTAGGCTTACCGTCCACTTGAGGTCAGCGGAACGACATAAAACATGTTTCTTGAATGCGAACGCTTCTAGGTAAAGAGAAGACTGCAATAAAGATTCATACTTTAACGTAGGCGCTGGTCTCTTCTTGTATTTTATTTAGTTCATATTTTCGTAACATGTTGACTGAAAAATTTGAAGCACTGTCTTCTATCTTAGTTTATTTAACTAAACAGTTAAGTATCTTAAGCTAGATTTTTGATATAGAACAATCAGTGCAATGGCAAACCAAAGAGGAAATAACTTGACAAAGTCACTAGAAATGTTTAATACCCATATTTTTTCTACTGAACAAACTAAAACTAGAGCTGAAACCGCTGAACTTGGAATTTTTACAGGGTGAATTAAAAACGAAATTTCTACTGGTTAAAGTTGCAGATTTTTGTATGTTACACATTATCGTTGATTTATTTTTAATGCGTATCTGGATTACACGTAGCCAGCTGTACCTTGCAGCGAATTTCTATAATTTACACTGTGGATAGTATTTACATATCACTGTACAAACTGCCTTGGTTTATTTATTAGTTGGTACTAATTGGGCGTGCCGTGGGTTTTGGTCGTAAATAAGACGGCGCAAATGTATAACTCGTGTTTGGACTGTGTCGAAACTGAAGTCTAGCTTAGTGGACATGGAAACTCAGATTTATTGATTCCGCAGATAACGAATTCTATAAATGGAAATATTAAAATATCCTTTATGTATTTCCATTTGTAGGATTTGCTTATAGATGACGATACTGGAGGCTGAAAAGAGATTAATAACTCTGGATTATTGCGTGTTACAGTAATGTTTGGTACAAAATATTATTTCAAACTAGCCTGTGCCCGCGACTTCGTCCGCGCATATCTCAGGTTCTATGCGGCGTATCAAGATGAAACTTACGCCAGATTTTAAGTTAGACCTTCTATAATACAACAGTGAATACCGCATCAAATTTGGTCCAGCAGTTTTTGCGTGATGCGCGTACAAACATACAGACAAAATATCTACAAAAAAAAGGTTTTGGCTTCTATAGGCCCCAAGAAGACCCTTCCTAGTTTTTTTTCTTGAAAATCTTCTATGTACAGACACATACCACTTACATGTATTAATTGTTTTCTTTTTGACTTGGTCGTTTTAAATATCTTTACTGGTCATAATAAATCTACAATAAAAACTATAACCAATGTAACGATTAATGCAAAAATAAAAAAATAAAATTAATTATGAATATTCCATACATGTGCAACATTCCATCCCGACAACCCGTCCATCCATAATGGAGTGCGGTGGAGATAATAACAGTTTTATCTTTTTAACTGGTTTCTGCAATTAAACGCGTCCTGACGCGTTCAACTGGTTAAGTTTTTTTACTGAATGTTTCGAAGATGCTGATTTGCATATTAAATACGTAACAATATAATGGTATCTTAAGTTTTGAAGAAGCTGTGTTGTTTGTTAAGTAGGTAATACATGAGGCGCCTGCTTTATTTAATAGGTCTACCTAGTGATAAGTATTTGAGTCGAGTAGAGTGATCGGAAGCGAAAATAATGGAAACATGCATAGTGTACTTACAAGCCTGAACCCGTTGATTGGCGACAAATCATTTGTCAACTCTAGGGACCTTTTTATAGCAATGTAGCCGGAATATTTAAATATATCAGTTGTCCCCTCTAGCAGTGACATGGCGGCAAATAGGATTTTTTACAAAATATCCCCACGCCAGATTGGTAAACTGGGATCCATACCAAAAAAGTAAAATAGTGCCAAATGTACCATTTTATTTTTTATTAAAGTAATGTCGAGTGTAACGCTTGTATTTATTTTCCTGGTACTAATGGGATAAATCGGTTCCCACCACCACCGCACCATTGAGCCGAACATAGCCGAAAGCTACGAGCTTCACTTCACGTCGCTTCACTTGCATAGATGAATGCCCAAGAAATTTCCTTCCTTACGATCTCTTTGTCTTGCCAATAATGTCCTGTTACTTCTAAATAGTCTTTTTATTCGGGAGATACAAGCAACCAAACCCTATAGACCGAGATGTCACGGGAATTTTCGTAACGATCAGGGAAACGGATAGACCATTTCTCTGATTAAATAAGCGACTTACGTGAACGAAGATAGCTCTGAAATACAACCACTGACAGCCGGCAGACCAACTCGTTTCATCTGTGGATACACCATTCTTCCAATTGGTACTAAAACTAACCATTTCTCTTATCGTTTTTTTTTTGTAACTATGCAGTGACTTGCGCGCCTCATAGCTCTGAAATGCAACCACTGACAGCCGGCAGACCAACTTGTTTCACATGCGGAGATGCCATACTTTGAATATGTACTAAAACTAACCATTTCTCAGATCGTTTTTTTTTCGCAACAATGAAGCACCTTCAAGGCCCTATAGCTCGAAGAAGCTACCACTGAGAGCCGGCAGACCGACATCATTCACATTAGGGGACTGCTCTACAACCCATAAAAGCAAGTCTATCCGTTTCCCTGATCGTTACGAAAATTCCCGTGACCGCTTAGACTACTAATAATACAGGTCCTGCCTACATCAGTCTCCAGTCTCCCCAATCTGACTATTGTCTTTATGTTCTTACCTTTTTTGAGACTGTTAACATTGTAAGATTGTGTGATCAATTAATTAATTAATTATTGATTTGTTGATTGATTGGATGGATTTTCATACATCTGTACGTACAGTCCATGCAGAAATAATAGTATAAATATTGGGTATAAAGCAAATATACACGTGACAAAGAAGATCATATTTGGAGATCTACAAGTTACATAGGTAACCTACTTTATAACTTGTTATTGTAGTTTCTCGGAATAAAACAATACGCAACGTAGTCGAGTAGGTTTTCCCGAATTACTTCCAAAATTTTATCACAGATGCTTCGTCAAACAAAGCAAATCCTGAATATTCAAATAATAAAAATAATGATATACTTAGTAAAATAATTCCAGCTGCAAATATTTCATAGTGTAACGTACCTAGTATGGTGGTTTCAAAATGTCAGGGAAGTCTATGTCGATGCCATGGGATATGGCGATAGAAAGTGAAAGGTGATGGTGATCGGATATAGGTACTTAAGATACACAAAGATAGTTTGAAGAAACTAAGGCAATAATGTAAGAAAAGAATCTCTCTCTCTCAGCCGAAAGACGTCCACTGCTGGACAAAGGCCTCCCCCAAGGATTTCCACAACGACCGGTCCTGCGCTGCCCGCATCCATGCGCAACCCGCGACCTTCACCAGGTCGTCGGTCCACCGAGTGGGAGGCCTGCCAACACTACGTTTTCCGGTTCGTGGTCGCCACTCGAGAACTTTTCTGCCCCAACGGCTATCTGTTCTGCGAGCTATGTGCCCCGCCCACTGCCACTTAAGTTTGGCAATTCTGCGGGCTATGTCGGTTACTCTAGTTCTCCTACGGATCTCCTCATTTCTGATTTGATCACGCAGGGAAACTCCGAGCATAGCGCGCTCCATCGCCCTTTGCGTGACCTTGAGCCTTCTTATGAGTTAGGCCTGTGGTGCGGTAGGCCTGTGGTGCGGCCCTAGAATAGCACCAACCCATCTCTTCCCGTGGGTGTCGTAAGAGGCGACTAAGGGATCTAAAACACCGGAGGATGGGCAGCAGCATCTTTCCGCGTACTATGACATCACACTGCGATCGCCAACCCGCCTGCCAAGCGTGGCGATTACGCCAAAACCATGGTTAATACACCCACAACACGGCCCCTAGTCCCCGGCGGCCCCGCTATCCCGGACTCTGGTAGCGGTCACGGTAACGGCGGGGCAGGGGGTGCTAAGAATCCCCGGCAGATGCCAGGCTACCAACCCCGACGACCCTTGGCCCTGGCAACGTACAACACGTGCACACTGCGGACCGACGAGAAACTCGCTGAACTGGAGGAAGAATTGAGCAGGTTACGATGGGATATTGTAGGATTATGTGAAGTCCGAAGAGAGGGGGAGGACACCATGATCCTCAAATCCGGAAACCTGCTCTATTTCCGGGAGGGCGACCAACTGTCCCAGGGTGGTGTCGGGTTTATCGTCCACAGGTCCCTCATCAACAACGTGGTCCAGGTCGAGAGTGTTTCGGCGAGGGTAGCGTACCTTGTACTCAGAATTACCAAACGGTATTCGTTGAAGGTAATACAAGTGTACGCACCGACCGCAAATCACTCCGACGACGAGGTGGAGACTATGTATGAGGATATTTCTAAAGCCATACATAGCTCCCAGACCCACTATACCGTTGTGATGGGGGACTTTAACGCTTGAAACTGGGCAAACGAAGCGATAATGAGCTGAGAGTGGGGAATTTTGGATATGGAAGGAGAAATGCACGCGGTCATCTGCTGGCCGGCTTTATGGAGAAGGAGGGCCTCTTTATGATGAAATCCTTCTTCAAAAAGCCAAAACAGCGAAAGTGGACGTGGTTGCATCCTAATGGCGTCATAAAAAATGAGATAGACTTCATCTTATCGACAAAGAGGCACATATTCAATGATGTCTCTGTGATCAATGCCGTAAAAACAGGAAGCGATCACCGAATGGTAAGAGGCACATTGAATCTGAGAACGAAACTTGAAAGGTGTCGACTGATGAAGTCTACGCTCCGACCAGCGCCCATCCAGCTCCAAAACCCCGAGAGCTTTCAGCTCGAGTTGCAGAATCGCTTTGAATGCCTGGGAGACTGCGAAAATCTGGACGATTATAATGACAGGTTCGTGAAAATTGTTCAAACAGCTGGGTCTAAAGCCTTCAAAACCCGCTGCTCAAAAGGAACCAAAAAGATCTCGGACCTCACCAACAAACTCATGGAAGAAAGACGAAACTTGGTTCTGCAGTCCTCTGATGATGCTGCTCAGTATCGACGTCTAAACAGACAGATCTCCAAGTCCCTAACTCACGATTTGCGCCAATTCAATACCGACCGTATTGAAGAGGCGATTAAGCGTAATAAGGGCTCAAAAGTTTTTGCAAGGGATCTGTCTGTTGGTCAAAGTCAACTGACCAAGCTGAAGACTGAGGAAGGCAGAATCATTTCGTCGAAGCCGGAGCTGTTGGAAGAGGTTGAGAAGTTCTACGGGCAATTATACGCGAGCGTACGCGCACCTGTCATAAATCTGGCCAAAGATCCAAGAGCCAGATTGACCCGACACTACACCGAAGATATCCCAGACGTCAGCCTATACGAGATTAGAATGGCTCTCAAACAGTGAAAAAACAATAAGGCACCGGGTGACGATGGAATCACGGCTGAGCTTCTGAAAGCAGGCGGAACGCCGGTATTAAAAGCTCTTCAGAAGCTATTTGATTCCGTCATACTCGAGGGACGAACGCCTACGGCATGGCACAGAAGTGTGGTGGTACTTTTCTTCAAAAAGGGGACAAAACCTTATTGAAGAATTATAGGCCTATCTCACTTCTGAGCCATGTCTACAAACTGTTTTCGAGAGTCATTACGAATCGTCTCGCTCGCAGATTTGACGACTTCCAGCCTCCCGAACAAGCCGGTTTCCGAAAAGGTTTTAGTACCGTGGACCACTTACATACGCTGCGGCAGATTATACAGAAGACTGAGGAGTATAATCAGCCATTATGCTTGGCGTTTGTGGACTACGAGAAAGCCTTCGATTCGATCGAGACCTGGGCTGTGCTACAGTCTCTCCAACGGTGCCAAATTGACTATCGATATATCGAAGCGCTGAAGTGTTTGTACGAAAACGCCACCATGTCGGTCCGCCTCCAGGATCAAGGCTCGAAACCTATCCAGTTGAAGCGAGGGGTGAGACAGGGAGACGTTATATCTCCAAAACTGTTCACCGCTGCCCTGGAAGATGTTTTCAAGCTTCTGGACTGGAACGGACTCGGCATCAATATCAACGGCGAGTACCTCACTCACCTTCGATTCGCTGACGATATCGTAGTCATGGCTGAGACCTTGGAAGACCTAGGCACAATGCTCGATGGCCTCTGTAGAGCCTCTCAACAAGTGGGTCTAAAAATGAACATGGACAAGACGAAAATCATGTCTAATATCTGTGTCGCACCCACTCCTCTAAAGGTTGGAGACTCTACACTCGAAGTTGTTGACAATTATGTATACCTGGGACAAACAGTTCAGTTAGGTAAGTCCAACTTCGAGAAAGAGGTCAACCGTCGAATCCAACTCGGCTGGGCAGCGTTCGGGAAGCTTCGCGATATCTTCTCGTCCAAAATACCGCAGTGTCTCAAGACTAAGGTCTTTGACCAGTGTGTGTTGCCAGTAATGACATACGGAACAGAGACGTGGTCGCTTACTATGGGCCTCATAAGAAAAGAATACCTACCTTAATATTTTAAAGATTTGTACATGGACAGTTTTGATCATGACCTATTAAGCTAATTAATTTTTAAACGATTCTACATACTTATGTAAGAATATGGCTTGCTCATTATATTTTACCACTTTAAAGGGCAACCAATTATCCCTAATATAGTCTTCATTAATACCTAGGGGGCAACAACAACCACTTATCCCTAATATAGTCTTCATACCTAGGTGTAAAATAATTTCTTTACCAAAAAATGTCATTACTTTACTTACATATAAATTAAAATTTAAGTGCTTTTTGTATCTACAAGTTTGCGAAATATCTCCTCTGTGAAAACTTCATCATTTTGTCTCCAATTGGCACCATAAAAGACTCAAATTATGACAATCATTTTAAAGTTTTTTGATTAATTTCGATGTCTTATTTTATTTCCTTCAGTAGTTCTTGGTCTTTTTTTCACTTTATAAAATAGCTCACTTATAAATTAAAATGATATAAACCATACAACTAATTATATTGATCAGAATAGCAGGTGGCAGCTTTAATCATCCGTCAAGTGTGTAACTAAATATTAAACGGTGATGATTAATGTGTCTTTCGACCTTCAATTTTGATGGTTATCAGCAAATGATGGCCATTAATGAGTAGTCAATCGTATGGAAGAAAGAAAGAAATGTATATTCATTTATTTATTGAGTAATCTTGTATTTTTTATACCACAAAATGTCGACACCAACAAAGTGACTTCAATAAAAAAGAATATTCCTTTATGCCAAAACTAATTACGATTTTATAAAAGATGATCTTATTTATTAGCGATGTCGCCATCAGATTTAAAATAAAACAAAAAAGAAACGACCGAATTAAACGAGAAATGAACTTTGATAATTTTAATATCCAATCGATCAATCCTTATCAACCACAAGAGAACTCACTAAACCTAACGAATTGAAATCAGAAAGAGATAAGACATTTCCAACGAAACAAATGGCATCTCTTTTTAATTGAGTGTCATTTCCAAACTAATGGGGCGAAGATCAATCGGCGCTCTTTGAAAGCTTAATTATGTTTATTTGGAACCATTAATTCGTGAACCAGTTAGGTTAATCGTTCCGCTTACGGCAGTTAAACCCATTTGAAAGTTTTTATAAGATACGAGCTAGATGCTCTTGAAATTTAAACAGTAAAATGCTACCGATTTGGACGTGATGACATCTCTTTTAGACGCTCGTAAAGATTCAAACATATTGGAAGACTTAGAAACCATTTCCATCGATAAAATGACCTTAATACATACACGGAATGAAGTACTTAAGAACACTTTATGATAACGGTTAAAAGCTGACGCTCAATTGGATTTCTCGAAGGGATAAAAATACTTAATCAGTGTAAAATTCCCGATGCGGAGACTGACTTTATTGCGTCAGAACTTACTTAGGAAAGGGTCCAACAAAAGCTGGACTTGTTCAAAATGCTTTTTTTATCCTATTTAAGAGCTGCTCTTGTCACTTTCATTACCTGGATTGAAACACACGTAATGACTTTCTTGGCACCTGATAAAGCAACAACTAGAGTATTCATCACGATGTTTTCCTTCGCCGGAATCAAGTGGTTGAAAACTGCCATATGTCAGATTGGTAAATAGATTCAACGATGTTTTCCTTCGGCGGAAGTAAGTGGTTGAAAACTGCCATATGTCAGATTGGTAAACGAGACACGAGTAGCATTCGAACTTGTGATATTTCAACTACAGGTGAATGTCTCAATTTCTCGGCCACCATTTAAAAAAAAACAGTTTCGGTTAGCCCTGTTGCCCATGTCTGGCAGAACAAATTTGGGCGGAACCCAATTACGAGAAGTGACTGTGCAATATCGATCAGAGCCAGGTGCCCCGAGACAACTGTCGGGACCACCACCGCAGCCCGAATCAACCATGTCAATCAGTTTAATTAATCATTCAAATCGCCCTAAAGAAAATTCTTTCCATACAAAATCGCTTGATATCTTCTGATGGAGCTACTACAGGTAGCCCTTTTGATTCGTCTCAATTCCTGATCGGAATGCACAGTGGTTACTTATTAATAGGTATAAAATTTACTATTTTCAGAGAAAGAGAGAGAGAGAATGGAGTAAAACATGATAATTGATTTCTTTCAAGTTGTTATTGATTAAAAAGTTTAGCAATTTCGTATTTTGGCCCATGAAAGTTTGTGACTGAATCAGAGACTGTTAGGTAAATGCTAAATACATATTATAATATCCACAGAAGGGTCATGGCCAAAACAGGTCAAATACAGTTATTAGGTACTTTGTTTAGCAAAATGTTGTTTTATAGATAAAGAAGTTGTTCAATAAAGCTCTAAATGATTTAATTTTCTTTCATATCTATGAAGAACTCCTGATAGCATTACTTAACTCAAAACTTTGTTTTGCTTACTGTTCCATTTTGAGAGTACTTAGTGTAAAGAAACTTCAAAATAAGTTTTCCATTCATCGCAAAATCGAGTTAAAATTCAATAGGATCTCTATATAGACTATCACGAAGTGTATTTTCAGTACCTTTTTCGTACCAATCCTGTTAATAAATCGTCCAGTAAGACCTCCACTTCCCTTTATGGGTGCGAGAGGGTTAGCCTTGATAAATACTAATTCACTGGAAGTGTTAAAGGCTTCCAGCAAATGCCCTATTCATGTGTCCTTTACGTTTAAAATAAGTCCAGGTATTAGTCCTCTAGGAATTTCAAAGATTTTAATCCTATTAAGTATTTTTACATTTCTGTATGGTAATGTCTCAAAAGAAAATTATAATTTCCACCAAAGTAAACTCTTAATGATGTTAGATATTCTTAAGTATAAATGCGAGTGCACTGCTTTTCAATTTCATGAATATCTTTACTATAGATCTAGAAAGTCTGCGCTTGCTCCGCGATCTATGATTACTCTATGATCTTGTAAATTAATGGTGTATCTGCTACTTCATTTAATAATAATGTTTGAACATTATCATCAATATCTAGTTCACTCCATGTAGTTAATATGCATGTGATATTGATCTCTAAAGGAACGCAATAAGTTCAATAATTGCATACATTATGCCAGGACATTGAACTTGCATTCCTGATACATCGTGTATAGAGCGTCGGTAAGTGACGACATGAAACAGTAGCATCTGTATTATTATTTTATAATAGCAGAACGTATAACGCTACGTTTACATGCCCACGACCTCGACAAATTAAAAAAATCTCACGTAAGTAGGCTTGCTAAGGCTAAGTTGCACCGAAATGTAAGTTTTTTTTAAGGTTAGTGTCAAAGTTATAACGTTTACTTTTGTCATACTATTTGACAACTGGTGCAACTTATATTTGTCTAACCGGTTCGGTTAAAGTTGCTGCAGTTAGAAGGTGCAACCTTAGTTTTATAAACTATGTTTTAACACAAGACAAAACTAGACGTCTTTTCATCTGTCAAAATAATAATTTTCGACCATCAAGATAATATTAACAAATATTTTCCTGTTTTGACTCTCCAAATTTGGGTTCTGACACCCCACTTTTTCTGAGTATGATTTACCTACAAATAAACAAAGTCAAGAAGATGACCTTCTAGTTGTTCATTATGTTGTGTCCGCAGCCTTGCATCCATATGCAAGTGCATTTGAGCTTGGTTACACTGCTTATTGACATTCCGTTGAAGAACCACATAAAGTCTGTGTTTTATTGCGAAGCCGACTGATTCTGATGGATTTAAACGCATGCAAATTTGATTTACATTAAGAAAGGAAGTTTATCTTGTTTTAGGTGCTACTAGCTGTCGCCCGCGGCTTCGCCCGCGTGAGTTTCGCTTAGATGAAAAATCTCTTCATCAGATGTTCCAGATCTTCAATTTTTATACGTCAGCAGAAAATGCTCATCAGGTTGAACGACTTTTAATAAGGCGCCATTTCCATATATGTTTTAGTGTAGCTGGTCTCTTGCAGTTCTTCATCAGATGTTCCAGATCTTCAATTTTTATACGTCATCAGAAAATGCTCATCAGGTTGAACGACTTTTGTTAAGGCACCATTTCCATATTTCTTATAGTTTAGCTGTTCTGTTAAGGTTCTTCATCAGGTGTTCCAGTTTTCAAAATAAATTATAGCCTAAATGTTGCCCAGGCTTAATAGCTATACAACAAAAAAAGTTTCATTCAAATCGGTTCAGTACTTTCGGAGATTAGCGTGATCATACATACAGACAGACAGACAGACAGACAAGAAATTCCAAAAAACATTTTTTGCTTTTTATTATTCTATTTAAGTGTCCCTCTATCCATTTCAGTCAAAAATACTAAATGTACAGACAAAATATTTTTACTGTTTTATTATATGTATAGATGAATTAAATGTACTTACCTACTCTTATTTAATGTAAATCTTGAATATTGGATCTGTGGAATTTCAGCTTCAAAACGGTAAATGGGTGATGGATTTATTATTGTTGTTGATGATAGTTCCTTTAGAAGAAGAAGCAAATACGTTCTAAATAGAGTTAGAGATAATTGAAACAAAATATTATAAAAATGTAATATTGTTTATTTTATAAACAGGCTAATTTACAAACAATGTCACAATCATAACATTTGACTTTGACTTAAATACAACTTCTCAATAGCATAAAATACAATCTTAATTTAAAACTGATATCACAGATTTTAATTCAATACAAACTAAACTATAGATAAATATTATTTTACAATTATTTTTTTAAAGTTTTTCATAGCATGCATTGACAGAAAGCTGTATTAAGGCTCCGACTATTTCTATTTAAAAAAGTACATAAATAAAATTCAATATGTACATTTTTTTTTACTATAAGCATTTATGCTATTGTGCGTTTAATAAGAATTTTACTTGTCGGTGAAAGCTTTCTGCCTATACATGAGTTTTACGATAAAATGTCATGTCTCATCCATTTTCGTACAGTCAAATGCATGTGATGTCCCTACATGGATCGTTATTCGGCATTAATAGTGGCTAATTTACAATGAATTCATGTGCTGACTGTACGTTAATTTCACATTAATATCACATCTTTTGAAACGTTCACGCTCAATATTGGATTTTGTAAATGGACATTTGATTGCAGTCGTCGATATGACATTTCAATTTGATGTGGTTCACATTCACATCGCAGTGTTGTGAGTAATTAATATATATTTCACTGAAACCATTTTATTGCACAATTGTAGTTGCAGTATTAGTAAGAACCTGTTTAACACTTACTGATAAAGTAGGTATTTGATAATTAAGGAATAATGTTAGTAATTATAGTAAGTTAAATTACTTAATCTCGGGATATGAATAAGCTATCAGGAAGTTTAACAACAACTAACTCTTTTCCTGTCTAGAAAATAGTTCAAACTAAAGTTTATGATCGCTGATTCAAAATCTATAATGGCTCTATCTATACAAGTTTTTGTGATATAGCTAAATATTTTTTCTGAGACTACCTAGGTGCTACGTCCCGCGTAACACAAGCGTAATATAAATACTTATTATAAACAAAAATACATTATTAGGTACACTGCAAGCATAAAATAAATATTAGTAGCCCATATTTAGACCTAAATCATAAACTATTGATAATTTACAGTAACCAATGAGCTCTTTGCAGTCATACTGATGCTCGTTTTGATTGGTGTATTGTAAATGAACTAACAGCTATTTCAAATGCCTTTCGACACCTCCGATTACATGTCAATTACGCAAGTGCGATTAATTTGGAGGCATATTTCCAAATTGATGCACTTGCATAAGCTACTTTCCAATTTTCTCATATCAACAGACCGAATGTCTATAGCGAACAAAACCAACTCGGTTCGAATAGATAAACCAGATTTTTACATTGCCTATAGCGTTGCAGGACTATCGATAAAAAATATGTTGACCTTAAAAAATAGTCATACTATCGATAGGCTTGTCGATACTATCTATAGCCAATAGTTTGCTATACTATTGATGATAACCAAAACTATCGATACTATCGATAGTGTGTTTATTTTTAAAGATCACAATACTATTGACAATACTATCGAACAACACTATTGCTGCAACACTAGTTACCTAGCTTTAGATGGCAAAGTTTGCGATAGACATACATATGTATGAATAACTAATTTAAAAAAGACTTCTGCAGCATTAAACATAAACAGCACCATACCATAAGTGAAAAGATTCTAGGATACCTCAACAAATCTGGCAAGGCGTTCAGAATTATGGAGTTAGAGGAATAAAAATACTTACACACATTTAATTTTTGCAGTCGTATAAAAACTGGCTGCTAAGTTAGTTTAGTTCGCGGTAGACATTTAGTTCGGGTAGACAACTGTAAATATACACGAGTATGTAAATAAAAGTTATGGCTCAAATAATTCAGTATAATCCAGCTCTGTAGCCGCAAACAGTTGCAGTATTTAGTGCACAGCGGTTGAATTGCGGTGCTTTTAGAGTTGAGAGCGTGCTTATGTGGTAAACCTACAGCGGAATTGTTTACCTCACCGAAGTTTTCATCCAAAACTCATTTGCATAAAGAGAAAATCAATGTTTGATCCAACAATGGAGAATAACAATCCAACAATCATTTTATTCCAACATTATATTGACGCAAGTCGAAAGGTTTACTGAATTTATCGTACTCTAGAATATTACAGTTTTCAATGCTTTTAATACTGTTTGAATTGTGGTATTGCAGGCAGTAAAGTTGAATAAAAATGTAATTTATATAAAATTTGATAGTAGTAATATACTTTAACCACTTTAACTCATAAATATTTAAGGTTTTCATATGATTTTTAAAATATAAATGTGATAAGGAAAAAAACGATAGCTGTGTTACCTACAGAATGGTGAGTCAGTATTTGTTTCATCATTTTGATTGAACCAAATTATTTGTTTAATTAGAATATAATATCAAAATCTCTATCTTATCTTACAGATGAATAGATAAATTGTGTTTAGTATCTTTAATTTTCATATACAGGAATTCATCAACATAACTACGTTTTGTTCACAAAACTTTGCTTTCTATAAGAGCAATCAGAAACGTGTACATTAAGTAAATTTATGAATATATCAACAAAATATTGCGTTTTCTTCACAAAACTTTCAGTAAGAGCAATTAGAAACTCTGTTTTCGTGAAATGCGTTTAGTTTCTGCAACTTTCCTTGAAATTATACCTGGGTAGCGCTATCTCGGACAGAACTTAAATTGGGGAAACAGGAAACAATGCAGCGAGAGGAACCTGCAACAAAGAACAGTTTCGTACAAAATGGCGTTTATCTACCAGCGAGCTTGGAATTTGTCGACGGTACCTGAGTTTATTGCAGAAAGGAGAAAATACCACGATTTTTCCTCTTATTTCCAGCAATAAAGGAAATTGAATAATTTTATTAGATCCCGACAGAAGCGTAACAATAATTACATTTGATCTCATTGCAAGAGGTTGGATCGTCAATACTATAATCCTAATCCTAACTAATATTATAAATGCGAAAGTGAGTTTGATTGTTTGTTTGTTTGTTACCTCTTCACGCTTCATCTACTGAACCAATATTCCTGAAATTTTGCATACACATAGTTAGAAGTACGGAGAAGGATATAGGGTACCTTTCATCACAGGAAAAAGTACTGTTCCCGTGGGAAATTCACGCGGGCGAAGCCGAGGGCAAAAGCTAGTATCATTATATAGAAAAACAATTTTCTATGGTTTTTGAAAAAAGAAATAGAAGTCGTTAAAATGGCTTCCGTCGTTCCATTTAACATATGTACTAACATACATACACTGAGCTAAGGGCAGGCAGAGACAATGTACACTGAATTAAAGCTTATCGATAATTTGGTATATATCGATTACCACAAAGCGCCCACTAGAATTTAATCATCCAATTCTCATTACGGCACCGTGTTCGACACCATTTATGGGAAACTAATTACTGCATCATTAATGCTGTTACCTTGTAGGATCGTATCTGGTATCGAAGCCAGGGACGTTGACCACATTCCACTCGCTCTTGGTCTTGAAGTAGCTGAATGAGATCTGGTCCTTGAAGGTCTCTGAAGGGAGTAGCTTCATCTGCTCGTAGTGCGAGTGGAACTCGGGAACGCGAGTCAATGTCTTCTTCATCAGGTATTCTGCAAAGGAAGCTCCTATTTCAATGATGCATTGAATTTTGTCTAAGAATAGTTATCAAAACTATTATCATATTGATAGGTTGAAGACTTATTTTTTCCTCGTCAATTTTTTTGAAAAATCTTTATGAGATCAACCAATCGGAATTTTACAAAAAAATATTGTAAATGTATGTGTGTATAATAAGAAGAGAAGCATCTTTGATTTTGATAACATGTTGTTTAGGTCCTACCAACTAAGGTAAAAAACCATTCAGTACACAAGTAATTGTATTATTAAATTTTTAATATAAATTTTTGAAAAGAAAATTAAAAGCAATGCCTACAAATACAATGCAATCTTAGGGTTTTCCCCTATTTTGTATCAAAATTAAAACACGTCGATTAACCTTGGTGTTCACCCATTAGTCAAATGATTCATCCCAATTTAGTTAGCTCCTATTCACCAGTATATTTTTAGAAGCAATACAATGCAGATGTACACAATGAACATATACGATAAGTATTACTGTCAATTGAACAACAAAAGCGGGATTGAGCAACCGACATTCAAACACACGAACATTTTTTAAACATATAGTTTCAATTTTAATACAAGTAAAATTATTACTTTTGTACAAGCCATTATCTCGTATGAGAGTCTCATTGCTCTCAGTAACGTCCCGATGGCAAGATTAGGCTCATTTTAGGCTTAAGCTTGGTTCAAAATTAAATTACTATCTAGCCTAGCCCTGGATTTAACGATCTCCATAAATTAAAGTTACTGTAGATAATTTTTTCTTCGCTTCTCGCAATTAGCTTATAAAACTTCAGAATTGTTTTATTCATGAATAGAAGTCTCATGGGCTAATTTTTTTTGGTCTACCAAGTCTGATTTCTGAATTTTATGCACGTATACACGAGTTTGTAAAAATCTCAGATTAGGTGTTTCCGAATAGGTTCGACACTGGGACCTTCAAGAAAAGAGCCTATCGCTTTCTCAAAGAGTCGGCAACGCATCAGTGACCTTTTGGGGTCGTTGGTGTCTAAGGACTGCGGTGATTGCTTACCATCAGGCAACCCGTATGCTCGTTTGCCTACTATTCTATATTAAGAAAAATGGTTTAAGATTAATCTGGAACGGAATATGTAAAATCTAATTATTAGATCCTTTCTTGATGTTGGTTTGTTTTAATTAATAAAAAAAATTACATGGTCCCTGTGCATTTGTATGATAAATGTCTTAACTTATTACAACCGGGCGTCTTGTAAAATACACGCCAGAGTTCCAAGATAAATCTTTGGAATATTGTATGCAAATTAGCTGGAGTCTGTCGCAGAGAACGCATACCCTGCGTGGAAGAATGTGGCTAGCTGGCGCAGAATTTAAATGGCCCTATGATTGTGTAAATGATCTCATCCAGATTATTATATGACCGTTTTTAATTAAGACTGTACGTGTACAATGCTTGCTAACAGCTGCAAGAAAATAAAAAGTACGCCTTTGTAACATCTGTCGCACAATATGATGCTACTCTATTGCTGTTTATTTTCTTAAGAGTAGAAAAGAGTATGAACAAAGAAAAGTATGCAGCAAAAAAAATGAGTGACGTTTCGTTTAATTAAACAGTCATGTAGACATGATTTTGCTCACCAATAATGAATCCTATTGACATATCGTCCGGCAACCGAGTGCCCTCGCAAACTGAGACGAACCTGCCGCCGCTGTAACAAAAATATGTTTTAAAATGCTATACATAAGATAAAAAGTGCAAGTAGCCGTTGCATTAATTATTGAAAGTGTATGAAAAATTCTTGTTATCCAGTGACTTTTCGGGAATGTAAAGTAACTATTAGTTAGAGAAAATTTTCACATTGTGGCATTAGCCATCTATTACTAAGAATTTTAGCATATATGATATTAATGTTTGATACTGCAAATCTAAGTTTTAAAAGAGGTTTCTTTGATATACGAGTTTTTTTTCTATATGGCTATCCACACACATGCAATATATTGACAATACCCTTTTTTCCATTGAAATTGATGAAAATAAATGCCGCACATGCACAATATTATTGACAATATGCCCAATATTGACAATCATATTGCGTGGGCTAGCCAATAGGCAAAGTGTCAAAGTAAATCCTAGTTAATAGATGCTGTTAGTCTTAAAATTCGCTACTGGAATATAATAAGTAAATTAATTAATGAAATAAGAAGTACGAACCTTGCAATAGGTAGCATTTTCAGGGCCAAACTTCTGCTAATGCAAAACCCGGCGCCCCCGGTTGCGAACCAAAATGAGAACCATAACTGAAACAAATTGAACAGTCTCAACAAACTTTACTTAATAAACAGAGGGGCGGGCTCCTTAATTAAGTCGGGTTATATTCAAATGGTTAGATTATCCACACCAAGCAGAATATCAGTTGTATTGTCTCGGTTTTAATAAGTTTTCTGATTTATTTCACCCGGTGTTAGAGCAATCTGAGCGATTTGATTAGATTTTAACAGAGGGCGTTATCTTCAAATCAATGTAGATTTGAACTTAACGCCCTTACCAACATTTGAAAAAGAAGTTAGTGTAGCAGTGAGGATCTAAGTCTCCTCTGAATGATTATAATTATCTGTGTTTTCTCTCTCTCTCTCTCTCTTTCAGCCAAAAGACGTCCACTGCTGGACAAAGGCCTCCCCCAAGGATCTGTGTTTTACAGCAAAGTAATTATAAGTAGTATAATATTCATCATTATCTGCCTTAACATTTCCCAGTTCAATCCTCCGTCTCCAATCATACTCTCATCCACTCTCAATACCTTCTCATCTTCCCTAATACAATCCATCCATCTCTTTTTATGCCTTTCTCCCCCCTCTATCTACCTTCGAAATCAAAGCTCTTTAAAGCAAATGTAACGACAGAACCAAGTATATCTAAGAGGTTAATTTTAATGACAACTTCTTTGTTAATTAAGTTTCATTTCAAGTTTGCTCTTGTTTAAGTTTTTACTGCATCACTTTTTAATAAATTGTCACTGAATATTAAACGATTATTTTTATCACCTTATTGGTAGGCTTCTTAAATATCTTGACAGGTTTGCTGACCGACGTCCGGCCGAGGTACCAGTCGTTCTGGTGGTTGTACTGCTGCAGGATCGAGACTAGACGAGGCACGTTCACGTAGTTGTCATCGTCGAAGTGACAGAACCATCTGTTGACAAAATTTAGAAGTTAATAATACATTTTATGAAGGTATTCATAAATTTATGACAGACTGGCCGCTCCCCGGGGCTTCGGTCTTGTGGGAATTTCGGGATAAAAAGTACTCATCTGTTATTCCAGGTTTAAAGCTACCCGGTTACCAAATTTCATCGAGGTCCGTCCAGTAGTAAGAGTAACGACATTCAATCAACCATTGCCACAAAATTATTCGTGACATTATCATGGAAAGATCTAAATAAAACTTAATATTAGTAATTTATACTTAGTAATTTACATCTCTAGCCGAAAGACGTCCACTGTTGGACAAAGGCCTCCAAGGATTTCATCCATGGAGGGTTTTGCCGTAATCGCCACGCTTGGCAGGCGGGTTGGCGATCGCAGTGTGATGGCGTAGTACGCGGAAAGATGCTGCGCCCATCCTCCGGTGTTTTAAATCCCTTAGTTGCCTCTTACGACACCCACGGGAAGAGATGGGTTGGTGCTATTCTAGGGCCACACCACAGGCCATCACAGTAATTTACATAATAAATATTATATTAATTAATACAATATTTATTATGTAAATTACTAGAAAATTGAAAATGCAATTGATTGACATATTCAATATAGGATTCAGAATTTCTATTCAGTGTGTTTAATGTGGTATCCCTATAACATGAGGCTTTGTTAAGAAGGATGTTGTTTACCCGTTGAAAAAAAGAACACAAAAAAAAATATGTTCGTGAATCTCTCTTTTGCAACAATAATTAAGGCATAACTTTCCAAAAAGCACCCGACGAGCACCTGGCAGGTCCCAAAAGAGAAATCTCATAATGATAATCAACAAGAAAAGAGGCACAGTATAAAAAGGAACGCACATAAAGATTATGTCAGCCGCAGCCCAACAATTTGAGTCGACATCGAAAAATTATCAGCTGCGTTGCAATCACTTTTGAGCGTTAAAAAAGAAATTGCAAGATTGTCTGGCTATGGGTGGCGGCAATTAGCGCCAGTGTATAATTTCGCAGACGGCGCAAAATAACAGGAGCTGCGCTTGCGCAACCTACGGAAACTTGGGCTGTGTGCATATTGAACAGGTTTAACCAGACTTGTAATAATTTTCATAATAAAGTAACAATTAAAACAAAAACTTTAAAATAAAAATTAACTTAACGGGGAAAATTACCAAGTTGTGCAGTCATAATTATAAAATACTAGCTTTCGCCCGCGGCTTCGCCCGTTTGAATTTCCCACGGGAACTGTGCTCTTTCCCAGGATGAAAGGTATGTCCTTCTCAGTACTTCTAACTATGTGAATGCGAAATTTCAGGAAGATTGGTTCAGTAGATAAAGCGTGAAGAGGTAACACACAAACAAACAAACTCACTTTTGCATTTATAATATTAGTTAGGATTAAGGATGATTGATGATTGATTTATTTATATTACCTTTAGGTACAACAAAGTTTAGACGAAAATTACTATATCTTGTTTCTTTTCATTGCTCGCAAAAAATCATGTCAAAAACATAATAATTTATTTTCTATCTTAGTCAAAAAACAGATCGGCAAGATGATTAACATTATATTTGGTATATAATTGCGTTACAGTGTGCACACAACTTTACAATAAGGCGCACGACAAACGGCTTTGAGAACTTATATATAATCTGTATCAGGTTTCTGCATATCGAGTTTGCGAAATCATATCCTATGGCAGCTGTTTAATGGAACCTCGCTCGATGTTAATTGCTCCAATTAATTGCCGTTATAAATATGCTGCGTTTATAATCGATTTCCTGGTATTGCAAAATGGTCATAATAATATTTGGTTTAATATATATTTTACCTGTATTTTATTTATATTGAATCCAATTAAAATAATGCATTTTCAACCATAAATACCTGATTTTATTTTCGTGATACGTATTATTTTGTAATTGGATGAAACATAATGTATTTTAGTAAGTGCCGTACCATAATAAAATTTATATGACGTATTACGACAACAGGTAATACTTTTAAAGAAGTAAAAGCGAAATTTGATGTTGCTTTCTTGAAAACAAAAATACATGAAATTGCATGTTTCTATTTCTTTTTTTACATATGTATCCCAATCTACACCTATTATAGAAAATGTAGCAAAACACACAAACAGGTTAAAAAGGTGCTAGAAACTACAGTTTATATCATCTGGTGGCGATAAAATACCCGAAAAGGGATTAAACTAAATAAGTTAACCCTCGTAGTGGCTAGGCCACGCGCCATATCTCAAATACCCCGCGTAAAGTGTCCCTTGTAGAGATGGGTAATAGTCTGAACCAAAATTGGACTGATTCAAAACGCCCAATCAGTCTTATGGCATTAAATATAGGGCTGGAATTAGACGCTTTGAAGTAAAAAGTTTAGATTTTGTCCGGCCATTTCACGTCCTTGGTCCCACATGGTCATAAAGTTTGTCAGTAAAAATGTTTTTTTTTTATTTAGTCGTATGGCTTTGCTCCTTATAATAAAGTAGGTAGTCCTTTCTGTGCTCCTACTAGGTAGGTACTATGACGATGTCCCCGTTACGTGAATTCTTCAATAAAAAATACTTTATTAATACTATTATTTTATTTCATTTCAACCGGCAAGCTGCTAGAACGAGCTCGCAGCCCAGATACCACTCGACTGCGTCAAAAAAAAAAAAAAAAAACATTCAATATTCTTTTTAATTTCTTATTCTTTATGGAATGCACTGAAAGAGGTCTAAAACTATTAACAGACCTCCTTCATTACATTCATCCCCTCCTCATCAAAAAAATAAGCTTCTTTCTCAAGGAGAAACTTATTTTTTCCTACAGCAGTTGGTTAACTAACGTGGTTGTTTACAAAATTATTATCACTTTAGATTTAAGTCTCATTTTAACAAACTATTTTATTTGTAACTGTTTGTTGTTCTGTAATAAATAAATAAATAAATAAAGAATAAGAAATTAAAAAGAATATTGAATGTTTGTTATTTTTGACGCAGTCGAGTGGTATCTGGGCTGCGAGCTCGTTCTAGCAGCTTGCCGGTTGAGATGAAATAAAATAACAGTATTAATAAAGTGTTTTTATTGAAGAATTCACGTGACGAGGACATCGTCACAGTACCTATGCAAAATTGCAAAATCATTTTTGAAATTAGCCTATATAAAAGCAAACAAATAATATTACAGGAAAACTATGCATGAAAATGGCCACTCCTACCACAATTTATTGAAGACAACCAACAACATTTCAAATTAAAATAAAAAGTTTATGCAAATTTATCTTTAGAAAACAAGTAAACGATAGTTTTGTATGTCTATCAAATGATATATTGACGTAATAAACAGTTCAATACATTTAATTTAAAACACATTGAACATTAAATTAAAAACATGTTTTTCTATTAATTTATTTGAAATGGTCACGTCGGGACTGTGAAATTTTAATTAAATTAGATGCGTTTCGTCACGCTACTATAGCAATGCAACTTTAAATTAAATGACAAGTCATTTTTTATATAAATTGGTAGTCTGAAAGCAGACTGACTATCTATCTATATATAAAATTACATAGGTAGCTCTGAGAAAAAGTCGTAGACTAAATAAACTTATTGGATGCGAAAATGAATTGA
Organism: Ephestia elutella; assembly: GCA_018467065.1. Classification (NCBI taxonomy): domain Eukaryota; kingdom Metazoa; phylum Arthropoda; class Insecta; order Lepidoptera; family Pyralidae; genus Ephestia; species Ephestia elutella. The sequence goes on from CM031573.1 coordinate 15,298,410, forward strand.
CTTATGTATTTATATATATGTAGACCATTCATCACGATTCGTGATATTTTTTGTTTCATCAAATATCGTATACCTAGACAGCATCGTAATAATATAGTGTTAGAAAATAATACTTCTAAATTATTCCATTATCCTCAAAAACGTGATGAGTGACTGGAAGGATTTGTTTAATTCAAAAGGGTCTCCAATCCGTTTCGTTCACATCTCACCTGTGTCCAATAGCTTAGTTGGTGATTCCTTCCACTAACTTCTATTTTTTTGACGCAAATCTAATTATTTTGGCACCTACTTATTTGTGGTTATTTTTTTAAAACTCTACAATTAGACAAGCAAATTGTAGCTAACAAATGTATTGTTTCATTGATAAATTTCGGAAAAAGAAATTCTTCTCACTTTATATTAAACTGTTTAAATTAACTCCAGATAATCAAATTCATAACATAAACATATAACAAAACGTTGACATCTGACAAGATGTAAATAAGACTGCATTTTGAAAATAAATGAACCTGATTGACCTCTCAGAGCGCGGCCGTCTTCGGGTCAACCTCAAAACTGAATGATAGTTCATTAAACACTTCGTGCATTTTTTATACATGTTGAATGAAACAGCCGTTAGAACGATTATCATAATATTATATTAGCATGTTACCTACATTCTAAATTGTCGCCTCCCGTGTTACGCTTTGAAGAAACTTTTTGTAAGACTTGTTTGCGTAGAATGTGTTACTTAATATTTTTTGCAGAAAAACTGATTACATCTACAGAATAATGTCTTGATAATTATACAATCATTAACCAAATTAAAAATAAATTAATTAATTACATATTAAAATAAACAATTATTTTTTTATATACTTACCTGTAATTAATTATTAGGTTGTCGGTAATTTAAATTGTTCTTTTGTGTTCAAAGTTTTCCTCAAAATAGTTAATAGGAAGAATAAGTAGATAGAAAAAAAAATTCAAATTAAATAAAGCTTTGTGAAAAAACTTAATTACTTTCAAACAAAGAGCATGGAATGAGAAGCCTCAGAGTAAGTACACTATGTAGAGCGATTTTGACGAGATAGAGTTTTCTTACTTTTAAACTTTGATAGAAGATTTTCCTTTTTTCAACAAAAAAATCTTAATATTTTTTTTAAAGAAACAAGAGATTATTTTAGATAATAGAATAATTATATAATATTAATTAATCTTTTTCACAAGCTAACTCATAAACTAACTTTATTTACGGAGTCTTTAGTATTATTATTTAGGTAGACTCCGTAAATAAAGTTATGTGTTGATTGGAAAAAGATTCCATAGTATGAAATCTTTTTGAAATACGCTTTCTGTACATCATATGTTTGTGTTTCTTTAATGTACTGTTTTTTATTTGTGCAATAAAGGGTTATCTATGATTCATAAGCCAACTCGATAAAATTAGTAGATCTATCATTGGGATTGATTCATTTATACATCGCTCCCAAAATATATCTGCGTTCCATTATGTTTCATTAACGAACACAAAGGCTAGAAGTAATTACATTTAACACGTGGATCGAATGAATTGTCAATTCATTAGACCCCATCCAATAGTTGTTAATGCTGTGATTTGGGTACAGTCATCATATACCTTATTTACCGGGAAATAGAGGTCCTTGCAAGTAAAGTCACCCTGACTTTACTTGTAGTCGACTGTACTTTCAAATGGATCTTATTGTTATTTATTCACTGCTCCCGTGGGAACTAACAATTTTTATCTCTATAGTAATTGTTCCTCTGACTTAAACGAATAATAAAAATTACAGGCGAATTAGTCCAGACGTTTTTTAGTCTCTTAGTAAATAGTAATACGCATATGAATTTAGTTCCAATAGTAGTAGTCCTAGAATATATTTTAAGAAATAATTCTGCATGCAAATCGATTTATTTAAACCCGCAAATTGGTTGGCACAGATTTTTTAAATACTATATATCTGTTGAGCATTCTCACAGGGAATTCTTCTGAAATTTAAAACCTTAAAAGTCGGGTAGGTGAGGAAAAAAAGGACGAGTGAAAACATTGGTCGTTTGTGTAAACCTGGTTGTGAGCCTCGGCATAATATTGGAGTTGCTCTTCAAAAACCATTAACGTTGTTGTGTATTTTAACGACAGGCATCTACAGACAAACAAAAATAATAAAGGTTTTCAAAGGAATCGAAATAAAATCAAAATGCAATGTTTGACTCTGCTCCTTTTTTGTTTACATTTAAATTATATAAGCATGTACTTATATGTAGAAGACCAATGTAAAATTTACTCTTTTAATTTTTAATGAGGTAAGTATTTTATAATAATGAACGAAAAAAAAGAAAAAAATAACACATGAAATGGAAAAGCAAAAAATTATATAATATTTCAATTTTGTTAAAATTTTATGTATGTAAATGTATTCATATTTTAATTTATGAATTAAATATAATCATTTGTGAGTATATTACCTAAATAAAATTTATTCTTTTGTTTCAAACTAGTCACTTAAGTAGATTAAGTACAACTTTCAAAGTTAAAAAATAATAAAAAAATATGAAAAATAGAAAAATACAAACGCCAAATATTGTTATTCAAACCATTTCAATTCTTATCAAAAATACAAAATTAGTATGCATATAATATTGATAAATCGTACCTATGATAAATTATTAAATACACGTGCATTATGATAAATTATTAAATAAATAAAAAAATCAAATGGAATTGGAAATATAATAATCAAAGGAGAAATTTTAAGAAACCGATAAATATCGTTAACGAGAGAGAATCAAACAAACCCCGGTTATATTTATTCAGACAAGCTTCTAAAAACAGAAGTTAAGAGCGTCTTGTTTTTACTATAAACAGGGTTTTGAGTTCGCACTATGACGGCTGTTGAATAGAAAAACAAAGAATTTTTAAGCATCCATTCCTATGTAAATACAAATACCAGATCAATAATTATAATTTCTATGAATTATATTCATTGCATATATATATGTCTATTTATATATATTTTATAATTTCTACGTATTAAATATATTAATTGCATTTTTTTTTCATAGAATAGGGGAACGGACAAGGTATGAATGCTGTACAAAAATATGTAATTTTATGATAGACTTCATATAATTAAACACATTTTGCGACTTTTCAGCACGAGTTTATTCTCCAGAGCTAATGTATTTGAGTTCAAACTTTTAGGGAAAGTCCTTTTTCTACGCGTGACGTCATATGAATGTACGTTTAGTTAGAGGCGTTTTGGTATCGTCCAAACATCGCTTAAAAATGTAAATTGTTTTTTGCTATATCTTGGGAAATACTTTGGTTGTGAAGGTGATTCTTTTACGGAAGATTCTGTTACTGTGAGATATTTCAAAGAAGCATCAAAAAAAAAAGTTGTCCGGTCCCCTATTATAGGCAAACATGTATGCGGTTGCCTGATGGATGGTATGCAAAAGCGGTCCATGGACACCAGCAATCCAATAAAAGTCAAAGTTTCTATGAAAGCAATAAGTTGTTTTCTTGTAGGTTTTGTACCTTCGATTTCATTGTTAACTTATAATATTATCTGTTTGTTTATTACTTAATCAGTAATTTGTTCAACACATAACAGACAGTTTCACACCATAATATATCTCTCGTTACCAGTCCATCAAAGTGACACATACCGCAATTATAACGCAATCAAATCAAAGTGTACCATGATGGATGCTTGGATCTTAATCGCCTGTAATTATATCATGTATACTTCATACGATTATCATACATTTGGGAAAGGTTGTTCTTTGCTTAATTACATTCATATACCTTTCATAATTCTTTCATTTTTGAGGTCTAGTGTCGCCTAAAGGCATTTTACAAAGGCCTAACGTCACCGCCTTACACACGCACTGAAATAAAACAGTCAGCCAGTCATAAACAGAACAGTCAGCCAGTATGCAGGTTCCCTCATGATGTTTTCCTTCACTGGAAGCAAGTGGTGGTCGATAAAAATGACCGTATTTAGTTTCGGATCGCGCCTGAGTAATAGCGACTTTCGGACGAAAGTGGATAAACTTTTCATAATAAAAGACTTTTACAGACACAGAGACAGCTCTTTTCGCAGCACTGGTTATTCCGAAATGCTAGTATTTTTTAGCTTTGAGACTTGCAATACACTATGATTATATAATTAGTTATCTACTTGAAAAAGTAGAATAAAAAGTAAAGTAGTAGTAGTTAAAGGCCTAGTTTCAATAAAAAAATTTTGATTTAGATGGAGCTAAGATTTGAAGAAACTCGACGGCAACGGTTAGCTGATTAGTGGGCTCATTGATGATTGGAGATTCAGATAAAGTGACAGGTTGCTGCATGCTGGCCCATCGGCTATGAGTCGTTCCCTCGATTGACTTTTACAATCTGCGCGGGAAGAGAAGCAGCTGGCACATTCCTAACTTTTTTTTTGCTCCCAGGCTAGCTTGGAAGACTTTTAGATTTCTAATATTATTATCAGAGTATCAAATTTCTGTCTCGCAAAACTTGAAATGATTGTTCAATACAGGCTTCTTAAAATTCAGTGCAAGCATCTTTGTCTCGTCGTAAATTTTTGTCACGTGTGCCTGTGCCTTGTCAAATATCAGGTTAACCAAGAAGACAGAAAAGGGGTATTTCCTCATCTTTTGTGTGATAATTCTCTGATTGATTTGTCGCCGGACGATCGTTTATTTAGACGCATCGTGATATGCCTAGGCACATCGTGAAACGCCTGCATTTCATGATCGGCCTAACTAATCGCTCGATCGATCGCTCAACGCCACGTTTGACGATTCGGCTAGCGATACTTAGGCATATAAAATGTGAAAAGTGTACAAGATATACAGAGTGAATTCAAAATAACTGGAAATTTTTCTAATAGTCAAAGTACTCATGAATATGAGCAACTTATTGTACAAGACCGACTCTTATAACTTAAAAAAAAAACAGCTGTTCCATACATTTAGGGCGAGTAGGTCTTCTCCTTAAAATAGTATGGAAAAACAGTTGATTTTTTTGACATTTCAGAGTCCCATAATTTATTATTGTATCAAGTTATTATTGTCAAGGGTCGCCGTCATCGAAATCGATGAGGAGGACTATATACTTTTCACTAGTAGAACTTTTGCTTATAATTTTCAATTCAGCCTGTACCTATAAGATTAGGTACTAAAGATTCTGGAAGTGTTACTTCAATGTCAAGTAGGTGTAAACTGGTAACCCAAAACATTTATCAACTCACGGACACGTGTTGTAACAAGTATCGGTATTGTGATGATAATGACACCGTGTTTTGGTTTCCTGCCGCAAATGATAGCCTGCGCCTTAAATAAGCGTTATGAAATCAATGGACATTGAATTTGAGTGATCACCTGCTTAAAAGCAATAGGAATCTGACATTGGACGAGTCAAGTGTAAAATAATGGAAATTTAGATTCAGACAATTTGTAAATCTAGATCAGAAAATATCAAATGTGAATTGTCTGATAAGGCTAAACTTGGTTGGGCGATCACTGATTCAAAGTTAAATATGATTGAAAAGACCTGTCAAAAATTCAAAATAAAAGATATATAAAGAATCAGGAATCATAATTAAAATATACTGTATATTTTAATTATGATTCCTGATTCTTTATAAAAATCATAAAATTAAATTTTGAAATCAAACAGCACGGCTTCTAAAACGTTAGTACAAATCTATTTTATTTTACAAAATGATAGGTTGGTATGTTGCCTATGTCTACTTTAAAGTTCAATGTCTTCTTATCTAAAATCAAGATAACTTCAAACCTAACTCTACAAATCATAACATCAAGTGTCAATAACTCAACATTTAGAAAAAATGTAAGATAAATGGTGTTACGGGAAATTTGCTAGTTGGAAATTGTTCAATGTTGACTCGGTGAGTTCATTGTTCGTTTTTTACTTCTCCTTATAAGCCTGTGGTCATTAATTGTCGAAATAATACTAATAACAACATGTCAGTAACTTGTTTTGTTAATGTAGAAAAATAGGTAGGTACCTACTTACATCATATTTATTTTTTTAAACATCTAGCTTAAATTTTTGTATCTGTCAGATATTTTTACTTTTTTTTAACTTTTTTTGGTAATGTAGAAAAATAGGTACATCATATTTATTTTTTTTAAACATCAAACTTCAATTTTTGTATCTTTTAGATATTTTTACTGTTAGGATTAATTAGATAGACACGTTAAAAATACAATATTTCTGAGTCTGTATATTTAGCAAGTTAAGAACCATTTGTAACTTTGATTGAATATATTCCACGACAAGTGATTCCATGAGTAGTGTTCGATTCGCATAGACATTAAAAAAAATTTTTTCTTCTAACTTTATGTAGGTGCTGTGATATTAAAAAAACCTTTATCTACGTATCGCAGAGGAGACTCTTAATAATAATAAATCTCGGGGTCATTGAATATTAATTTTATTGGTAAAACATAAGACCCGATAAGGGTGTATAGTTTAATAATATTTTAAAATAGCTTCACAATGAAAGTAATTTGTATATCGGTAGATGTTAGGCCAAGAATGACAACCAAAATGCAGAATCGAATATGAATGAATACAGTTTAAAATTTATGACAGGTGAAATAAGTATGTATGTGCCAGCGCACGCATAAATGGATCCAAAGAGGATGAACGCGTCGCCGTCGCCGCGTTACATACGTAAAGAAATAAATTTAGATGTCGATAAAAAGCTAACTTTGTACAGAAATCTGAAATTAGATACTCACTTTTTCCCACTCTCCAAAAAATAGTCGTATTCGACTGACATCTTGCAGCAGAGGTGGCTGCTCTGATGGGATGCCGGGCACTTTGTGTCCACCATGTGCCCATCTGAAATAAAAAAAAAAAACTATTAGTTTTTACCCCTGCTTATCCGTCATAGATGTCTGATAAAATTTACAAATACATAATTTTTGAAAAGAATTAATTTCATTAGTATTAATTTTTTTCTCACACCATCAACAGAAGTAATATTTTTGATAGAAAAAACATTCTCCAGTACTCTGTCTTCATACATCACAACAATGGTGAAGTCACCTTACAGAAAAGTAGTAAAGACTAGTTACATTTACGCTCCTGCAATACGCACGCAGTAGTAGTTGATATGACCACGAGTACGCATACCTAGTTAGCCGTTTAACGGCTATTGTGTTAGCCGTTTAACGGCTATTATGTATATTTACTATAATTCCTCATAACATTAGGTATAAGAAAAATTAAATTTACCTAAACTTAAAATTAAGTTCTATCATAAAAATACAATGATACTTACTTGTCTGATTCTGGTGTAAGGCATTGTTTGTGTCCGTGAAGAACCAAGTCTGGAACAAAACAAATAGAATTCAATAAAACCATCGACCGCTATTTTACGAGCGCCGAGTTGGCGTTATTTCAAAAATATTGCCACGAAAGTGAATGAGTTTTGGCACTTTAATAATTTACTCTGTAAACAAGTTTTCGTTTTGATTTCTATCAACTGTTATGTTAAATTTTTCTATCCGGTCTAAGTATAAATGTTTTTATAAGCTTTTATCTTGCTTTTCTCCTTTGAACTTTTCCTCAGAAACAACGAGTTCGTGTCCACGATGTCCAATCACCGGAACATTAGATAGAGTCCTTATTTAGATATTTAAACAAAAAACTTTTTATATAAAAAAAATGTATGAAAAATATTGATCGGTGCGGTACATTGCTGAAAGGAATACCTACCTAATAAGAGGACATATCCTTATAAGAGGAGGTATCCTCTTATTGTAACATTTGAATAGGTATCGATAAAGTGAAGAAAACGGTTAATAGTCCCATTCACAGACCTTCCGATTGGCGAAATGGCGAGTTAAAAAAGCGATATTAAAAAAGAACCTCCACAAAATTCTTATTCTAGGTATTTGTTTGTAAGACTATATTTCTGCGACGACGAACACCTGTAATTCTGTCAATAAACGAAAAGTTTTATCTACTTTGGAAGTATGAAGCTGATTTTGCTTACCATTCGAGGAAACTTGTTATCTTCGATTGTCAAACAAAGTTCCTGCTTATCTGAAGTTTTTGTGGAATATTTAAAAGGAAAAAACACCTTATAATTTAAGCAATATCTAAGTATTTTGTGAAATATTTTTTTGATGGTATTTTATTTCATGACAACTTAATCGTTATCTCTTGAAAGCTGTATATAAGTACAAATTATATGTTTTTATTGTACGCCGAGAGCGAAGCGCTGGTTTATCTTTTTTGGTACCTATAGCTACGTTTAAACCTTAAGAGCATTTTTTAAACTAAGCTAAATTCAAATATACTAGGTATAGTTTATTTTTGATAATATAGTCAAAGTCAAAGTAATTTTTTTTTATTGACATTTGGCCTTCAAAGAAGGCTCTTTTTCACGTCGAAAGCTAATTATTTAATCATAATATATTATGTCTCAAAGCTACAAACTACTAGCATTTCGGAACGACCACTGCTGAGATGATATATAAAAATAAATGGACAAAAATTAAAATCGACACGTCGCGCAAGAAAACATATTTCATATATTTATTTTAATAGCCAGAGTAGATGTAGACAACAGTCTCTTGATAAATTCAGCATTTACTTTAAATGAATATAAATTATTATCACATTAACAAATTGATAGACTGCTAAACATGATCGCAGGTTGTACTATTAACGTGTTATTTATGAAAACAACGCCTACGTGACTCTGGAAATCTGTTAATATTGGGGCATTGATATATAACGTATGGAATTGACATTAAGAGATTTGACGGTATTCAACACCCGTACTAGTACGCCTTCTTACCAGAAACTATGAAGCATCTATGATTGTGTTCTTGGTACCCTGTATGTTAGTCAAAGTTACATTAATTTGATTCGTAGCGATACGATATCTAAATTCGTAATCGTTTCTAGTAGTCTAGATGATCTATACAACTTTATACATAGTATCTGTTCATTTTTCTCACGTCAAAAAATGGTAGTTCTATTGATAAATAAATGACTTGAACTTTAAATTACTTATTACAATATCAACCTCCTACATGAAAAAAGGACACACAGTGACAGCGATACTGAATAACATTAATTTGGGTTATCTTACTAAACTCTTGTGTTAAAATAAAGACACATGATTTGGTTTTTAATAAATTATTTCTACACGTTTCTGGAGGAACTGAAATCACCTAATAGTGTATTATATAAAACTGTCTAGTTCTTTGCAGATAGATCTCAATGGAGAATCAGTATTAGCATTGAGGGCGGAGTTGCAATCTTGTGAGTATTGACAGAACACCGATGTGATACCTGACTTGAGTGATTACATGGATATAGATAAGCAAGATGGTAGATTGCATTTGGTACATAACAATAATAAAGTTCTTTATTTCAGACACAAGATCCATATGTCAACACAAAAATTTAAAATTAAAAAAAAAATAGTATAATAATAATAATAAATAAATCTTACATTAGATATTATAATAATACGATTGCTTGTTGGTACATATTTTGGGTATTGGACCTTGATATTTTCTAGTTTTACAAATAACTGGCGTAAATACCAACCTAGTACTTTCTGACTATGTCATTTAATTACACTGCGTTACACGGTTTTGGTACCCCCAAAGCTACTAGGTTTTTTTGATAGATCTATATGTGTGGAATACAGGTTACATAATGAACTTACGTATCACGTAAAATCATCCCTATCTAACCATCCCTATCACGTAAAATTTCAGAGAAAAATAGTTTTAAATAAAAATTCAAAACTATTTTTTTCGCTAATATTTTGAGACATCATTAAAATTAGTCGTTCTATAATTTTTAACATGCTTTATTGCTGTAAATATTATAATTCTGTTCATTATTATAGAGCAATTTAATTTTAATTTATTTTAGTTTGTATATTCCGAAAAATTTTTTTTGAAAGTTGTGTTAATTTCTCCATATATTTTACGGTTCTATAACCGTAAAAATTTTTTTTGAAAGTTGTGTTAATTTCTCCATATATTTTACGGTTCTATAACCGTCAAAAATTTTTTTTGAAAGTTGTGTTAATTTCTCATACAAGGAATAGTCCTTGTATGAGAAATTAACACAACTTTAAAAAAAAATTTTGACGGTTATGGAACCGTAAAATATATGGAGAAATTAACACAACTTTCAAAAAAATTTTTGCGGGATAGACAAACTAAAATAAATTAAAATAAAATTGCTCTGTAATAATGAACAGTATTATAATATTTACAGCTATAAATCAAGTTAAAAATTATAGGACTACTAATTTTAATGATGTCTCAAAATATTAGCGAAAAAAATAGTTTTGAATTTTTACACAATTTTTCTCTGAAATCTTACGTGATAGGGGGAAGTTCATTATGGAACCTATATTCTACACATATAGATCTATCAAAAAAACCCGGTAGCTTTGAGGGTACTAAAATTTTTTTTTTTTTTGTAACGCAGTGTTATTTGTTTGATAGAAATGCTCGATTAATTCATTTTTTTGACACGAATGACTAGGTTTAACAAAAGTCAGAAAAGCAAAAGGCTTTTGACAACCAGAGAGATATAACAACAGAAAAAAAAACAAAGAAAAGTAATAATTTTCCTTTTTACCTTACTTTAACCATGCAAACTCCGAAACAAATGAAATTAATAAACATCCCAACGCTTTTAACCCTTTATCGTTTCAATGTTAAAACCGTGTTGGCTAATAAACGGCATCCTGCAGGATCATAAAAGTCGGCTGTAATCGAAGCCGCACTCTGGCGTAATGGCGGCCGGTATAGTGCGGCGGCTTACGATTATTTAGATATGCTGTGTAAATGCACTGTATTCTAGGCAGCCAAAAGCCAGACTAAACCGTACTATGACACTAAATAATTCAAGTATGTTACACGGGTCTGCATCCGATTTAAGCAATACACGCGTCAGACCAAACATTTACCCATGTCTCGACTCGAATTCTTAAACATTGTTAAATAACCAAAGAAATGGCCGATCGGTTATTGGAGATGTATGATTATTTATATAATGATGATCTGATCATAATAATATCAAACACCTTCTTACAAGAAAACCACTTCTGTGCAGACCTTTTTCTAGTTTAAATAGACCGGTGGAAAGCGGTTTGAGTCCATGTCATTTAGATTGTACGCGGGTTTGTAAAATTCATGGTATGTATAACTATTTGTTGGTGTTATAACGTCGAAGTTTTCCTTGAAACTTCCATGCATTGTTGTTCTATTTAGTCACACACCAGTGTGACGTGTGAAAAGTAATGACCGATCCTGCAGCTTGGCAGCTCACGGTAATTTAGATATGTGGATTTGTAAAGGCAATGTGTCTAGATTAACGCCAGAGAAAGGCACATGCTATAGCAACAAATAAAGCGTCAAGTATAACTTGAGTTCGAGATGTTTAAATTCCTGTTAAGTATAAGCCCAAATTTGCAAACTAGCTGCTGTTTGATGTGCTGGGTAAATTTACATTTTTTCGATAACTAGAAGCTCGGTTATTCAGTTTTACTTTTCCTTTTATACATTAAGAATAGGTACTTGTTTATAATTTAAACTTAAAATTCTATAAGAATTTAATTAGATTAATTTAGATTAAGGTTCCGCGTTTTTCAGAGAAGCCAAAAGCATGTTAAACACGTTCAACTTTAAAAAGGGATAATCTTTGTCACTTCCTTGTGACTATATCAATCGTGTTTGTTTATATGGAAGGAGGTCGGGCTCGGCAAACAGCATTACACACCCCGGTTTGCTTGCGTCGTGTTTGGCTAACGTGCGCGATAAATCTTGCTCTATCTAATTTGGAAACTGTTCCAGTTCTGCTCACAAAATAGAATATGAAAAACATGAAATTTTTCACTATACCTGAATCTCCATTCCATCAGAGAGCCCACTATTCAGCTAAGCGTGGCATTCGAGTCTCACGACTAACTCTTACCCTGCTCTGTCTACCTCGTAAGGGATAAAGACGTGATTCTATGTATGTATGAAATTTTTACAGTCTGATGTGTTTAGGTAGGTACATTAGTATAATAATAAGAGCCCAAAACAGCAGATTTTTCATTTATGGGTTAGAGTTAGAACTGCTTGCTAAAATACATTTATTTGTTTGTCTCCTGAAACAAGAATCTGTTTTAAACAAAAATCTATTTTTATAATGTGCTTAGTGATTATTGTCAATTGCCAAACACGTTAATTTTCATCGCTTTGGGAAACGAATGGGCCTTTTATATATGAAACCAAATCCAAAGTAAATTACACAATACGAAAGCCGTCGTCGTCCTACCCCTTGATGAAGGTATCTCTCTACTAATAAGTAGTCTGTCTTATATTTTGAAATACACTACTATTACAAGGATTCAGTTCCATAAACAGGATTCCAGTAAAGTGGTTAAGAGACAGTGACTCCATGATTAGTCTCCAAATCTCATAATTTAGACCTCAAGAATATGCCTCAAAAGGATGAGGATTATCTTCACCTTGATGAGGAAAGAAACAATAAAATTTGGGCGACGATTCGGCAAATGCTAGCGTAAGATTGCATAAAACAAAAGACGATCAAAAGCAAGTCTTTTGATCGTCGTTAATGTTAATGCAATGCCTATTCCTCGCAACAAAACTATTGTTATAGAAACATGACACGCAAGTCACCACACAAGACATAAAGATACGATTTCATCTTGTCGTTGACAAAATCCATTGGCTTCTAAGAATTGATGTCATATAAACATTTCGAAAGGTTGATAAGGCTACAAGAAACTTGATATCCGGATATAAGCTGTGTAAATACAGCTTTTAGTACAATGCCACACGCAATCGGTCAGCCGACACCGAAGTATTATCTTCATTTTACATATAGATTTGGTGTGATATGTCAACATCTGATGACAGTTATGAAAGGTGAAATATTTATGGAATGAATTTAGGAAATGTATTTTTCTTATTTAAGAGCTGTGCTCTTGTCGGTGGAGTATATATGCCACACCTCTCTATTCTCGACTTTACATTTAAGGTCTTAATAGGAAATGGCTGTGTAAGTAGTATTAATACGTTCGTTACGTATACTCAATCTAGTACAATAAACGACACTAAAATTTTGGGTAACTAATTAATTATACCAATAAATATTGTCAGTTTAACTACCTTCAATCACTTATTACTTACAGCTACCTTTTTAAAAGTTTAAACTAAATACTGTTTGAAATAAATATCAATTAATATATCAAAATGGATTTACTACATCCAAATTATGAACTTGTTGATCAGAATGTAATACAAGATAATATAAAACGAAAAAAAAAATACAATAATAATTGAAAAACAGGAATATGGATAATAAAATTTCGATTCGCAATAACTGACTACTACAAAGGGAACTAAAAAGGATAAAGTAAATCACGTATAAAATGCAACAGCATAAATCAAAATTGATGGATAAATGAACAAAAGGGCTAAAAGGAACGCGGGTCCGTCACGTGACCGGCGCGCGCGCACCTCGGCTACGCGCGAGCGCAGCGTCCGGTCCGCTTGATAGCTATTCGAAAGCTCAGGGTTTAGAAATAATAAGACTGAGTACCAGGATCATAACAAAATATTTATAAAATTTAACTTGTAGAAATAATTTTATAAAACTTAAAGAAATGGTGTTCCTTTATAAGTAAGAGTTGCTTCAATTAATTTAAGGATTTTATTTTTTCATTATGAGCTGGTTGGAGTTTTTTATGAAGAAGGTGATGAATAAGTTGAAGAAATATAATAGACAAAAGTACAAAAAGTTAAAGTATATTATCATCATTTTCGCCTTAACTCTGCACATACAATTTTATTTATTTGTCACCAGTCAGAATGTGCTGCAATGCATTGAATTATATTACGCGCTGACTTTACTTCTTATTTGCTCTAGGGTTGCGCGTGCGCAAGTTGGTCCTTCGAGCCGTTGGAGCCGGATTAACGGTTGATTATGCACGCTCCAGATTCAGGAAACGAGTTAAATGGCCGCCGCACGACTGGCCTCGGTCCGTTCTCTATTGTTTACCCTTGTTTAGTGCACTGCATTGGCAGTTCACGTGAATGATAGTGCATTGAGTAAATACTGGAATTTTTTGAGTATGGCGGAATAAAATACAATGTAGAGGAAGTTTGGCGTGGCAATATCACTGAAACATTTTGCAATTAAGTAACTCCTGATAGAATTAATTACACACATTATAATTACAATAATGGTTAATTTTTATATTTTAATTCCATTTTTATACCTATTTATTTATTTTTATAAAATATAATAGCTTAAACTTGACTCAGCTGTGCAAAGTCCTCGCTCAGTTATCACTTCTTTTTTACGAAAGTTCATATTTTTAAATTTTATTACTGTAAAGTAAATCTTAGCTGGTAGTCATAATGTAGTTAATGACTCTGTAGATACTTTAGTAATTAGTAATGTATGTACTCCATTAATATATCTGCAACTATTGTATTGAGATGTCCTCTAAATGATGTCGAAGTTAATGGCGATGTTGACCTTAAAGTATTCATGGCTCCCGCTGCGACCATTTTCTGGTGCATTTATCACTCTGGTATTAGAATTTAACACTGCGGGTAGCATTTTATTGCCTCCAAGTTTTATTGGCATTGTTTTTAGTTAAATAGTAACACAATAATAGTAATAAATATTGAAATGTAATAAAATTATAATTTGTGCCTGGGAAACTTCTTCAATAACCAGTAATACTTACTCCCATGTATGTTTAAATTAAGAAATTAAATTCTTACAAGGTTGAAATTATTTTAAATATTTTGCATTTGTTATCTTTTATAATGAAGTTGCGCTTACGTAAGATTACTTGGAATCTATTCCGTATTTGGAAGGATCAAAGCATAATCTTATAACCTGATTGAGAAAATATCATTATGATTTATGATACTCATTAACGTTTGCTTTGAAAGTATTACTTTTGATCTTAATTTATAATACTCCATTGATTTGAGTAAGCTTCATATTTATTTTTGGTTATTTTACTTTTAATTTAACTAATATTAATATATATCCTGTCAATGTACATATTATTTAGTGAATAGTTTTATTATCTTAATCATTTTATATATTTATAATAGAAATATCTGTTTACTCACTTGTTCTTTTGCCAATTGGAACCATGTCTTCAAGATAATTGGAAGTCTCGTATCCTGATAATGTTTTGATGTTTTAACACTAATAAAAACGTCATCTAACGTAATGTTTTTACTTTGTCCACTGTCAAGTATACTTGTTTTAGTTACAGGTTCAATAGATATGTCCGCAACTTGCACTGGTCTTTCTTGGAAGTTGAAACTCACTCCTCCCTGATATACCAACAGGCTGCAATATCCAAGTGCTATCAGCACAATTGCCGCCTTAATCATTCTTCGCCCTCCCATGCCACAGCCGGGTGGCGCCGAAGCACCGATAAGCTTGAGAAAGTCTAAGCACCTTATCACTCATCTATTGGACTTTTCTTATCAAAACACTATTGATAAACGGCGCGGAGTCAAGCGTACTACGTAGAACACTGCTCCAGCGACAGAGAACGGTTACAAACTAAATAAAAATGTAGCACAGACTCAAACATACGCCCGCATTGCCGCGCCCCCACCACGTGGTGTGAGCTAGAGGTCCGATGTGTCTATTTCGTTCACTCAGCAGGCCCTACCTGCGCGCGCGCCTGGCTGCCGCCTGCACCGCCGCCGGCAGCACACCGCTTCATGTCAATGGCTCACATAATTGTTTCCAACATCCATGGAATATTCAACCTTGCCCAATTTTGTTAAAATTGTAAACATACATTTGGTCTTATGTTGATGATTCCTATACATCATTATTCATTTGAACTTTAAATGAACTTGGTTTTTAGAAGCATTTTGGATGATGCATTTGATGGTTTTATTGGTTCTGTGAATGATACAATTTAAGAGAAGAAGTTGTGAAAATTATAGTATGTTATATCATAGATTGAATTCGGTCACGTCGTCGTCAGGGAGATGACGATATTCACGATATAAAAATGCCATTATCTAAATGAAAAACCTTTAAGTTCATGGAAGATAGGCCTAATTAGTATAAATAACGTGACATCCTGAGATTTTCGGATTCCCTGAGTCATTCTCCTAATTTGGTTCCATTGGCGTACAATACACCTTTGTTACGGTAGGCCGGGCGGAAGACCACTAGCCGGTGGGTGGTAATGAAATTAAGAACCAGTCATTGTTGCATTAAATTCCACTTAAATTGGACAATGATCTTTAGATACGTCTGCTGGATAGCACTTTTGCTCTGTAATTACAGTATTTTATTATTCTTGGTCAAATACGCCTCCTCATAAGGTAAAATCTGGGATTGTTGCAAAATAATCTCGAACTATCTCAGAATTTACTTAGGTGCCAGTGACTGGAATTAATACTTGTTATCTTGGTTTGTTAGTTAATGGTGTCTTTAGACCCAACTTCAGTGAACCTTTCGATACGTGTAGCCGAAATATATTTGGTTATTCCAATTGTTATATTTATAACAAATTTGACTTGTCCAGCGAAAACGTTATCACGTCAATGCAATTAGATAATAATAGATGAAATTGCTTGCCAGCTGAGATAATAAAGTGAAACTACGAGAAGAAAGCATGTTAGTGAAAGATGTAAAATGAATCGCGGAACAAATTTTTAATTTGTTCACATTTGACACCATTTAATTTTAATTCTTTAATTTCACTTCGCAATTATTGGAAGATGAAGTCGAATTTGATCGAGTTGAGTGCATAATTGCTAAAGTTCTTTTACTTTTGATGACCAAAATTGATGCTAAAATTATATAGATACCTACCTACTTAGTTACTTTTTAAATATGAACAGAACGAAGATAATATTTAAGATTTTTTTTACTAAAGACTCTCTTCCAAGCTCTGTTTTTTGAATAAGGACTTTTAAAGATTTTGCTACCTAATGATAAGTTTTATGACTGTTAAATTGGATTGATATCGATTTTAGCTCACTAACGAGTGTTATATGTTAATTAAATCTAAGCTAGTCCATCAATAAGAAATAGAAGCTGTAAGTTCTGATGACCAAACCCACGCATCAGAAAACTTGAAAATGTTCAACTAATAAACGAACATAAATTAGATAATTACGTACTCAGTAAAATGGGAATAAGTTTGTTAACTATAGAAACTAGTTTCTCATTAGTTTATTACATACTAGCTTTTGCCCGCGGCTTCGCCCGCGTGAATTTCCCACGGGAACAGTGCTTTTTCCCGGGATAAAAAGTAGCCTATGTGCTATTCCAGGTCATTATCTACCTCTGTACCAAATTTCATCGAAATCCGTCCAGTAGATTTTGCGTGATTGAGTAACAAACATCCTCACAAACTCACAAATTCACAAACTCACAAACTCACATCCAAACTTTCGCATTTATAATATTAGTATGGATGATTTAGAAAATTTTCTATAAATGAAAACGAATCCGAACAATGTCATTCCTGCTGAAAGATCTTATAGATATGTCTTCTCTATTTGTATTATTTTTAATTAATAATTCATTAAAAAGACAAAAAAAAACTCATCAAATTTTCTCAAAATGATACAAAGGGATTTGCAATTTGGTAAGACTCGTACAATATTAAAAAGTAGCATCAGAAATCCCAGCTGCAGTTTTAGCAAAACCGACCCCATGAATATCCAAGATTTGTTAATCTAAAGCAGGTTCTGCCCGCGTTCAGTTGCAACATCATTACTTGTGGGTTTATGTGGGCGGTGCAGTTATAAAATAATTAGTTGCAAGTCAAACTGGATCATATCAGTTTTAACTGAGGAAGTAATCAATTGAGAGTAATTTCTTATGGCTATCAAACGAGGTTTAAAGTCAAAATTTGGGAGATAAGATGTCATTAGATTTGATGTTAACTAATTGTCAGCCTCAAGGACTGCAAGTAGTTTTCTTCTTATTATTTAAGAGCTGTGCTCTTGTCGGTGGAGCATACGCCACACTATTCTCGGCTTTACACTTAAGTTCAAAGAAAGTAAGTAGTTTCTGCAAGTAGCAAATTATTAAAAATATAGGACGTCTATGTATTGTATGTATGATATTCTTCTAATAGCAGCCAACAAAGCAACTGTTCGATGCATTCGGGTTCTCGATTACTACTAATCGAGAGTTAGTAGCGAGAAAGCTAAACCGTATCGCCTAATTGAGGAAGCTCCGTAATGACTATCGCACACGCCAATACCGTGGGAACGGTAATCACTATTCACTGTTTTTTAAAGAAAAACTTCAGTAGTAGAATTTATTGATGAGTATGAGAGGTAACTTTTTAATCTTATTTCCTGAAGTTTTGTTTTATACATCATCCCAAAATGAACAGAAACCATTGTAATAGAAAGATGGCAAGGTGCCTCCACTTCTATTATAAATCTTTCACTGGATGAAAGATTTTATTTTATTTATTTGTTTATGAATTCAACAGCGTTACAGGTTGGTATTTAAATAGTGACTATCGCACACGCCAATACCGTGGGAACGGTAATCACTATTCACTGTTTTTTAAAGAAAAACTTCAGTAGTAGAATTTATTGATGAGTATGAGAGGTAACTTTTTAATCTTATTTCCTGAAGTTTTGTTTTATACATCATCCCAAAATGAACAGAAACCATTGTAATAGAAAGATGGCAAGGTGCCTCCACTTCTATTATAAATCTTTCACTGGATGAAAGATTTTATTTTATTTATTTGTTTATGAATTCAACAGCGTTACAGGTTGGTTTATACGATTAGAAAGGCCAATTATAGAATTCTGAGTATTTACCTATGCTGAAAAAAACTTTATGTAGGTACTATTGAAACAGTACTAAAATTTTAAAATGATTTTTTTATTAAGGTGTGATGAGATGGTGAACTTTTCTCAAAAACTGTCAGAATCCTTCTATTTTCCATTTAAAGTAAAGAAAAAGAGTAATTAAGCGTTTGTTTTGTTAATGTTGATTGTCAACAACAAATAGTGTAATTAGCTTGGCATTGAATCATGTTTCTGAGCATCTTTGGTTATCTTCATGGTCAGTATCTATATCATAAACTCAAGAGAGTTCATTTCCAAGCAACAACTTGATTGGAAATGACAGAAATTATCCACTCCAGTGATCTGCCACAACATTTTGTTTGTAATCTCTACGATCTACGAGATGTATGTATGAATGTATTACACGGGTCAGATGGTTATGTAGTGGTTGTGGTGTAGTGATGCAAACACCAATAGATTCATTGCAATTTGATGAACTGGTTACATACAACATTTATTCTTCTTCCTTGCGTGTCGACTCGGGCTGTCATTTTAAAAACTTTTGTTAATTTAATACTACTTATTACTTCGTAGGTTCTGAGAGGTTATATTGATGGGAAGTTCATGTCACATTAGATGGCATGTTCGAGTCGTGGAGTCGTGGCTCCATGTCGTCATTAATTACACTAAATAGCACAGCAAACCATAGAAGTCCGCCCTTCGAGCAAAGTGGATCCGCCCCGGATAAATTGACATGAAAAGTATGACTCTCTCTCTCTCTCTCAACCGAAAGACGTCCACTGCTGGACAAAGGCCTCTCCCAAGGATTTCCACAACGACCGGTCCTGCGCTACCCGCATCCATGCGCATTCCGTGACCTTCACCAGGTCGTCGGTCCACCGAGTGGGGAGGCCTGCCAACACTACTACATGACTCTACTTTATGGAAAATTTTTAATTAGCCTCTTATTTGGTTACTATAAAAAAATCGTACAATGTCGCTCAACACTCTCCTATTTTTAATAACTTAGTAAAATGTTAACTATTCTCAATAAAGAAGCAATTCTCGTTCAATTCGAACATTAATAAAACAAACTAAATAAGCTTCGAACATTTCGGCCATCCATAAATAAATATCCTTGAAATTGTTTCTAAGAACATTATAGGTTTTAATTCAATTTTAAGTGTTTGTCGGAAAAGATCCTAACTGTTACTAGGTACCTATTATAGTTTCGGCTTAAAGCATCAATAGTAAAAACGAAAGAACTTTTAAGCTTTGATAAATGCAGGCTATGAAGTAGATCAGCTATGATTACATGGTGTGGTATTAGCTATAATTGAACCTTAGCACGAAATTTTTTGTCTTATATATCACTGATGTAATTATCTGAGTGAGGCTAATTAATGCGCTAAGTGCTATCTAGATTAAAATTAGATTTATAACTAGATTTCATTTCGTTGCATTTTCTTACAAAAAACATAAGGATGTAAGCAAATTTTTTCTAAACTATGTACTGTTGTTTTGTTAATACGCCACTTTAGAGATTCAGTCCGATTTTATAGACAGTACAGACAAATATTTCCATAGATATTTCAGCCAGTGATTCTAACGTTTGAGTATTAGCGTTTTGCTTAAATAGGTACTGGCAGATTTGAAAATTCATATTTTGATCATCACCGCGCACCGGTTCAATGAGCGATTTTTCTGACAGCTAAATTAAGAAAAAGAAATCAGTATAAAAATGTCTCAACAGATGGCGTTTTACTGAAAGCCGAGTCGTAATAATGACTGTACCTATATTGTGCGCTTTTTATTGTCAGCCAGAGGCAAAAAAAAATCACATAACAGTTTGACAGTTGCACAAATCACAATATTGATACTTTTTAGATGTCTTTTTATTTTTAGATGTTTTTTTATTTTTTTTTAATGACAATACCGTGCATTTTGCTTTTTGAATGGTCTCGCCTTTTACTAAGCGCCAACTATGAATTCATCTGGAACTATTTTTTTTTTTATTTGGGTCTCGGAAAATCCCTCATTAGAATTTTCATTATAATGATAATTTTAAAACAATGCTACTGGCTGATTTGAAAATTTACATTGAGAACACCAGTTCAACGTTCTAAAATTTTCAAATTTGGAATCGTTGTCAGTCACAATAAATACTGGCTGATTGGATAATGGCGCGGGCGACGACGACGCCTGCACCGGACGCGGGCGATCTCAGCGTTACCGCGAGTGCCAGTAACGATCGTGTCATGATCCTCAATCTCTTGATAGGGGACTTCCGATGCGAATTACTTTTTTTTTTGAGATGTGTACCCATGACCGTCAGGGCAAAGAGGTCAAAACTTTATTTCCAAACTAACTGGCGCCCGCGGCTTCGCTAGCGTTAATCCTTTCTAAGCGGATGCCTACGTCATAACATCTACCTGCATGCCAAATTTCAGCCCGATCTGTCCAGTGGTTTGGGCTGTGCGTTGATAGATCACTATGTCAGTCAGTCACCTTTGAGTTATATATATATATAGATGAAAGTTTCTGTTCAAATCCACGGGAAACCGGCGGTGGAATAAAGTAAAAACAGATCAAATGTCTTGTCTAACATTTTTGAAGTGAAAACTTCTTTAGACGCGGTGAGCTTATTTTATGTTTATTGAATTGAATGAGTAAAAATACTCGGCTATGCAACTGCGAATTTTTTTGATGAATTTTTTACTACCATCATGTCGCACCCGCCAGTCATGATAACATAAAAGTAAGGAATTTTTTTAACTAAGATGCTGTTGTCGCAATGTTTTGGTCTCTACCTTTCCAAATCAATAGTGCATTAAACTCTGACGTTAAGTTGATATATCCTTTCAGAACCAGTATCTTATCCCCTAATCCTCAGTTTTGATTGGTACTTCATAATCGCATTAATTTTTTGAGCTCCCATTATAGCTGCCTTGTCGTTTGGTAAGGAGATATAGATTAATACGACGTTTGTATGACAGGGACGCTGTGGCTTCGTTGGGATTAAATTAACTGTATTTAATGCGGTTACTCCGATACGAGTGGCCTATTCTTTATTCGGAGATTACGCTTTGACGCGCCGCTGGGTTTATTCTTTTTTCTTTACATGTACCAGCTATGTGTTTTTGAAATGTATTTTAAAACAATTGAACTTGAGACAGTGCTTAACCTTTATTGCTAGAGAAGTGTTGTTATACCGTGGATGATTTTAAAAAATAATATTGACATTTAATGATTAAATTTTTGACAAATGGACTTTTATTTTGTATGTGGTAATTAAAATATAAATGTAAAATTATTATCAATGCATGCGAAATAATGGATAATTTCTTAAAATGTATTTTTTATAGATTTATAGATAAGTACCTATAAAGTGTAATGTAATTCGAATACAATTTATATTGTGTGTGAATAAATACATTGAATTGAATTTATGGATCCATTAGTTTGCACCAATTTTCAATCACTAAGTTTAATTTCGTAAAAAAATCCATAAATTTTATTGTATTGCTAGAAATTATTAATAAATTCCGTGAAAATTCGGGTAGTGTTTCGTAATTAGTATTCAATCTAGTTCTAATTTAATGGTGAAAGTTATTGGAAGAAAAAAGAAAATATATTATCGCTAAAATGTTCAATGGAACAAGTAAGAATGATCTACTTGACCACATAAATAATATACGCGCTAAGGACTTCTACTTATTAAATAAACGAGCAGTTAGCAGTGCGTTAAACAAAGTATAAACTATCTAACAGACAGCGCAACAAAATGTTCGAGCTTTATTAATTGTGTCGGTTGGTATGGACACTGGAAAAGCGAGACTGCCCACCGAGGTAAAGTAAAGGCAATGTTACAATCTTTAACAGTCTTTGAAGTAATTCGACGACCTCCGTGGCCCAACGGTCATCGCGCCGGACTGCCACACCGGAGGTCCCGGGTTCGATCCCCGGTCGGGTCAAGATGGAAAATGATATTTTTCAGATTGACCCGGGTCTTGGATGTTTATCTATGTATGTATTTGTTATAAAATATAGTATCGTTGAGTTAGTATCCCATAACACAAGCCTCGATTACTTTGGGGCTAACTCAATCTGTGTGATTTGTCCGTATATATTTATTTAATTCTCAGTAACTGAAATAAATAATCTAGGTATACTAATTCAATGACGTTTACCGTTTTTCAGCTGAGTAGTTCGCGCTGCTGTCGAGTAAGGTCTGTCAGATATATACTTTCATTTGAATTTGACAATTGATGAATTCTATATTTTTATAATATTTTGGACAATATACATCCTATGGGTTAGTAAATAAGAACAAATTATAATAGAGCAGAAGAGTTTGTTTTGTTTGTTCGTTTTAACGCGTTTATCATTGTTCGTTCTAACGTGCTAAACTTCGGAACTACCAGTGCGATTTAAAAATAAATTGTGTCTGAAAAATATTAGATTTACTCAAATACAATATGGCTGTAATTGTCTGTCAAAGAGCCAGTTCTGGTGTGAAAGAGCCTTTATCCACAACAAGTAGGAGTTTCTTAGAGTCAAATCAATTAGACATGTTCTCAGCGGGGCTTTCCCTTGTCTTACAATTTACGAACTTGTTCATATGATACTTACGGAAACAAATTGTTGGTACTTATATTAAATGAATTCGAACTGGAAGGAAGAGACGAAGGACAGAGAAGAGTGGAGAGAATAAGGGGAGGCTTTTGCCCAGCAGTGGGATATAAATAGCTTAAAAAAAATTGTGACAACGATGGTCTAAATTAGGTACTTCATCACGCAAAATCTACGAAACCGATTTCCTTGGAGTTTAGCGCTCGGAAAGAATGACGTCTGAAATAGCACATGAGATGCATTTTATCCCGAAATTTCCAAATAAGCGGAGTACAAGGGCCCAGCTAGTTTTGGATAAAGTAAATATTACTTTACGTTTATCTACGCCTGGTCTGGGGGCCGATTCTCAAGTAATAGAACTTTTTCAGTGTGGTAATTTCTATTCGAAGATGTCGTTTCTACTAATAAGTTCGAACGTTTCCTATATTTCGTATTCTGGGGGACGATAGAACAATTACCACTCGAACTGTCAAATGGAACGTACCATAGACAATTTATTACGTTTCATTACATCGTTTTTAAAAACGTTTGGAAAAAGATTGTAATTTTTACCTAATAGTTTGTGATTTTCACAAAATCCCGAAATTTACGAAGCTCGTAAGATTATTTTTTAAACTTAAAAAAAAAATTATTTAATTAATCACGGTTTCAAAACGTTTAAAAAAGTAAAATTTTGAATATTTCCTAAGTTGTTTTGAAAAATATGGAACGTATTAAAAAGTTGTTTTGTGTCAATGTCAGTGATCGAAGTTTGATCGTATTTACCATTTACCCTATTATTTTATAATTTTGTTACGTTGAAGGGAATGGATAAGAAAAATATGCCAGTGTCGAGAAAATCTCCACTTGATCCATTTGGGTGGAAACCCCAAGTTAAAACGTGGGAAGTTTACATCTTCGTCAACCAAATTCCCGAAAAAGGCGACTTTGAACTCTTCTTAATTTATTTTCATCAAATGATTTCAAATCTTCAACAAAAAAAATCGCCAAAATGAAACTAAACTTATCCCACATAACCTTAAACAAACTCATTTTATCAGCTGAAGTTCGAATACGAGTTATTTCGATTGGTCAGTACCATTCGTTGCGTTCGAGTGATGTTCGATCGAAATATTTCGATTGTGAAGTTCTGAGAATACGCAAAATGTGTTTCCCTCGAAAAAAATTCGAATTTCGAAATTTTTTACGAACGTGAACTTTTTACGATTGCGTGAGAATTGGCTCCCTGACAATCGTAAGATCTGAAATGTTAGAATTCGATTCCTTTGTAGCCGTTCGGAGTATTTACATAACTATTTGTTCGCTATTCAGCTACGACCCACTGAATCTTGCAGAATATCTTGCATAGTTCTACTTTACCCGGGGTTCGAATATTTGGGAATAGCCATGTAATAGTACATACCTACATAAAAACAATGGAGATATTTAGGTACCTGAGTTAAAGCCAAAATATTTTAATTTTTTATTCAGTTATTATATAGGCCATTCCCATTTTAATACTTTAAAATAAAGAACGTTATTTTTAAATCTGCGAAAAATAAAATTTTGAATTATCATGTAGGTACAAATTCATCTGTGAATCTATCTTTATCGGTGGTTAAATTACCTATAAAATACCAAAGTAGGTAACAAATTCGGAATAATTAATTGAAATTGGATTCTACTTCGCTGACTTGACTTTCAGCTTTGAAATATTACTAGTTTTCATTATAAATTTTCATACTAAGTAACTTTGAAGCAGTTTGAAGGTTGGCAGGCAACTAAAAGGTGACACAAGTATGGCAAGCAACAGAAGGCTGAATAGTTTGTGACTTCAAAGCAGAGTGTCTTTAACAAATGTAATATTAATTAATATCCACAAAGTCAACTAGTTTGAGTTTAATTATAACTAAATAAACCTAATTTTAATTGAAGACATTTTGAACTCTAATGCATGCAGCACCATACCCATTTTTACCCTAAATTAAATACTACTATACTATATTGTACAACAAAACACATATATTTAAACAGCCAAAATATAATATATCCTTACGGTGGGAAGCCTAACGATGAACAATCTAATTATTAAAAAATAAAAAACACGACTGACAATGAGCGATTTTCTGGCAGCTAAATTAAGAAAAAAAATCAGTATAAAAAAGTCTCAACAGATAGGGTTTTATGAAAGCCGAGTCGTAATAATGGCTGAACCTATAAGGTGCGCTTTTTCTTGTCAACCAGAGGTAGAAAAAAAATCACATAACAGTTTGACAGTTTCATAACTCACAATATTGATACTTTTTAGTTGTTTTTTTACTAAGTTTTTTTTTTTAAAATGCCAATCCCGTGAATTTTTTGCTTTTTGTATGGAACTTTTTCTCTCGCCTTTTACTAAGCGCCATCTATGAAGTCATTTGGAACTATATATTTTTTTAATTTGTGTCTCGGAAAACCCTCATTCACATAGCCTATGTCACTCGGAGGAATGCAAGGAAGCTAAAAATACCTCTCACATCAAAATCTGTTAAGCCGTTCAGGACTTATAGTGGAATAAACTTACATACATACTTACATACATGAACCCTGAAAACATAAAACTCCTTTTTTGGCCAGTCGTGTAAAAAAACATACCCTGCCATATCCTTTACTCCTTTTAATGCCTAATCCAGAGTTTCTGCCAAAATCTCAACCTACTAAGACACGTCATAGCACTGTAGGTATCAAGGAACGGCTTATGTTGTCAATTACCTACTAAGATTATTATGGATATCCACATAGGCATCCGAATTGCAGTTAATGGTTGACTTAGGTCAGCTATATTAGATCGTTAGTACGACGTTACTGTATATGTTAAACCTATGGTATATTACTTTGTAGACCACAGACGATAATAGGACGGATTCGATGTAATTTGGTACCCACCAAATTTTGCCGAAACTCGTCTAGATTTTTCGCAATTGGCAACATCCACACACGCACCAAAAAGACATCCTACATGTCTTATTATCACAGTTATCAAAAATCAATCAACATTACTTTTCAGTACCAGCATCATTAATGAACAATCTATTTTAGTCGGGGCTGTGAATTTTCAGTTGTATGGAGGTGGTCACATTAAATCCAACGATGATGATTTTTATAAATTACATATATTATGATATTACAACTGCAAATTTAAGTAGTCACCAAAAATCACCACCGCCGTTTTTTTTTTTTAAACGCCATTATAAGACTCATATTGTTATAACTCTCAAACAAAAATTCTCACCAAGGTGATTTTTTGTTACATGTTTCCTTACGAATACTAAAAGCTTGATTTAAAAAATCACCAATAAATAACAATCCGGAATGGATTTTTTGATGAGTTGTAATTTTTATACTTTAAAAACATCCTGTACAAAAACAAAAAAATCAGCAATGGTGACTTTTATATATTATTCGTATACTATTATAATGAACCATATCCTCAATTTTTATAAGGGTGACTACAGCAGTTTTTTTTTATTAACTTTATTTTTTTTTTCTACAGTCGGGAAAAATGTATATTCGTACGTAATGTTAATTATTCAATCTTAATTTTAAAAAGTGACTCATGTTAATGAACCCGATTTCCTGTAATTAAATAAAAATCATATTGACATTTATAACGTTAAAAATACATTTTATGACTAGAAAGCCTTATTATAAACGGCCAACTTTTATTTAAAGTCTTATTAATTAATTGTAAACAGTAATCTCTAATGTAGACTTTTTTGTTTAGGACCAATTCAGTATATAGTTTATTTACCCCTCCCATTTCATATCGGATCATCAAAATTCTATATTTTTTTTTATAAGGATGTCTAAAAACATCAAAATAATGTTAAGTATAAGAATCATGGTTGTAGGAATTTGTCGGTAAAAAAAATTTAAATGCCCCGCCTATTTGTCTCTTTTATTAATGAACAATCTACCTATTTGTCTATTTATTTCTTACGAACAATGTGTTTGTTCGAAATTCATCAAAAACTTTACAGTACAATTCAGTATTTTAAGAAAAATAATATAATTCACACATTAAATTCTCTAGCGAAAATAAACAGTGCCAGAGGTGGATTCTCTTTGGCTTTTGTGTGAAAATGATTCAAATCTTTGTGGGAAAACCTCACTGTTTGTAATTTAGTTAGTAGCTACGAACAATGTGAAATTAACATCGTTTGAGAAAACTTAGGTTATCTTGAAGATCAATTTAATTGATATAATTATCTTTCACTTATTTTTTTTTTCTCTTTTTTACATATTTTAATTATAATAAAATAAAAAATTTAAAATATAAAAAGGGAATTCTCCATTAGCGGGGCTAGGACCCAAGCTACCGATGGTCAGGGCTCCAGTAGTGAGAGGAATCTCCTCACAATGCGGGCCGTGTCCAAGAGTACCAATTTCTGGATTTGACACTTGACCCAAGCAGGAATCTCCGTAGATAATGGTCAATATACTATTTTATTATTATTTGTACTAATGTTTGCATTTTTTTCTTTAAGACTTAATTTTTAATCTAAATTAGTTGTCATAAGATTTTACAGCCTAAAATTAGGAGTGCAAAAAAGGGGAGCTTTTTCGCCTTCCTGTTACATACTTACGTCCCTTTTGACAATACCACTCCCACGGATTTCCATCAAACGTGAGGAAAGATGTTACATTTTAATTAAAAAAATAATTTAGGTAAATATCTTCTGTGCTCCTTTTATTCCATGTATTTCGGTTGTACGAGTATAATTCATTCTGTTAAAAGCTTTACTTTGTTTGTGAACGAATGCGTACAAAACACGGGTATAAAAGTGACTTAGGTATCGTAAACTATTGCATGAATTTTTGTGACTTCGCTTGATAGAAAACATGTTTTTCCTTCCTACCATTCATGTTGGACCTACCTACTTTATATTAAAAAGCGTATATATAATACCATTGAAATAGAGAAATTTAAATACGATGCAGGAGTGTCTCTACATAGAGCTACCCAAAGCTTTTTACGTTAATACCACCAGTCCAAAGCGCCCGGAAAAATTTCTAGGCAATTGTGCGAATAGTTCGTTGCTTGCTTGAAAATTTGTTATATAAATAGAAAGAAAATTTGAAAAGGATGCCGGAGTGTACTCTAAGTATATGGATCTAGAGGGATCTAGCTACCCTGAGTTTTATTTTTACAAATACCAGTCCAAAGCGCCTGGACTAAATTTCAGGCAATTGTATGAATAGGTCGTTGCTTTAATAAAATTGTAATGTTTGATATTTACTTATTTGCCAACTAAGTGTACATATTGGTCTAATAATAACATTGGTACTTGTTTAAAATTAAGTAACCTTTTCAGGTTTTGCAAATAGTTCGTTCAAGTAGGTAAGTCATTCAAAATATGAATAAAATGTGGATTACAAAATTAGTTAAGTACATTATTTACTTGCGAGGTACAAAACTTCTTTCACACAAATCAAACATCGAAAAATATTTAAGTTTGTAGGTAATCCGAACAAACATGGCTATCATTGAATATTGAGAAATATCCAAAATAATAAATGATTTATCTTTCCGCTGCGCTGCACGCTTCTTTAAACCAAAATTATAACTTCTTAACTTGACAGTAATCCAACCAAGCAAAAATGTCCAACAGAAAGTATGAAGGTATGAAGTCATTGATATTACTTAACTCAATAAAATTTAATTACAAGACCAAATCGTACCCAATGTCAGCTAATCTGTTATTTATGTGGATTCGAAGGGTTAGTTAACCCGTCGCTGGTGAAATATGGGCCATTTTGACCAGACTGTCAATAGAGGCACATACCAATAGTGAATTGGTATTCAGGCGTTTGCTGGTTTGCCCAGTTTTGTAGATGAATGATTTATAGAAATCTGTAGCTCGGTTTAGGAGTTAAAAGTCTAAGAGACAATGACCGAGGCGAAAAGCAACTTTAATTTGAAATCGATTGATATGACTAATAGATCTTATCTTACCATTAACTAATTCATTAATGTTATTATTCTTTTATATATTTTCTATAAAAAGTGGTGTATTCATTAGGTAATACCCAACCCAGTTAGGATTAGCGATTTGGCTCCGAGATGTTCCCTGGTCTCAAAAATTTCAAAAATTCTCAAAAAAAAATTCAGCTGTTTCCAAGAAAGTTTAGCTGCTTGTTTTTTAAAAAAATCCGAGAAGGGCACATTACTAGTAAATTTTATAATTATGATTGATCAGATATCCTGGTACTACTCCAAAAGAGTTACGCTTATTTAATATGCCCTTTAAAAAAGCTAGCGTAAGTAATAAAATTTATGCCTATCATTCAGAAAACCTGTTCGTTTTATCCCAAAATCCGGAAATAAATCCGTCTAAAGCTCACGGTTTAACGGAAGATGTACGTTTTCACAAAAAAAAAGATTTAAAACGTCAGTTCCTTTAACATATGATCATAAATATAATATGTTTTCACACATAAATATAAACCACCGTTTTGTGTACGACACAGATGGTATATGTGTTGTGGAAAAGCCTACAAATCATCCAAAAATCCCTTACGTTTTCTTTATATGTGATACGAATACTTAGGTCGACGTCAAACTTCTAATGTAGAATTGTATGGATAGATAAAATATTTACTGTTCTTTTGTAACAAAAATAAAAAATACGAAAGACAGCGTAACCATAAAATAGATTTTAATTTAAACATGTATACATTCTGTGTACCACAGTAGCACAAAAGGCAGCAGAGAACAGCCACTGATTTTCAGCTGCTACATTGCATTGAAAAAATATTAAGAACCAAAATATTTCATCCCGCCAAAAATGATATATAAAATGTTGCCAAGACGAGACCATAAGGCTCGTACTGTCAAAAAGTTATCACATCTCATGTAGAGCCAACCATCTTAATCTATACAAACTCCCTAACTCTACATACCCTAATTTTGCAAACTGTACAAAATATGTGGCTTCGTTATTTCGTTACTTCAATATCTATTGAATATAGAAAAGATATGCAGTAAATAAATTTTGCACCACTCCCAAATTGTGGAATTTTTATACAAACAGTAGGCTTTTTTTTTGCACCCGAGCGCGAGCTCAAAGTGCTTTGCTCTCGCTTTTTGACAGTTCCCCCAGTTTCGGAACATAAATTGTCTTTATTTAATTTTTAAATCAAATACACATAAATTATTGAATTAACACTATGATCTGCATACAATCCTGGACACTATAAAATATAGTTTTATCTACTGCGGGGTCCATTTAACTACCCTCGCAAGAATATTATACCGCACTTACGACACCCACTTCTCTCGAAGCTCCTAATGGCCCCACAAGTAGCTGCCTAAACAAATACGCACTTATTGTATACAATTATTTGTTTTGCTACACCGAATACAAAGTAGGGGTCGCTCAGAAACAAGATGTATGTGGTAATTTATCTTGCTCCGGTCGCAATCCCGATTTTAGATAGTAAATTAAGGACATACCCAATCAGGATTTTCCGAAAACGTACTGTCTTTAAACGTCAAGTGTGAACCATAGGTTTAGTACTGAAGCAGGAAAAATATCCCGTAAAGAGAAAAATACTAAACTAGAATTATATCGAATCAAATTATAAATAAAATAAATAAGACTAGATAAAAAAAAATACATAATCCTGTTTTTTTCCTTTATCGTCGAAAATCACCGTAATTTAAGCGATAACAGTAGATTTTTTTTTAAGAATTAAATAAAGACTACAATTATTTAAAACGATATCGGCTTATTTTTTTTAAATATATTTAGTGTTTTATCACAATTAAAAGAAAACCTCTAAAATAATTACCCTAAGAGACTGACGAAAACTCAGCAAAAACACAAGAAAATTCTCTAAAAAGTAACCTTATTGTGTCTGCTTTAAGGCGGAGCTTACGTACCGCCCCTCACCCCCTCTAAATAGCCTTGGGTAGCGCCTTAAGGATTGGCCTAATAGCTCACAATTTTAAAAAGTTATGATGAACGAAATACTGCAAAAGAAAAATAAGCAATAATTTAAAAACGATTAATCTTTTTAACTTTTTGTTTCATCCCACCAATCCTAACTCATATTATAAACGCGAAAGTGAGTTTGTTTGTTTGTTACCTCTTCACGCTTCATCTACTGAACCAATCTTCCTGAAATTTCACATACACATAGTTAGAAGTACTGAAAAGGAACGTAGCTTTCATAGCGGGAACAAGCCAATTTAAAAAAATAAAAAACATGACTGACAACTCACATTATAGCCTATCTATGTCACTCGGAGGGATGCAAGGAATCTAAAAATACCTCTCATCAAAATCTGTTCAGCCATTAGGCAGATCAGGACTAATGGTGGAATAAAGAAACTTACATACATACATACTTAGTATACTTACATACATGAACCCTGAAAACATCACACTCCTTTTGTGGTCAGTCATGTAAAAAGCACTGTTCCCTTGGAAAATCACTGTTCCCTTGGAAAAGCTAGTACGAGTATATTATATGCGAAAGAACGTTTTTGAATCTTGTATCTCTTTCTCCCACATCTCAGCGCTATCCCGGTTGCATCCTCAGCATACGCGTCGGCTCATGGGGTCTAAAAAGGCCACTTTAACGAATCAGAATATGATTCATTTCTCATTTCCTAAATATTCAAAAATGAACCTTATATATGGATAAACAAATTTCATTTTTAAAAATTTAGGAACTTAAAAATGGATCATATTACGATTCATCAAAATGGCCGTTTTAGACCCCCCCCCCAGGGCCCGCTTTCCAACTTTTTCTTCTCCACTTCGTAAGGTCTCAGACATCCCTAGTTGTTAGACTATTGGCACACAAATAATGGTCGTTTGTAGGTATGTTTGCGGATAAAGCAGAACCAGAGTTCATGCACAGTCTGATTAACTAGGAATAGCTTATAGTTTTTTTTATCCCGAATTTGATGGGAGAGGAACCCGGTAGAGCAGCTAGATTTAAAAAAAAGAAAAAATACATTTTATTTGACATTCCCAGATATTGGACGTGGGTGATACAAAGGAAAGATTCCAATTTATTGTGCGACTGTTCTTTGATGTGATAGATACGATATATTTTATTACTTTCTTTTCTACGGACAAGTTTAAATAGAAGTACGAGTTTTAGATGCGAGTAATTTAGTATTTCTTTGATGTGATGTTATTTATGGACAGTATTAAAAGTTATCATTTGTTTATCATCAGCCTGTTCTTATTATTATTATAACGACGCTATTTAGTTTTGTCAACACACGAAATTTCGTGATTATTTATGGAAGTATACTTATGTTTTTGAATGAATTTATAAATTATTATTATTTATAAATTTCGTATTCTGTAATGTTGCAATAGGTTCTATATCGTTTATACAGCGCTATAAAAAAAAATATATGCATTGAAAAAGTGCACGACTTGCACGAATGGTTTAATTAAAAGTCACGTTATAAAACTAGTTGTTTCATAGTTCTAAAACAAAGTCAGTGTTACACAGCATTAACGTTTAGACGGAATAGTCCAGTTTAACTGCAATTACCTAGATAACTACATTTTTACAGCGCGCAACAAAAACTTTTGTAAAATGAAACAGGAATGCAATTTACAAACTGCAGATTTTCCTTGCAAAATTTGCTAGGCACATTTTCCTAATTTTTGAGATTATTAAGTATGAAAATATTTACTTTTTACACATTGCTAGCTTTTGTGTTAAATTTGGGGTAACTAGACTCCTTTAATCCCCTCAGAAGGGGAATCTGAAAAATTTCTTTCTTAGTGCTTATTTTTAATAGGTACTTGTATAGATCATTTCAAGTTCATTAATTCACCGATTTTATCTCTGCGTTAATATGTTAGTCAGACCAGACAGACAATGTTCTCTTTTATATGCAGTATCTTCTTCTTCTTCTTCTTCTCTCAGCCGAAAGACGTCCACTGCTGGACAAAGGCCTCCCCATGCAGTATCTAATGAAAATTATTATTTACCCTTTATCACAGTATACACCTTTCTGTACGTAGTACTAATATATTAATATTAGTACTACGTACAGAAAGGAAACTCCCTGCCCTCCCGCAATATGGCTCCCCCCGCTCCTTCCGCACTTTTCCCCGTTCTTGTGTAACTGTGGGACGTTCGACTATGAAAACGCACACATTGACGTGTTACTGACGTGTTCACGGATATACAGTTTCATTTGTAGTAGTAGTAGGCATATTTGACGCGCCGTTTCTATGAAGCGCCCGCCCTGGGAGGCAATTCTGGGGTCTGCGATATAATATCAATTTCGACATTTATCGAAAAAACATGGCGGATATCGATAAATATCGAAATTACGTATTCTCGTGATTTCAAATGTGACATTTATCCAGCGTCAGCCCTCGATACGCATCGAGTGGTCGAGCGTGGCCGAAAACCATATCGTGTGTGATATTTGTTGCTTCAAAGCTATTGAATAACATAATATTCGTACTTTACAAGACGCTTTGTATTTTTCTTCAGCTATGGTTTAGTAAAATATGAATGCTGACGATTTTGTATTCAATTTTATTGGAAATCGTTGTTTATTTACATAAAATTATTTTATTGACGCCTAATATAGAGGTTTGGATAGATACATACTTTGCTTTTTTCTGCCTCGAGTACCATACCTTATTTGTTTCTCGATTCAATTTCGTAAAGAAACAATATCATACATAAGAATATAATTGATACTCCGATAACAAATATCACATAACCTCACACACACAATAAACAAACAATGACAAGTATCCTCGCGTTCCGTTCTCTCCATCAACTCTAAAATATTTCATTTTCTTTGCATTTTATAAATTTGCATTGGAGCTTATTAAGTTACATAAAATAAAGTATTACAACTATTTTTACATAAATTCACTATTAAAACATTGGTTTTTTATATAATATTTAATGAAACAAGTAAAACATAAATTTCTCGATTGTAGTTAAGTATAATCGAGAAAAAGGAACGTGTTTTCAATTAGAGAAGCCTAGTTTTCGATATAATATCGAGTTTTATGTCGAATAGGTTCGAGAATACCATTTTGGAGGATTTTGTGATAATTTTGTTCGATAAAAGAAGTTTGATATATTATCAAATTCGATAAAATATCGCAAACGCGAGAATTGGCCTCCTGTGCCTTTATGTAAAGTAGGTTCAATTTCAAATGTAACGAACGGTGAAAAATGTTAATCAAATAAAAAAGAGAGTTGAAACCGACGACCTGCGTAAAAGAAGGCACAAAATAACACACTTGCTTCAAGTGGCAATTTAATATCTTATACAAAAATGCACACTTCAACACCGCAGCAATCTTAATATCAAAAACACCTTTTGTCTCCCTCGGGCACCATTTATATGAAACAAAAAGGCGGCAGGAGATTTCGCGTGAGAGAAATTTTGCCTGCAAAAGGCCTAAGAGCGGCCGAATATTCAAAACAATCTCTCCATGCCACGCCACCTCCATCGGGATTAAGAAAGGAGATTTGAATTTTTTCCTCGAAAGAATAATGGAGCGGCTAGAATGATAAGGGTTAGGTTGTGAGTGAGAGCAATAATTTTCTTGTACATATGTATTAATTGTGTACGAGAGATCCACTTTAATCTGAGATCTTCTAACTTCAAGCCGTACCTTCCGACTTGTTTTTGTTTCATTCGATTAACCCATATATTTGTGCACGAAGGTCTGACGTCATGTTACGTCCTCGATTTTTCTATCAGCGAGGGGCGTCGGGTCAGATCGGATCCCGCCGGTTCGCAAATGCACCGCGCATGCGTCGAAATTGCGCCAATTTCGCGTGCAGCGGCCTCTTACCGGCAGTTCTGCTCCATTCGGATCTAGGGGAAGGATGTTGCACAGCGCAACGCCTTGCCTCGCGAATGTCAAAAAATTTAAATAGAATAGTTCGAAAGTGCGAACCGTGTTCACTGCCGTCGACCGATGCTCGATAGCTAACGGAAAGACTTTAGGGGGTTTATATGTTTAGAGTTTTAGGAGTAATGGTTTAAATAGCTGGAATAGGATTAAATCTAGTCAGTGTAAGGTAGTGTGGTGTGTTTGATTGCAGTGTCAGTGCGGTCTCATTCAGGCGGCGTATAACCTTGACACGATTTCCCGCGCTGGCGTCCCATGTTTTTCATTGCACTCTCACTTGACTTTTACCGCTAAAGTATGCTCTATTACTAATTAGCCAATTCCTACAATTAGTGTTCTTCTTAGTGATAACATTAGTGAAAAAATAAAATAGTTTTTTAAGTAAAGTCTAAGTAGTTATGCTTCGTGAGACGCGATGGGTGAAGTTAGGCGATATTATGTAATTTTCCGTAAAGTTTGAATATTAATAGGCCGTAAAATTAAAAAAGTTTGAAGATGAATCCCTTGTGACCGCTCAGTGATAAGATCTCTGGCGCTTCAAGATGAAAATTTCAAAAGGTGAGTTGATTAGTTTATAATTGAACATTGCTGCTTATTTTGGTATAAAATTTGTTTACACTTATACTAGTTAACAGTTCTTTAAAAAATACCTTTATTTAGAAATTAAGTTATCAGTAGTAGTGAAGGTATTGAAATTTCGATTTCTCTAAACGGTCGATTGCTTCGGTCGCTACTGAAGCTTTACGACTGCTACGAAGTTTCGTAGCACTATCCTTTCGTAGTTTTAGTAGTATAGTAATAATGTTTTAAAAGTGAAAAAAAAATTAAATACCTGTAAATGATTTTAGTGTTATTATTATATTTTGTATGTTTATATATATAGTAGTGTGCCCATAAATTGGAAACAATTGTGTTAGGAGACTGTTAAAATTTTCTCGTTTGAAAAGCTCAAAGGAGAAACATGAATTTTTAAAATTTTAAATTATTATCCTATCGATTAAGTGAGTCAATTAAAAAAATATGGTTTAACAAAGTATTATAGGTAAAAAAAAGAACTAAAAGATCATCAACAAAATCTGGAGCTATTCCATAGTAAGTCAAAGGAGTAAAAAATAATTTATTCTTACATTCTTGTGTCAAATTTTTATTTTTTTACCTCTCTAAGAATAGTTTAATTTTTACATACACCATGTTTATGTAGTCCTAGGTGAAGAATAGCAGCGTCCATTAAGACTTGTGCAGTGAACTTTCAAAGTTCTCGCCACTCGGCTGCCATTTCATCAACGTAAATAAACTCAGATGAAAGCTAATTTATAAGCTTCTAAATGAAAGTCAGACAAAAAGGTATTAGGTATAATGCACCTGTCTGGGTTTTTGACCTTGCAAAAAGCTCCTACGGGTAACCTTATTTATCGACTAGAGGACGTTCATTGTACCCAAAACTTATCGAGAATTTCAAGAGAAAAATATTCAATTAGGTAATTAGTATTTTGTTGTTTTCGCTTAGTACTTTTTTCTAACTGTGGGCGTTAGCATGATTAAGATCTTATTTGCCCTTTCAGTGAATCATAATCGTTAAAAATATATCTCTAATGGTTAGGTCCTAAAGGTTTCTAATGGTTTGAAGTTAAATTAATTTCAATTAGTCTACAAAAGGTACAAGTTAAACAACTATTATTTTGAAACCTTCACTGTAATTTTGCCACAAGACGCCACATAAAACTTTAGATCCCACGAAATTATTTTAGTAACTTTGTGACGAACTTTTGACAACACGCTAAAATTAACTTAGGTGTCCAACCCCAATGATTCTCTGACATTTTATAATTATATTTAGAAACTCAACGTCATAATTGTAGTATAATAATGCACCAGTTTAGCTAGGTGTGGCTCTCAAATGGTTCAATAAATTAGATAGAATTTTGACTGATTGTGATAAAATTTATATAGCACCAAAAAGATTTTTTCAAAGAAACAAAATTTTAAAAAGTTCTCAAATACCAATACCAATTAACCAAAATAAAATTAAAATAAAACTTAGTTCAGTTTTATTATCAAAGATACAATATAATAGATGAGTTTTCAATGAAAATCTGCAAGTGTTGATCTCAAATTTGATGATAATAAAGTAATTAAGAGATAGGAGTCAAGGGAAATACAACAGACCCGAGACAAAGCGCCACATAAGCCCATGTGCCCACATTTACATAACCCAAGTTTAAAGGTTGCAGCTGTGTAAACATAGATAACTAAATCACAGTTGGTATAACTTATTAAACATAGTATGTATCTGCTTAAAATATGTTCTAAGAGCTGCGCCGTCCGGGGCTTCGCTTCCATGGGAATTTTGGGAAAACAAGTACTCTTTATACTATTCCCAATATTTTTCCATACGTGTACCAAATTTCATTAAATTCCGTTCAGAAGATTTTGCGTGATTGAGTTACAAATTACAAACATACACACAAACTCACATCAGATATAATCAGAGATCTAGATCTCTGTTTATAATTACATAAATTAAAATTTTAAATTGATATAGAAAAAAAATCGTTCTTTATTTTTTCTCAACCGAACCTTTTTACGGTGTCTGGATAAAAGTTCCTCAAAATATATAGGTGTGTGTTTCTCCCACCTTAAATTCATATCACACTTTCACAGCCTCCTATCGTTTCTATCATAGCTAGGGTAGCAATAACTTATTGAAAAATATGGTCCTTACATATTCACTAAAGGACCACATGCTGTAGAATATATATTATCTAATAGCTGACCCTGACGCTGTATTGATATTAAAGTCGTTAATTTTGCTGTCATTTTCCAACTTTTTGCGCAGTTTTATATTTTTTCTTTCCTTTATAATATTCTACAAATTATCTAATCTAAATTAAAAAGAAAAAAAAAATGAAATGTTTATCATTTACCTATTATTTCTTATACATATAAGTAAGTATAAACATTTTTTTTGCATTATATATGTAGTAAATCTGTGTTATTGTTACTGTCCCATAACGGAAATATTAAATTAGAACATATAAATATGTATGTAAATGGTTCGAAAGTACTTTCTCTTTATTCTAAGTGTAAGTTTAACTTTTATTTCACGAACTTAGAACTTTATACTCAAAGCTTAGAACTAAGTACTCGGACCACTTAAACCAAGCCAAAGTCCGGAAGGTCGATAGTGCGGGCATGTCCGTACAAATCCTAATGGATGGTCACCCTAATCCAGGGCCAACTTAACGCAATAAACCGGGGAAACGTCTACTGTGAACTTCATTTCTCGTGCGCCATGTGATCGGAATAAAAATACCTGGATACCCTTTTCATGGGTAAGCCACGTGAAAATAATCCTTCAGTGATCCGTTACCCACGAACTGGATAAATATAAAGGTTGTCGGTATAAATAAAAAAGATAGTAGATAACT
Source organism: Ephestia elutella (assembly GCA_018467065.1). NCBI lineage: Eukaryota > Metazoa > Arthropoda > Insecta > Lepidoptera > Pyralidae > Ephestia > Ephestia elutella. Next base: position 15,337,222 of record CM031573.1, read on the forward strand.
TAGATGACCTAAAAATAGTATGTTCTTACCCTTTTTGTATTTGATTAGCTGTTTGGGGGACAGCAGATATTGTGCACTTTATTTTTAATTATTTCTTGTGTTTGTTAAATATTTTAGAATTTTTTTTTCAAATTTATGAATGAATTTATTACCATAAAATTTACAGTTTCTTATTTTTCTTTATTTATATCTGTCATTATGTCACATAAATTCTTATTGAGAATGTCCTGTCGCACAGAAAATTCAAATTTACATTAATAAGTGTACCTATGCGAGTGATCTCCAGGAACATATAGAAAGCGACGATGGCTTTTGATACTATGTCTCTACACCTTTGCGATGGCTGACCCTCGCGTCAACTCGTGAACGGGTGTTGCCAGGGGGATCCTGCTTCGATCCTGATTCGAATTTTATTTTTATTTTATGTTCTTAACCAATTCATTGTGGTTACTTGATCACAAACATAACATGTTTTATTATATTTTTTTTTTCTTATATTTTTTTTTATTTTTGACTGTACACAATCTAGTGTATGTATAAAGTTAATAAATAGCCCCTCTGGCATGTTAGGCGACCAAGACTGTTTCATGAGTTTCTTCGGCATTTCTTCTCAGCAGTGGTCGTTCCGAAATGCTAGTAGTTTGTAGCTTTTAGACATATATATTATGATTAAATAATTAGTTATATTATAACGTAAAAAAAAGAGCCTTCTTTTGAAGGCCAAGTTTCAATAAAAAAAATAGACTTTGACTTTGACACCAATACTAAGAAATACATAACATTACTCCCAGATCATACTACGTAACCCTGGCCTACATTCAGTGACGTAACAAATAGGTTTTTCTTCGAGTCAAAACCCCCTTCAATATTTAGAGGTCGCAGATGATGAATTAGTTGCCACTAATGACTTCCTCTTTGTAGGTAGGTCTACTTAGACAGATGAAAGGATACTCTGATAAGTTGACTTGCAAGGTTTGATGGAATACTTTTTTAATGACTTTTTTTTTTTACACAACATACTAGCTTGGGACAAACAATTTTATACATAGAAGTAGTCTTTATTTGATTCTAGGATTTAAAGTCAAAGTCATAGTCAATTTTTTTTATTGAAACTTGGCCTTCAAAGAAGGCTCTTTTTCAAGTCGATAACTAATTATTTAATCATAATATATTATATCTCAAAGCTACAAACTACTAGCATTTCGGAACGACCACTGCTGAGAAGAAATGCCGAAAGAAACTCATGAAACAGTCTTGGTCGCCTAATATGCCAGAGGGGCTATTTATTAACTTTATACATACACTAGATTGTGTACAGTCAAAAATAAAATAAAATAAAATAAAGAAAAAAATAATAATATAATAAAACATGTTATGTTTGTGATCAAGTAACCACAATGAATTGGTTAAGAACAAAAAATAAAAATAAAATTCGAATCAGTATTGAAGCAGAATCCCCCTGTTCACGAGTTGACGCGAGGGTCAGCCATCGCAAAGCTCAACCATATTAGAGGGAACCTTACGACTCCGGCCCACGACGCCGTCAACAGCTTGAACATTTTAGAAAAATAAATACTTTTCAGTCACTTGAAGATCACAATACACGTACATGTTAAACAATTAAATGTGAATGTAATTTTTAATATTTAAAAAAAAAAAATTAAAATTTAATAATGACTATATATATGTATATCTTCCTTCCCATGTAACAAAAAACTTTGCAATTCCATTCTAGCTTTTACCAAATGGTTGTCAAGAATACGAAAATCTAAAAATCGACATAAGAAAGCTTTGTTGAGTAGTAGAGTTTACAAAGTTAACTTCGACACAAGGTCAATAAAATGTCATAAAATGAAAAAAAAAAACCTAAAAATGGAAGCATTCCCGTTAATGACTGCTAACTCTCCCGTCTTAAAGTCTTAAAGAAGCGATTTTCTGCCTTTATTTCAATTACTAACCGGCTCCAGAGATCTAAGATCGTATTCCTGCTCGTATTTATATCATTATGCAAATTTATAAAAAAAAAAATTGTGGCTTCGGTGATTTTCCCACGGGAACAGTACTTTTTCCTGGGATGAAAGGTATCCTATGTCCTTCTCAGTACTTCTAACTATATGTATGCGAAATTTCAGGAAGATTGGTTCAGTAGATAGAGCGTGAAGAGTTAACAAACAAACAAACTCACTTTCGCATTTATAATATTAATTAGGATTAGGATGTATATTTTTCAATTAAATATAAAAATGTGAGTTCATACGGTTTACTTCAACATAAGGTCAATAAATGTCACAAACCAGTCTATAAAATGAAAATATCTAAAAATGGAAGCATTCCCGTTAATCACTGCTAACTCAAAGAAGCGGCTTTCTGCCTTTATTTAAAAATTACTTACCGTCTCCTGAGATCAAAGATCGTATTTCCTGCTCGTTATGAAAAATTTACTGCTTCATTGTTTTCCTGAATCTTTTTTTTTACATTTATAGATTTTTTTTAGTGCTTACATTTTTAAGATAATGCGAATTTTATCAAGATGACTTTTGTTTTAGGTACTCAAAATATTTTATGTATTGTTGTTTATTGTCATTATTGATGTATCATTATGTAAATGAAAATTGAAATAATTTCTAAAGTCAATTTGGGATTTAACTTTTTGTTACCTTTATGGTGACGTACCTTACCAACTTACCTTTATGGTGACGTATTTTCCTATAATATGAAATGTTTAAGTAGGCAATGTTAATAAAACAGCAGAATAAGAACATAATCTGTTCAAACATAATATTATTCAGAAATCTTAAGAGACCAAACATATACCTTTTTTCTGTTACCTACTTAAATAGTGGCATAATGGCCAATTTATTCATCATTGGTGACTTCTAATGGAAAGTCATGAATACTAAAATTATCATCAAAATATATTTGGCGCGCAGTAAAACAGTTTATTACATAGAGATCATATGACTCAAGAGTACAAAGTCTAAATACTTCGTATGTGGTAAATTGTTTTTACAAATTCCACAAACATTATCACCTATTTCAATGACCGATCATTGCCAAATCGCAGGCCGCACGCGCTACTAAGCTCCTCAAAATTCCACAATCATTATCATCATATTCCTCACCTTATCCCGTCATCTGGGGTCAGCGCAACCACTTCCACTCCCAACCCCTTCATATCGTCCCTCACACAGTCCAACCATCTCTTCTTTGGTCTCCCTCTTCCCCTGTAGCCCTCCACCTTCTTATTTAATGTCTTCTTAACTAGATTTTCGTCTTCTCTCCTCATAACATGACCAAACCATGTATCTGTTACTTCTTACCTTTTCATTGATAGGAGCAACCTTCAAACTTCCTCTAACATATACATTTCTTATCATATCATCCTCAAAATTCCACAATATCCCGAAATAATTCCGAAAGTGTGTAGACTATGAATATAGACGAGTGCTAATCTAAATAAACCGCCTCAAAATTGACGCAGGGCACGGAAATATTTGTGTTATTTGTGGCGCCAGGGAGACCTCGCGATGATTGACTGAGATGGGAGGTTGAAGGAAATTGAATCCATAATAATCGTAAACGTGAAAGTAACTCATGTCTGCCTTTTCTTTTTCTTAGCCTTACCAATGAACCGAGTTTGATGAAAAAGTTTGAATCAAAGCCTACGGACTAATGATTATTCATGAATCTAAATGGTTTAGAATAAAATCGCTAATAAAACTAAAAACACAAACTTGGAAAAGCTCTCGTTGAAAAAAACATGTAAACGTCAGCATAATAATATATTTACCTACATATAGAAAGGTTTTACTACAGATAACATAATACCCTAGTAGTATTACTAAAAACTATCATGGAATAAGACTAACTTAGAGAAATGTACATGCGCACCGAAGCCTTGCCAATACAGTCAATGCCAATACAGTCCCAGAGGATTCCTCGAGTTTTTTATGTACACAAAAGTAAACTTATCATCAGTACGGGAAAATGTATGAGAGGGGAGGGTCTAGAGGGGGTTGGCAATATTTCCCTGCCCGCTCACAAGCCTGCCATCATTCATCATACTTTATACCTTTGTAAATCTGCAGAACCAACATATGACTATGTATTTCCATAATATACTGAAAAGAAACCGACGATCAAGCTTTCAACGTCCCTTTCTAAGTGCTGATGGTAGTATCTGTTCTTGCAGATCACATATTTCACTATTCTTTAAAATTTTATACAATCCTAAGTATGGTCAATGGTCATAGTCAATACAAAAAGTATCATTTTTTAGGCAGTACGCATGCAGCTATGAGTAAGAATAAAATTATCTTCCTAGAAGTAAGAGTGGAAAGTTTGTTTGTTTTTGTAATAACTTATTGCACAAATTACATAAAACAACACATACAATTACCTAATATAAAAGAAGAAATGACAACGGTAGTCTTATAAAGGGGTGTCTATTAAAATACAGATTTTTATCACATCGATTATCATGTCCCAGAAAACTATTCCACGTTTTTCAATATATTTTTTTCTTAAAACATCGAAAAACTTATTATCGCAGTTTCATAATATCGAACAACATTTCCTAAAAAACGTTATAAAATTTCTACTATTCCAAGAAAAACGATATATCAAACTAACATTTCACACATGTATTAAGATATCGATGTAACCATTTATAATAACATGTTTCAATATGTAACTATGCGCATCATAACTTTTAATCGCAGTAATGTTTCATCGAACGCTGAACGCTGCATTCGCTTGTAGTTGCTTAAAACATGCAAAAAGGTATAGCAAGATTAAGGCATACAGCAAGCATGCATGCAGCAAGCACAACAAACATGTAGCAAGCATCAGAAAGCATGCAGCAAGCATACAGCAAGCATGCAGCAGGCATGCAGCAAGCATTCAGCAGGCATGCAGCAAGCATGCAAACAGGCATGCAGCAAGCATGCAAACATGCAGCAAGCATGCAAACATGCAGCAAGCATGCAAACATGCAGCAAGCATGCAAACATGCAGCAAGCATGCAAACATGCAGCAAGCATGCAGCAAGCAAGAATTTTCGGGTGGCTCCACCAGAAGACTCGCTCCGTCGGCCCTTCGATTCATTCGGGCACTTAACCTCGCTCCGCTCGAGAGGTCGCCGGCTCGCTTCGCTCGCCACCTCCCCTCGCTTCACTTCGGCCTCGTGCCCTCATTTTCAGGACCTCCTTCGCGAGCCTTCTGGTTCCGCGCGAAGGAATAACACTCTAGTATATGACAAAGTTGAGCCACGTGGAGTCGGGGTGCTCTGAGTCGGATTTGTGATCCATTTATAATTAATGGACTAGCTATAAATTTACTGTTGATCAATACAATACTACCAGATTAATCTATTTATATAGGGTAACATAATAATATAATATTTGATGTTTCAAATATATTGCAAACTGAAACTTACGTGGAAATAAAATTATGGGTAACAAAACTTTGATGTTTCATTATTTCGATGAAATACATAAAATATGAAAAGAAATAACGATAGAGTGTGTTTGTACGTAATGAATAATCGTGTAAATGAAATTTCGATGTAAACAGATTTAAGGATTTGTTACATATTGTATTAAAATATCTGCGAATGGTTTTATGGGACATGAAAATCGTTGAAGTAAATTGCGATAAAGTGATGGGTTCCCCCTTATAAAGCTCAAGTTTATGAAAAGTTGCTATTTTAACCTTCCTTTTGTTATAGTATTATTTAAAAAAACAATCATTGTCCCCTCTTCTTCGTCAATTAACCCATTCCGGGCTCAACCTGACCCAATTCACGTCACCCCCACTTAGTTTCTGAATGCGACGTTGACACCTCCCCTCCCCCGGTTTATCTTGATCTCGCGATAACACTTTGTGGATTAATTTAATTAATTTCTGAGCTAATTCCAATTATCGAGCCTCCATGTCTCGGAAATAAGGAAGAAAATTTGTTGATAATTTGGACTCTTGAGTTTCAAAGTTCTGAAATAAACCTTAAATGAATAGAAACTTGACTTAGATTTATGTTTAAAGTTATCCTGTTGAATTACCATTAGAGCAATCCAAATATTAATTTACTTCACAGAAGTAATGATCTTGTTGGTGTTACCACGAAAAAACACGTGCAACTTTTTTCTTGGCTATGTTAATGAAGTGGTTTTAACATTTCTGTCCATCTCACACAGTAGGTATATATCACACTACACAACACTTTTTACATCAACTAATAAAATGCATGTTTCCTCACAATATTTTCCTTTACTGGCATCAACAATAGTTTAGACTACTAACCTGACAGTAGACGCTGCTTGTCAATATAAGAAATATGTGTGTGGAAAGTGAAAATAAGAACTGTTTTAATAACATAGTATGACTGAACATAATGATTTTGATACGGATACTCACGCGTCTTGTTAGCCGGATTTGAATATTTCTCACGTTAGTTTTAATCAAATTATGACTGAACATGTTTATTTTCGATGCCAGATTTCTCTCCACACATAACTATAAACTAATACTATCACAACAACAATAAACTAGTAATAGTTTCGCTCCAGCGCAAGTACATTGAAACTTGTCGAGTTAATGTTATACGGCCAGCCTTTAGCTAACGACTTCCAAAATTATGGAGCGATTAAAGCGATGTGGTAGTACGAGCTCTATACAATGTTCTATAGTGTTTTGTGTGTGCCGTTGGGGCAGAAAAGTTCTCGAGTGGCGACCACGAACCGGAAAACGTAGTGTTGGCAGGCCTCCCACTCGATGGACCGACGACCTGGTGAAGGTCGCGGGTTGCGCATGGATGCGAGCAGTGCAGGACCGGTCGTTGTGGAAATCCTTGGGGGAGGCCTTTGTCCAGCAGTGGACATCTTTTGGCTGAGAGAGAGTGTTTTACGTAATAGCTCATTAATCTGACAATATTTTCAGATAACATATAAGTATTTCTGTCTTGTCAGACTAGTCTTCCTTTAGCAGCCCATACTGCACGATAAGGCTTCCCAAAGACACTACATTGTTTTATCTGAATAGGTGGTACTTTACAAGTAATTTTTTTTTATTAAATAATTTTTCAACTAAACTCTTTGTTTAATATGGATGGATTCCAATGAATATCTGGTGGAATATATGAAATATTGCGTTCAAATATTCCCCCCGCAGGCACCAAACGCTTTTCATCATCATTCCTAATGCGCACAGCGAAGCATTGGAACTCCCTGCCTGCGTCTGGGTTCCCAAGCACGTACAACCTAACTCTCTTCAAAACCAGAGTGAACAGGCTGCTTCTGGGTAAGCTCGCTACACCGTAGACCTCATCTCTGTCCTCGGGCAAGATTGTGGTCAAGAGCAAACCCATATTTAATTAAAAAAAACAGATGTCAGCACCTCAGGATCTTTCAGATGCATAGAGCAACACGAAGTCCTTGTTGTTTGAAGTTCAGATGGTACAACGCGTGGTCAATGTCAGTTGACAATATTGTACTATTTGACATGACATACTCGCCAGTAGTGCCAACTAAAGAGCGTAAGTACGATAACCCACTCATTGAATGAGCGATTTTTTCAGACAGCTAAATTAAGAAAAAAAAAATCAGTATAAAAAGTCTCAACAGATGGCGTTTTATTGAAAGCTGAGTCGTAATAATAGCTGTACCTATATTGTGCGCTTTTTATTGTCTGCTAGAGGCAGAAAAAAATCACATAACAGTTTGACAGTTGCACAAATCACAATATTGGTACTTTTTAGATGTTTTTATTAGGTTTTATTTTTTTTTAAATGCCTATACCGTGCATTTTTGCTTTTTGTATGGTCTCGCCTTTTACTAAGCGCCACCTATGAATTCATTTGGAACTATTTATTTTTTTAATTTAGGTCTCGGAAAATCCCTCATTCCACTAATTTGAAAATTATTATATGTATGTCTTAAGACCTTTGTAAATGTATATCTCAACTTAAATGTAGATTTTATTTATTAGGAAGGCAGGTTTTTATACCCAATTTTATGAACTAAAAAAAAACTAAAATTAAATACATTTACAAAAATGCCAGCTCCGACAGTTCATTGCCCTGAGGTAAAGTGCTCAGAAGGCTGGCAGCATTGCCACGTTGGATGGCAATGCTTAATCTCTGTTTTTTTTTTTATAGAATAGTAGGCAAATGAGCATGCGGGTTGCCTGATGGTAAGCAATCATCGCAGTCCATAGACACCAACGACCCTAAGAAGGTCACTGATGCGTTGCCGACTTTTTGAGAAAGCGATAGGCTCTTTTTCTTGAAGGCTCCAATGTCGAACCTATTCGGGAACTCCGCTGAGGGCTGGCTTAATCTCCGTGCGAGATAAATACCATCCCTCTGGTCATAAGAAACCCCAATGAATTTTTGGGAGATGAGCGTCATATAGTTTGTGGGCTAAAGGTCCTCAAACTTGATACAACTTAATTCTGAATAAGCAATATACCGCAAGCCGTCTCAACTCAACGCTGGCTTAAATACCTTCAAAACGACAGAGTAATTATGTCTTGCATTTTTCATAAGGTCACTTTTGGCTAAATTAGCTTTGGGTCGCCGAAAATGTTCACTTTCATTTCCAAGTTACTTTTTGAGAAGGAATTACGAAATGTCATCTACCGTCAGAAAGTTTTTCAATTATTTTACAAAGTGGCTGACGATTACTTTTTCTAGTAATCTTTTAACAATTGTAAGTGATTTTATTAATTTCTAGCTTTCGCCCGCGGCTTCGCCCGCGTGAAGTTGAACCGTGCCTTTTCCCGGGATGAAAGGTACCCTATGTCCTTCCCCGTACTTCTATCTATGTGTATGCGAAATTTCAGGAAGATTGGTTCAGTAGATGAAGCGTGAAGAGGTAACAAACAAACCAACAAACTCACTTTCGCATTTATAATATTAGTTAGGACTAGCGCCCCGCCCTGGCTTCGGTCTCAGAAGGTACATTCGTAAATTGTAGCCTATGTCACTCAGGAATAATGTAGCTTTCTATTGGTGAAAGAATTTTTGAAATCGGGTCAGTAGCTCTGAAAATTACCCCCTACAAAAAAACTTACAAATTTAAAAACACTTCTTCTTTATACATATACTAGCCGCGCCCGGGATTTCGTTCCCGTGGGAATTTCGGGATAAAAAGTACCCTATGTGCTATTCCCGGTATTTTTCTACCCATATACCAAATTTCATCGAAATCCGTCCAGTAGATTTTGCGTGATTGAGTAACAAACATCCTCACAAACTCACATCCAAACTTTCGCATTTATAATATTAGTATAGGATTTGTATGAAGTATGGTAACGAACTATCTTCACATAAGAAAGAAACAATTTCATTTTTTATATAAATCAGGACACTCCCGTAGGAATTTTGACTAAATATTCGAGCAATAAAACTACCGCGTGAAAAGTCCGTGTTGCTCTATGAACCAAATTAATCGCAGTGACAAATAGGACCAGATTAGACACATTGCTCTAAACTTTACCAAGATCGGTTGAGTAGATGCAACAACTTACTCGTTCTTATGCTGTGATACCGAAACATGATAATACTATTTTGTATTGGGGTAATGAAAGTTTGTTGATCAATACCGATGAAACTTTCCAAAAACAAAAGCTGAAAGCAAAACTTTTGTTTCAGATTACAAAATTTATATTGTTATTCTGAATATATTTGCAAGCATATTCAGTTTATTTTTTTTGATGTATTGAGGGCTGTTTTTTTTTCTGAAACTTTTAGATCAATTTTTTACCAAAGCATCATTTTTTATTGTTAGAATTTTGCAATTACGAATAACCTTTGCTTGTTATTACTAAAGTTCGACCCTTCTTAGTATTACTTATCACACATAAACACTCTGTTTCAAATCCCCAGGTCCCGAAAGGGTCAAGCTCCCTTAAATATTTGAGACTTATACGGATGCAAGGACAACACGTGTAAAAGGGTTTTCACAAGTTGATTTACTTTTACATCGTTTACATTACGAGATCAAATTCTATTAAAATAAAAATTAAATTAATTGTTTTTATGACAGTATTATGAATACTGGTATCTCTCTCTCTCTCAGCCGAAAGACGTCCACTGCTGGACAAAGGCCTCCCCAAGCGATTTCCATAACGACCGGTCCTGCGCTGTCCGCATCCATGCGCATCCCGCGATCTTCACCAGGTCGTCGGTCCACCGAGTGAAAGGCCTGCCAACACTACGTTTTCCGGTTCGTGGTCGCCACTCGAGAACTTTTCTGCCCCAACGGTTATCTGTTCTACGAGCTATGTGCCCCGCCCACTACCACTTAAGTTTCGCTATTACTTTAGTTCTCCTACGAATCTCCTCATTTCTGATTCGATCACGCAGGGAAACTCCGAGCATAGCGCGAATACTGGTATACTGTGAACAAATCATCGTATGAAGTTTATAAAAAACATAAAGATGAATCTATTTGTTTTTATATTGGTGGTGTAGATATAAGTTACTTCTTACCTTTAAATGTATGTAATTATTTATTTTTATTACTTTACCTACCTACCTTATAAATTTTTTTGTATGCCTAAGGAATACGATTTTTTTTTTCTGAATGTATACTACTACTACTGTATGATATTAGAATACTTTTTTTATTAGATCAGAAGTTTTTTTAAATAGCCTGTAGGTGTTGTGTCCCGCTGCTGGGCAAAGGCCTCCCCTTTCAATGGGAAAAGGGGGGAGACCAAAAGTAGGTAGATTAAATCCTAATATCCTAATAATGTTATAAATGCGAAATTTTTGATGTGAGTTTGTGAGGATGTTTGTTACTCAATCATGCAAAATCTACTGGACGGATTTCGATGAAATTTGTTATACCGGTAGAAAAATACCGGGAATAACACATAGGGTACTTTTTATCCCGAAATTCCCATGGGAGCGAAGCCCCGGCGCGTGGCTAATAGAACAATAAATGATGACAAAAAATACCGCGCTCCAAAGAACCTTCTAACTTTGCCACTTATATAAAGTAGTTTTAATAACAGTTGTTTTATTTGTTTCGACACTCGTTGCGGACCGCATTGGAACTTCATCTTATTGATCATTCTTTTGTCTTATTTTTATAAGTTCTGTTTATAAGTACTTACAGAATATTAGCTGCGTCCCTAGGCTACATTCCTGTGGACATTTTGGAATATAAGCTAATTATTAAAAAATAATAAACACGACTGACAACTCACATAGCCTGTGTCACTCGGAGAAATGCAAGGAATCTAAAAATACCTCTCACATCAAAATCTTTTCAGCCGTTCAGAACTTATGGTGGAATAAGGAACTTACATACATACTTACATACATGAACTCTGAAAACATAACATTCCTTTTTTGGTCAGTCGTGTAAAAAGTACTCTACGGTAATGTTTAATTCTACTCTACCTATTGCAATGGAATCAGTATGCGTGATAAACATCCATACATCAGAGAATGTACATATGTTAAAGTCAAAGTCAATTTTTTTATTGAAACTTGGCCTTCAAAGAAGGCTCTTTTTCACGTCGATAACTAATTATTTAATCATAATATATTATGTCTCAAAGCTACAAACTACTAGCATTTCGGAACGACCACTGTTGAGAAGAAATGCCGAAAGAAACTCATGAAACAGTCTTGGTCGCCTAATATGCCAGAGGGGCTATTTATTAACTTTATACATACACTAGATTGTGTTTATCACAAATACATACCTACATTACACACAAATACATTTTGTTTTGTTGTGATATATACATTATTATGTTGAAACAAGAGCCGGGTGAAACTGCAGGATAATTTTTAGTACAGTCGAAATTTTATTTCCTATTTGATAAGTGTCGGTGTCATGTCGTGTCATAACGACTTTTTTTTTATTAAAAATGTATTTGATGTAAAACCATAGCAGGTAAATCGAGTGATGCATATTTGGCCTCCGAATGTCTATGAACTACAGTTGAATCTGGGAGCATCATTACCTAAATCAATACGACAATTTTATTTTTCCACCAAAAACTCGGACAAGTCAAAGGTCTCGTCCCTTTGTTGTTTTATCCCATTTCCACGTGAACGAATCGCCGTACAAAAGCTAGTGAGCGAATATAATAAAATGCATTCATACAAACACCTTACAGGTCACTGATTTCAAATGTTTTTCTTTGCTGGACTATGAACATAGTACCAACGATCAAAGATATGGACCCTTGCACCTGAAATGTGAAAGTATTTGTTTTATATTATTGCAAGGTTGAATTGACAACAAAGGCCTTGACAACATAATTAGATACAACAGAAAAAATACATAAATTTAATCAAGTTTGTCGTATTTTGGGTCATTGGTAAAGTTTCTAAAGTGGTTTTACGATAGGTGCAAGATTTAGAAAATCTTACTAAGGAAAGAAAGTTGATTGAACGTATTGTACAATGTACAAATAGTATTTAAATAAAATTTTAAAACAAAATTTGTCAACTAACTCTACAAATACACAGTTAATAAAATTTGACTTGGAGTGATAAAAATATCTTTTTATAGTCAAACCAGCGTCGAATAGTTGAAGTCAGTGGTGCAGGTTTATTTTGACTGCACGTACTCTCACATTTGTTATTCTGCCCTGGCTCCAATGGCAGTATTATTCAAATTTCATGCTATTCGGTCTTCTAGCCACGTTATATGAGGTCGACTAGCGACTGGCGTTGGAAATGGAATATTGTCTTTTTTGTCAGGGAAGAGAAAGACACAGTTTCCTTTGTGTGTTTGTGTGTTATGTAATTGATAGAACTTTACATGTAAACGTATTAAATTGATAACGATGAAATACACCATTGTTGTTGCTAGTGTAACTTAAAATTGTAACGATAATATTATTTGTAAAATTATGTTCCTTTTAACCAAACAATCGACAAAGAAGCGGGTAAAGACAGATTGGAATTAAATGGATGATGATAAAATAAATAAAAATCATTTTTTTTTATTTAAAACTTTATTGCACAAAATTTTACAAATTATGTACAAACTAGCTTTCGCCCGCGGCGTGAATTTCCCACGGGAATAGTGCTTTTTCCCGGGATGAAAGGTACCCTATGTCCTTCTCCGTACTTCCAGCTATGTGTATGCGAAATTTCAGGAAGATTGGTTTAGTAGATAAAGCGTGAAGAGGTAACAAACAAACAAACCAATAAACAAACTCACTTTCGCATTTATAATATTAGTTAGGATGGCGGACTTAACGCCATATGGCATTTTCTGCCAGTCAACCATTAGACCAAACACAGAGTAGTAAGATGGTGCGATAAAGTGTAACGCCATAATATTACGAGTACATAAAATATGAACGTAATAATAAAATTATAGACTATTTGATTAAACTGCAGTTAATTGGGATAAACTGTAGCAATAAATAAAAACAAGAAAATTCAGCAGATAAATCATAAAATAAAAACATGTTTCTGACTTTACAGATTTCATGAAATGCCAAATAAAAATCTAAAGAAAAAAAACAAAACAATACAAATGGATAGCTATTAAGCTTGGCTAACCTGCTTGATAACAACCATTTGTTAGACCGATTACGATCGTACTATTGTTAAAGCTGCTACTACTCTTGAATACCTATTTGACTCTTTGTTTTTTTACTCCACAATGAAAGAGTATTCTAGATTGCATCTTACAATGGAATTGAAGTGGTGGTCAAGTTGGCTATGAGTTCGACTTGCGTTAGAAAGTCTCAGGTTCAAAGCAGTTCTAATGTTGCACCATCTTACTTTGACAGTAACAGTAACCATTAGGCAAAATGTGACTTGCTCCAGTTGTCAAATAGTATGACAAACGTAAACGTAACTATTATCTTAAACACTAACATTTACAAAAACTTAAATTTCGGTGTTAATAAGCCTATTTTCACTGATACCTTATATATATATAATTATAATTATATTAAAAAAAACGTTCTATTCAGTTGTGATCGTTACGTGCTAGATTTTGGTAGTCCTTCAGTCATGTCAGTTGCCTTTAGGTGACTTGGCAAAATATGTTTTCTATCCTACTCTAAAAGAATAGTACGGGCAGTTATGTAATGCTCCCATACATAACCTTCAAATTTTTCATTAAGCTATGAGCTTCATGCCATATATTCCTTGAGTGATTCTAAGTATTTTGAGCCCGGGGGGCAAAAAGAATCGTGCGGCTGCTAGGGGCTGGGGGCCCACAAAGGTGACCGCCACCCGTCAACTTTTGAAAAAATCTGTTCTCGTCCAGGTAGCTACTGGGGCAAATTTGGTATCATTTTCGTACAAACCAAAGACGTAGAATTCATTTCTGATATTAATTATTTACAATTTTATAGTAATTTTACGAGAAAAACGTAAAAATGTGAAAATTTTTGTTGAAAATTTTTGCTTTGAGAGCTTATAATTTTTGTATAGTGACAATAAATATCAAACAAAAAATACTGTAATAAAGCAAATTTCATGCAAATTTTAAAAATATAAACGTTTTAATATCCATCTATACAAAAATATGGAGAAAAAAATTGACAACCGCAGCGCGTACCCGCTTAGCTGGACTCGCGCTATACGACGCGTCAGCCGCAGCGATTTATCTTACAAAAATGGTCTTTGTAGTAGTAGAAATGTACTCTGGACTTTTTTAAAACTTCTCAGAGGTGTTCCCTGGATCAAGCCAAGCATTTTAAGCCCGATTACTCTGTGGTACGACCCTTTTGGGCCAGTGGGATCCGAGCAGGAAGATGCTTCAATTAAAATAAAAAATCCAACCGATCCAGTTTTAGTATTATATCGTGTTTCGTATCATTTTTGCATATACCAAGGACCATTATTGCAAAATTTAATAAAAAAAAATCCATATTTTTGTTAAAAAATAAAAAAAAACATAGATATCAATTTTCGGTTTAAAGTGCTACAACTTTTTATAATATGGGTAAATCACAATAAAAAAATATAAGTAATAAGAATATTGGTTCTAGATTACGAAAATATTAAATTTGGATAACCTTAAGGTAGAATTTCCATTCTAAAAAAAATATTAAAGCCCACGCGGCGTCGATGAGTCAATGAGTTCTTCCCAGTAAGTCCTCGTAAACCGCTCCTTTTATTTATTCTAATTATTGCAATAATAATATTTATATTTTAAGAACTATTTTACTGTAATAGAAATAACAAATGTTGAATAAACTACGAAAATATATTCATGGTGACGATATAAAGATATTCAAATAGATTGTTATTCTTTTACGCAAAATGTTCATGAAATTTAGTATTCTAATTACACTAATACATATTATAAAGTACATATTATAAGAGGAAAAATTTCGTATTATGACTAGTAGACTCAAAAAGAGTTAGTAGACTCAAAAACTACTGAGCCGATTTAAAAAAAAATCATCGTTGAAAACGTACCTACCTACGTTGTTTACGTATCACGGATGAAGCCGGGGTGGACCGCTAGTAGATCACATCTTGAATTAAATTAATACAATACTTTTATCCCTAAATTCTTAAGAAAGTGCTACCATGGGGCACAGCTCGTATGAAATGCAAAAGTTTAAAATGATAGATGTCAGTCCTTCACACAAAATTAAAAAGACTCCCCTTTATTTCTCCAACTAGTTCTATCGCTCACCAGTTGTTGTCACCGCTTATTAAAGGCTGACAATTTGTCGGACCACTTCATTTTAAGGCAACATACCAAGGAGTCCATGTCTGGGGCAAGCCTTAGTGCCTACCGAAAACCTTCTGTCTGAATCCTTCTTTTTGTGGCTGTTGAATGGAGAAAAGTCCTCGGGCTTCTATTAGGTCAGAGTTACCAGATGTCGCAAGTGTGCCTGGACTCAACTCATTCGGGCATGTGCGTGCAAGAGCAAGACGGGTTGCATGAATCGTATCGTATAAATAATCTGTGCTGAAAATTGTCGACAATAAATAATTTTATAAAAATATACTTGTAGAATAGTATTTAATTTTGCATTTTAAACTTGAGGAAGTAAGAATAAGCATTACTCGTGCGTAATACATACATTTTATAAGATAAATCGCCGCCTAGCGCGAATCCAGCTAGACGGGTAGCTACTCGCGCTGCGGTTGTAGGATTTTTTTTCTCCATATTTTTTTATGGTAGGATATTAAACAGATTATATTTTTAAAATCTGCATGAAATGCGCTTTAATATAGTATTTTTTGTTTGATATTATTTGACAATATACAAAAATTATAAGCTCTCAAAGCAAAAATCATTAAAGAAATTTTTCACATTTTTATGTTTTTCTCGCAAAATTACTATGAAACTGTAAATAATAAATATCAGAAATGAATTCTACGTCTTTGGTTTGTACGAAAATGATACCAAATTTGCCCCAGTAGCTACCTGGACGAGAACAGATTTTTTTCAAAAGTTGACGGGTGGCGGTCGCCTTTGTGGGCCCCCAGCCCCTAGAAGCCGCATGATTATTTTTGCCCCCCGAGCTCAAAATGCTTAGAATCACTTAAGGAACATATGACATGAAGCTCATAGCTTAATGAAAAATTTAAAGGTCAATTACATAACTGCCCGTACTAGAAAAGAATTATAGAATGATATGATATGGATGTTTATAGAGGCAAACGGCTTATCATATAGAAATAAATTACCTTACCTATTAAATAACCTCAATGTCTACAATCATGGACAAGATAATTTCTAATCTTGTTTTGGCTCAGGAATGGCGAGATCAACTATGCCTCAGCTGGCGCCAAATAATATTATGATAATATAAATGAACCAAGCAATGGTATTATGGTGACAGGTGGCAAACAATTGAATTAAGCACGGCCCAAATCAGTTTAGTTGACAAGGGACAAAAGGTTGGGTTCCTATTTCAGATGGCAAAGTAATTTCTCTCTTACAAAGAATTGCTTTTGCCCGAGGCCTATTGATAAATTGAAAGATTTTGGATCTTTTTTCTTAATATTTTGCCGTATGTCAAGATGTATTAAAACACTACATTATACCTAAACTAGCTTTTGCCCGCAGCTTCGCTCGCGTTAATCCTTTCTTAGCGGATGTCTACGTCATAACATCTACTTGCATGCCAAATTTTAGCCCGATCCGTCCAGTGGTTTGGCCTGTGCGTTGATAGATCACTATGTCAGTCAGTCAGTCAGTCTGTCACCTTTGAAGTCAGTCTCCAACATCGTAAAATGAAGAATTTCTCTGCCTAGACCATGATATAATGAAGCATCATAGATTTAGAGGAATTTACTGACCATACAGTAAATTTAATTAATTTACACACACATATATATAATACTAGCTTTTGCCCGCGGCTTCGCCCGCGTGAATTTCCCACGGTAACAGTGCTTTTTCCCGGGATAAAAAGTAGCCTATGTGCTATTCCAGGTCATTATCTACCTCTGTACCAAATTTCATCGAAATCCGTCCAGTAGATTTTGCGTGATTGAGTAACAAACATCCTCACAAACTCACAAATTCACAAACTCACATCCAAACATTCGCATTTATAATATTAGTATGGATTATCACGTTTGTACAAAACATTTGTACATTCATTATTTTTATGATATGATTAATTATAGGTATAGAAAGATTGACTATAGATTTAGAAGATCTAAACATATGGTTTCTCGTTAATTCTTTACTCCTCAGTACCATATACCATGCATATGGTCTCTGGAAACGGGTATTAATACTCTCCCTTTTAATAGAAATTTCTTGAATGTTGTCTTGACAAGTAAAGAAACTTACTTTGTTACGTACCTAAAGAGAAAAATGATATTTCTCGTCCATATTCATTTAAAAAATTTCCGAAGTATCTCGCCAGCATTGGGGACTTCCCCGCATTGTGACAGATGTCTTCAGGGCCGACATTTCCGCCCGTCACACCTTGTCCTGACAAGTTTCCAATAAGAAACCTATAGGTAGAGAATTGACGCCAATAACTTAAGTTTGTACGAGAAATTCTCGAGGATAAGTGGATTTTTCCGAAGCAATAGCTTTGTCCACGTGTATGTATAAACCATCGAGATATTATGTACTAACGCACGTATAAACCTATTTATTTCCATACCTAAACTTATTCTGAAGAACCTTCTTATAATGAAAACTTTATGAAAATTCTTAGAAGGCTAGTGTATTTTCAACCGACTTCCCAAAAAAGGAGGAGGTTATATGTTTCGATGTATGTATGTTTTCTTTTTATGTATGTTCGCCAATTTCTCCGCCAATTGTGGACTGTTTTCCAAAATTGTTTTTTTATTCGAAACGGTTTATTCCCAAGTTGGTCCCATTTTAACCAAGTCCAAATCTGTTCGGTAATTTTAAAGATACCTAACAAATAATAAAAATATCAACATTGCATTGTAGAGTAAAAGTCCAGCATGCCCTTCATAATTTTATTAATACTCAAGATTTTCTGTGTATGTCCCCAACATAGGAATAGCGATTAGCGACTATAAAAGTTGGATCATGATACACAAATTATCTGCCTAAGTAAGGCAGATAATTTGTAGCAATAGCATATAAAGTGGTAGCTCAATTTCCTCAAAGTAAAATTTTTAAAGATTTTATTCTGAATAATATAATCACGCCATCCATTACCAGGCAATTGGTGCAGATATCAACCCCTGCCAGACATTGTTACTTTACTAATTTATAATTATATTTGTTTTATTACAAAATCTGAATATAATGTTACTTTGGGAGACCCCAAGGGTGCTTTTTATACTTATAAACATCATCCTTGCTAGCCATATTATCTGCATAAATAACTAAGATCCAAACTTCATACCTAGTCGCTAATATTTTTACCCGTATATACCACGCAGAGAAACATTCCGCATTTTTAAAATAAGGAGGGTTTGGTCGTCGCGGGCTCTCGGTCTATTTATGTGCCAAAAATAATAGACAATTTGACATGTTTTGACATTTCAATCAGACTGACATAAAAAGTTTCGAATTCTTAATTCTTTATTTTCGGCCAGAATAAAGTTTAAGTTTTTATTAAAGAAAATAAGTGTAGAAGCACTAAAAATGATAAAATAAAACTTAAAAAAAAATGAACCGACTTCCATCATAAAACTTAAAATCATGAAATAACAATAAAGAAAAATGTAAATGCATTCTACCTACTGAATGAGGTGAAATCGGTGCCGAAAAAATTAAATAATCTAAATTTACATTAGAATCGTGTATACATATATATAATATGCCTAGCTAAACAATTACATAACACCCTTACTCCTGCACTTGGCACCGACTTCACCTCATTCAGTAGATAGAATGCCAATACATTTTTCTTTATTGTTATTTCATGATTTTAAGTTTTATGTGTAAGTGTTAGGTATGATAACAATTTAGTGGCTGATCCTATCTACACTAGTATATGAAAAACTTACTCTCAGCAGTATTCAATGTGCCTTATATAATAACCGTAAGGTCTGTTTTCATATGTACTAACACTTAGCAGCAAGTAGACTACAAATATGATCAAAGGTGTCAATATTTTTAAAGCTTGGGAGCACAAAAGTTTCAGACGATAAAACTGTTTTGTTTCGTCACGCAAAAACGTGTCAACATGATAACTAGATATTTATTACAGGGAGTGATAGGCTTTATTCATTCATGCAATTGTACTTGGTACATTAATTAAAATAAAAACCAAACTAAACTTAAAAATAAAAATTGATTTCTTACATGTGTATGCACTACTTATTTGGGCTCATGTAATTCAGCTCAGCTGTAGCGCTCCTCAAATTAGCATCCAATTTGCTTAATGGCTTTTAATAAGAACCTGCCGCCGTTGAATTTGACTCGTAACATAAATGCTCTTAAGTTTTTGCTTTTGAATTAAATTACCTTTTTTTAAAATTAGGTTGGCGCAATTTCGAGATGAAGTCTAGGAATGTAGTTTGCATTAAATGTATTTCATATTTAGCTGCCAGTAAAATATGTAGGTATATTACTTGCGACACCTCCTTGGTAGATATATAGCATAGCATACGTTTTATAAATAAGTATTATGATGTGGGCTATCATTACACAAAGTAAGAGTTCAACGTACAACCATATCAAATGATGTCGACACTTTTCTATTTCCCAAATATTATTCATTATTTCAAATTTTAGAAATAAATGCAAGACGGCAATCATATACAGAGATTATAAATCTCAGTATATGATTGCCTGTATTGATATTAAAATAGTATTATTAATGATTAAAAAACTTCAGCTGCCAATGCATAGCATAACACAACTAGGTATATAGTTGCGGCATTTCATTCCTGGGACTTGGTAAGTGGGTCAATGCATTGGCTTGGCTACAGTCAGTGTTTCTACTTCGTTGGCAATGGTTACAAATCTAAGTTACAGCTGCAAAGTTATTAAATTGACCGGCTGACAAAAGGGAGAATTCTCAATAAATTTTATTATACTTATAGAGCAACACGGACTCCCGAGCGCGGACGTCCTTTTTGCTCGAAGATTGTACCTGAGTGCGATGTGACCTCATGTCTTTAACTACCTTTATCCATACCATCAAAATAGTTCAAGTGATTTAGCCGTGCAAGCGTAACATACGGACATACTTTCGCAATTATTAAATTAATTAAAAGTATGGATTGTTAAAAATTCTCCTACCATAAATGCCATGTCCTTTTGCAATAAGCGGTCTTCCAAGATCCATTCGTTGTGAGTTATCGGAATATGTCTATTTCCATGTCTACGAGTATATCACTAACACATCTTCATTCTAACAATATTACAAAGCGTGACATATTCGAGGTATCACAATAAGGGTTCACACCTATTTTCTTGTCAAATAAGACCACAACCTAAGGCTCGTTCACATACCGCTCCAATAAACTCATTTGATAGACAGAGGGATTTTCCGAAACCCAAATAAAAAAAATTAGTTCCAGATGACTTCATAGATTAAGTAAAAGGCGAGGGAAAAAGTTCCATACAAAAAGAAAAATTTCACGGGATTGGCATATTTTTTAAATAAACCTTAGAAAAAAAACATACAAATATTGTGTTTTGTGCAACTGTCAAACTGTTAGGTGATTTTTTTCTGCCACTGTTTGACAAGAAAAAGCGCACCATATAGATTCAGCCTAACTTTTTCTCACGTTACGTCACGTTACGACTCGGCT
Source organism: Ephestia elutella (assembly GCA_018467065.1). Taxonomy (NCBI): domain Eukaryota; kingdom Metazoa; phylum Arthropoda; class Insecta; order Lepidoptera; family Pyralidae; genus Ephestia; species Ephestia elutella. The sequence goes on from CM031573.1 coordinate 15,358,382, forward strand.
TTCATAAAATGCTATCTGTAGACTTTTTAAACTATTTTTTTTTTCTTAATTTAGCTGTCATAAAATAGCTCATTGTACTTTGATAGTGACATAAAGTAACAAACAGTATATTCGTAGAACGTTGCAATAAATTATGGTAAGGAAAATGATTCTGATGCTATGGAAGACCGTCGCCATCTGATGGCACCAGAAACTTACGCAGCTTAGAAATTGAAATCAGGGTGCAGTAGAATTAATAAATAAGCCTTGGCTTAAATTTCAATGTGTTGCAAAACCCTTTTCTTTTCATGTGGAAAGACCTTCATCTCGTCTATCTAGCCACGGGAAGTCGGACAGGTATGTACGACTTAAGCCTACGGCTATACCATACAATTTTTGATTTTACCTTGAGAACTTCTTGTAGTTTAGTCGAAACTAAGGTCCTAAGGCCCCCCAGGTGGGACAGAGGGCGTCCATAGTGCTTCTCCACTGGGATCTGTCTTGGGCGATGCGCTTCGCCTCCGACCAGGTGAGCCCGACCGCCTTTAACTCCGCTGCAACGGTACGCCGCCAGGTCTGCTTGGGTCCAAATTTTCTCTTGTCTTGCGGTGTCCACTCGAGAGCTTGCCTGGGAATATGCGTGGAGTCCCTACGAAGCATGTAGCCGATCCACGCCCATTTGCGGCGCTTGATCTGATGGTCAAACGGCGCTTCCTTGCATATTTCCCAGAGCTCCCGGTTAGAGATGACTTCTGGCCAGAAAATGCCAAGCATTTGACGTAGGCATCGGTTGACGAACACCTGCAGAGGATGCGTGATGTCTTTGGTGACCTTCCACGTCTCGCAGCCATACAGCAATACTGATATGACGTTCGACCGGTAAATACTGAGTTTGACTCTACGAGTCAACTTTTTCAAACGCCATACAGGTCGAAGCTGAGCAAAAGCAGCCCGGGCTTTGGCAAAACATAAACACACAGCAGTACAAAATGGCGCACCCAGGTGACCGAACCCTTACGCACCCTTGTCACAATAATCGTGATGTAGAATCCGATAAGTCATTGCGATCCCTGGCTCCGTGGGAGGTATTCACCACGTTGACAGTTCCTTATCGGTGTACGTGAAAGATGATAATGTTGGCGGCAAAATAGGAAATTCTATACAGTAGCTTCTCTGCGTATCTTATGTACGTGTGAGTTTGGTTTAACATACGGTTTTTGCGATAAAATAGATAGAATAAAAGTAAAAGTAGTTCTAGATAAATTAGTTCTACCGTTTCACCAATGTATTTTTAACGCATCGACATGGAAGCTTTATTTATGACTCTAATTTCATATTTTTAGAAACATTATGTTTGCACACTGTATCCACATTTTTTTTTATTTGAAAACAACACACAGCGAAGTTAATTCTATAATTCCAAATAAAATAGTGTTATACATTAGATATATAGTCCCTAAATACTATCCATACTTAAAGTTTGTATGAAGCATTCAATTAGAAAAACTAATGGAGATATATCAACCGCTCGCATATGTGTGATCGCGTATATATCAAATGCCATAATGGCAATTTTCCAATTTTCGTTTTCGATATATTATATCGAAAACGAAAATTGGTAAATATCATGTCATCATAAAGAAAGGCTTCCTTTTTAAAGACTCTATTCAAGAATGTTCAATGCGAGGAGATGGAAAGCATGAAAGACGTCATTGAGACCCGGAGCAAGATTGATGGCACTCCCTCCCGCTCTATTCATTTAAAAAGGGGAGTAAAAAGTTTTCTAGTGGCCTGAGGAACAAAATAAGGAGAGAACAAGATAATGAGAAATAGATATTATGATAAAGTAACGTTGTTTTATGTTAGTACTTATTTCTATACAAAATACAGTCAAAAATGGGTTTCGATGGTTGGTAATACTTGTTGTATATAACTACCAATAAGTGGAAATACATATATCAAAAATAGGTAAGATACATTCACCACGAGTTTATACGACATTGAAACCTTCAAAAAACGAGTCTTAAAAGGCCGGCAATACTCCTGCGATAGGGTTATCAACATCAGGGCCAATGAGGGGTCATTGGCCCTGATGTTGCTGCTGTCCATAGGCAGCGGTGATTACTTACCATCAGGTGACCCGCTTGCTCGTTTGCCGCCCTATAAAATATGTGATTTTTTTATTGTATAATGTGTTTCTGTATTCCCAGTATTTATGATAAAAGCGCCAAATTTTGATTATGGAAAAAATATCCTCTTCTAAATAATAATGGCTATTTGCCTGTGATGGATAAATTTAAGATTAGGTTGCTTTGTTTCTTTAACAAATTATTCTTTGAAGTACTTTCATTAATCTTCTTGGAATTCTTCATCAGATGATCCTGATCTTCGATTATTATACGTCAACAGAAAATGCTCATCAGATCGAACGACTTTTGTTAAGGCACCATGTCCATATTTCTTACCGTCTTATTCCAAAAGTTTGATTTAAAACAGGTTTAAACCTCGACTAAAAGATCCTGGATTGTTACGGTGTCAAAATTAGTACCAGGTTTAAATCGCGGTCTTATTACAAATCTAAGACTAACCGAGGACAACATAAACCAGAGATCATCCGTGGTTTAAACAAAAAATGACAGTCATTCGTTCTTTCACACAGACTTCGTTCATTATGACATTCCGTTTCTTTCGAGGTTGATATGAACTTCATACTTAAAATTCGTAAATAACTTTTTATCAATAACAAAATAAATCATATTATTATTCTTTCTTTTAGTTTTAATCTCAAGAATGAGCACAACCAACATTGGTGCTTAGGATTGTGTTTATAATTATTCATAATATTTTTAAAATATCTAGCATGAAATAGATCAAACGGAACGCAGTTACGCGGCACGTAATTTGACACAATGACCAAAGCAAACCAAAGTTATGTTTATTTAGGTTACGTTTACATTACAAGAACTTGTTGTTAAAAATAAAGAAATATCTAGTTTCTAGGAATACTGATGCGTAATTCTGTGCGAAAAGTCGTGTATGTTTAATCAGTGGGTCTAATAGTGAAATTAATCACACCGACGACACATCAAGTCGCCAATACGTCTACAATAAATCGCAATCTTCGAAATCCATCATAATAATTGGTATTAATATCCACTTTCTTCAAAAACTACACAACATAACCCAAGTTAACCTTAAAAGCAGAGTTAGACCATAGATAAACTAGGTCTCGCGGGTTTAACTTTGGTACCGCAGATAGTCTAAGACTTAGCGTTAAACTTCGTTTTATAATAGGATTTTTTTAGTCTATGGTTTAATCCAAGATTAAACCTAGTATCAAATTTAGTCCGCTTTTGGAATAAAACGGTTATAGTTTAACTGTTCTGTTTTGGTTCTTCATCAGGTGTTCCAGTTTTCAAAATCAATTATAGCCTAAATGTTGCCCAGGCTTAATAGCTATACAACAAAAAAAGTTTTATTCAAATCGGTTTAGTACTTTCGGAGATTAGCGTGATCATACATACAGACAGACAGACAAGAAATTCCAAAAAAAATTTTTTGAGTTCTATTATTCTTTTTAAGTGTCCCTCTATCCATTTCAGTCAAAAATACTAAATGTACAGACGAAATATTTTTACTATTTTATTATATGTATAGACGAGACTTTTATTCAGATGGAAATAATATAATCTGCTTCATTTTCTTGCAGTGCGTTTCATGCTATAAAGAATCCGTTTTAAATACCACCCTAAATATTTTTATGAAAAATGTGGATTTGTTTGTTTGTGTGAATTGTGGATTGGATGTACACACAATTTTTTAAACAGCAACAAGCTAGAACTAGCAGAGTTAAAAATGAAACTGATTAAATCTGAAAAAATAGAAAAACATGTTATTACGACAAAAATAACTGCAAGCAACACACTCAAACAATTACGGTGCACAAACAAAAGGAGATTAAAGTCAAACACGATTGTGTGCCCCTATTTCTAATCAACCAGGGACGCTGCTTCAGATATTTGCTGGCTTTTATTACTTGCTTCTTATCTTCTCAAATTGCTGTTTCGCACAGCGGGAAGGGTATTTCCCCTTTTCTTAAGCAGACTTCGGGCCAGCTTCAACGGTATTCTGAAGATGTTTGCGACTCGTGTCGATTTTCAGTATGTGTATCATTGTTCAATGATACACGTACTGAGGAACGAACAGGTGTGATGTCTGTATGTGTGTTTTGTGTATGTACTAACACTAGGTTTTAAGTTAACTGTGCTACTAACAAATTATGATCCCTGTTGGTCGAAATAAAAGATTTATTATTATTATATTATTATTTTCTGTACTGATATTTTTTCAGTCGACAATAGGTGATAATACAAATACTTATATATAATAACTTATTTAGGTGTATTTGTATATTACCAACGAACTAATATACCATAGAACTCTAACAACGCCAAAAAATGGTTCCACGCAATAGCAACCTTGGTGGGCGGGGCGTAAAATAGCCACCTCACTTCGCCTCAGTTCGCCGTGGCGCAGCGAGTTCAACGGTTGTACTTGTACCTAACGCATAAATGTCAATTGTACGTATCATCGAGTAATTTCGCAAGTTTAATTAGCAAAAATATGCCATCTTGTGTCGTAAAGTGGTGTAGAAGTCACACAGATATGACGAACAGCGGAATTACCTTTCATAAGTAAGTATATTAAAGCGCAATACACACCAAAGCCGCCGACTCGCCGACCTATGTCGGCAACTTTTTTTTTTGTTTGTGTTGCCGATATAATTCGGCCGCCGGGTTGTGTCGCCGGGTTGTGTCGGCGGGTCGGCGGCTTTGGTGTGTAGTGCGCTTAATATTTTATTTAAAACATTTTGAATACTAGGGGAAAATGTTATGCAATATGTATCCAAGATTTAAGTATACTTTACATAGTGTACTAGAAAAAATAATTGTTTTTTTTTTACTTTGATTATTGTTATTATGCATTAAATAGATCATTATATTATATAATAACTGTATTTAAAAACTCATACAAAATTATCACATATTACGACGTCGTCAGTCGAGATAACGAAAACTAACTAATCATACTAATATACTATATACTGATACTAGTACTAATACTTATTATTATATATTATAAATGCGAAAGTTACGATGTTTGGATGTTTGTACGTATATATGTTTGTGAGTTTGTTCACGCAAATCACGCAAAATCTACTAGACGGATTTCGATGAAATTTGGTACAGAGATAGATTATGATCTGGAATAGCACATAGACTACTTTTTATCCCGAAAAATACGGTTTCCGTTGGCCTGGATACGGATTTCAGTAACGCCATCTATTTTTAAAGAAATTGGGCACTAGATGGCGTTTAAAATAATTATGCAGTAATTTTTCTAAAATCAACCCGCAAGATGACTTACTTAAAATATACTTTTTTCCACGGGCGAAGCCGCGGTTAGCAGCTAGTTATAAAATAAACAAAGCAAGTTGATTCTCACGAGAATAATTTGTAGAAAACTCGATTATGCCCGCGATTTTGTTAAAGCGCAATTTACTACGATTGCGGACAAACATACATTCATACGTCATATATGTATGTACATACAAACATACAGGTCAAACTGAGAACCACCTTTTTTTGAAGTCTGTTAAAAAAATATATTCTGAAAATAAGTTGATTAGAACCACTCTAAATCCTCTCGTGGATGTCGTACAAGGCGACTTAGAGAATACAAGCTTAATTAACACTGCCTTAATATCGTTAAAACCTCTCCTAGGATTGTTTCTGGTCTACTCTTTGGGTTGCGGGGGTCAGATGACAGTCGCTCTGTGTAAAAACCAGTAACATTGTCAAACCGCCAATATATGGTAGCAGACCCCGGGCTCGAGCATTGCCACTGAGGACGGAACAGGAAATACGCTAGGATGAGAAGATTTTGAAATGAAAAAAAAAACAGGTTATCCAAGACCCTATTGTTACTTAAAAAATATATAAGAACGCATTCAATATTTGAAATTTGTACTTTTTTGAGATATGTCTTTTAGATTATGAAAAACCTGACTCTATTTTTGTTCCTACCAGTATTAAGAAACTGTATTTATTTTCATTGTAATATTTCATATTTATTTATTCACTATAATTTGTATTACTAACATGCACTTTACAAGTTTGCTAAGGTCTTCAAAATAAGTATTACAAATACAAATATTTTAGAGAATAATACAAATAAATACGTTATCAAATACATGTTTACTTATTTTAGACTAATGTTACATAAAACCATCCATTCCTCGTTCCTCTAACATCGCCGCCATTATCGCCGCAGAGCGCGTGCGAGCTAATCACCTGATTCGTCAAATCGGCCGACACAGACGACCAACAGCGTTGAAGTATGGTCGATGAGAATGTGTGTGTTCATATAATTATTGCAGTTCATCTGTTTGCGTAAAGGTACCGAGTTAAAAGCGATCATTGTATGGGAGTTATTTTTCTATGGTATATTAGTTCGTTTATATTACTTATCTTTTAAATATTTTATCTATTTTTATGCTATTTGAAAAGTTGTGCTTTTCTTTCGTATATTCTTCATCGATGTAACTATTTCCTTATTTTTTGTTTATTTATTCTTCAGCTGGAGCGACAAAATTTAACCATTTACTAATTATTACTTTTTAATCTTCTTAGCATTTCTTAAATTTTAACTCTTTAAGTATACAACCGGCAAGTTATCAAAGTTTATCTTCCAAATTTTATGAGATAAGATTTCGGTATATTTTTCACCTTAAATTTTAAACAAAGAAATTTAAATCCAATATTGATAGGCCAAATGAATAAAATGGTCCTTAATAATACTTTTTCTATTGTTACAGGCCTCAGCAGTGCCCTAATAGAAATCGGAATAATCATAGCTACTATCACAAAACTAAATGGAGATATTATCACCGATGTCCCCAATACTGAAAGCAATGAGATTTACCAAAGAGATCGACCCAAAGACGTTTTGGAACCAGAACTGCTACCAGTGCTGCATGGCAATGATACCAGGTGTCGAATATCTGAGTACCTTTGCTCGAATAAGAAGTGCGTGCCTTTATACAGATTCTGTGATGGCACAAACGACTGTGGAGATTCTTCGGACGAGCCAAGGCATTGCACACGTAAGTACTTATGATTAAGGTATATAATCCTAATATTATAAATGCAAAGGTGAGTTTGTTTGTTACCTCTTCACGTTTTATCTACTGAACCAATCTTCCTGAAATTTCGCAAACACATAGTTAGAAGTAGGCTGAGAAGGACATAGAGTACCTTTTATCCAGGGAAAAAGTACTGTTTCCGTAGAAAATTCACGCGGGTGAAGCCGCGGGCGAAATCTAGTTCAAAATAGTTGCTACCAAGAAAAGACGCCTACCCCCCATCTTTATGTCTTAAAACATATTTTAAACTACGGCTGCATACAGTTAAATATTAAATCTATTGAGATACTCTATTCGATTACGTATGTATGATTCACTTAACAGATCACTGGGCTTTGCATGCAGTTTACATGAGGTTTTCCGTTTGAACACCTTAGTATTTATTCAATTTCAAAGGGGTAAGCCCTTTGAAACTGAATTAGGTAATACTAGGTAACTATTACCTAATGTCTCAAAATGTACTTCAGTAACTACACCTGTCGCTAGAATCAGCCATTAAAATTAAAAAAGGTAATTTAAGTATTATTCGGTTAAGGCGCTACCCAAGGCTAATTAGAGGGGGTGAGGGGCGGTACGTAAGCTCCGCCTTAAAGCAGACACAATAAGGTTACTTTTCGAATTTTCTATAATTTGTGTTTTTAGCTAGCGAGTTTTCGTCAGGCTCTTGGGGTAATTATTTTAGAGGTTTTCTTTTAATTGTGATAAAACACTAAACATATTTTAAAAAATAAGCCAATATCGTTTTAAATAAATGTAGTCTTTATTTAATTCTTTTAAAAAAATCTACTGTTATTGCTTAAATTACGGTGATTTTCGACGATAAAGGAAAAAAAACAGGATTATGTATTATTATTTTTTATCTAGTCTTATTTATTTTATTTGTAATTTGATTTGATATAATTCTAGTTTAGTATTTTTCTCTTTACGGGATATTTTTCCTGCTTCAGTACTTTTAACCTATGGTTCACACTTGACGTTTAAAGACAGAACGTTTTCGGAAAATCCTGATTGGGTATGTCCTTAACGATTTTTGCGGGCTATTGTCTGCAATTTTCATAAGAAACCTGAATTTCAAATTTTGCCCGTGGTTCCATTCTATGAAAATTTCGAAATTTCAGTGATTAGTATATAATAATATTACTGTTTGTATTATATCAAATACTTGGGAAGTATTGGAACAAATTTTATTTCCGAGGTAGAAATTGAACAAAAAAAAAAACAATTTTTTTTTCACTTCGGGTTTTCCGGATTTGGACACTTCCCGGACCATAATCCCTTTTATCGGTAGTTCTCCCGTGACCCATAAACGGCTATTACTTGCACCAGTAACTCTCCAGATCCCATTACTGGACACTCGATATTACCTATTTATAAATTAAGTTTTATACCTTTTAGGCGTTACCTCTCACTCTTGGTATGAAATAGTTTGTTTCTTGCCCATTCTTATATGTAGGTCTTTAATATAAAAAAATCGATACAGTACTTCCTGGTTCTAACTTTGCTATTATGGACATGAAGACACGTCAATATTGCAGATACTTAATGCTTACTCCGTGGAATAAATAATACCTATCAAGTAGAAAAATTGAAATTAGTAGAGCGAGTATTAAAGTACTCTCACAGAAATAAGATATGGTGAAAAAATTCCATGCGAGCAGGACTTGAACCCGCGACCAGGTCTTTATACTACCTTGCTCTTCCAACTGAGCTATCGCATTTCAATCCTGCACATCGAAAATCTTCACCATATCCAACTTCTATTGAAACGCATTAGGCATGCGTAACCTAACACCAATACCCACTATACGAGTAAGGTAGGTATTTGATTTAACCCATATTCGATGAAGTTGAAAATCAATTAAAGTGTAGGAAGCCATCAATATTTATTTTTGGATTTTTGAGCATCTCAGATGCAATATTAGTACTAAAGTACTCTCATTGCTCAAGAGCGAGTATTGCTTATTATTATATGGGTTCTCGATTGGCGATATAGTAGGAATTTAAAAAAAAAACATTATAATTCATTTACTTTGTACCTGAAATCTGCATAAAAGCGAAGGCGGATATACTCGGAAAAAGTACCGCATCGCACTTATCTCCGCATTCAGTAGGTAAGGAAGCGAAACTAATCTCGGCGTCTACCTGACCGACCGCAGAGCCGGCCCTAGCAAGGGTGAGAACGAAATATGGCCGCCCCTTGACATTTATTTTTAAAATACTTTTGGTAACAATTTATAAAATTTTGTATACTGTGCTCTTAATAAAAGAGAGAAATTAACCGTTTACTAGTTCTTTGTGTAAACAATGTCATTACGTGCTTTGCCATAAGGCGAGCTATGAATGGGCCACATAGAAAAGTATACCACATTTTATGGTGTATTGTATTCCGAGTTTATTTATTTATTTTATTTTATTTAGTATTTCGGGTGGTATGTTACTATGTGACCAGTGGGTCATGAAACATACTATGTACAGTGGTACATAGTATGTTTCATGACTAGCTCGTAAACTCGTTTAAATAAGTATTTTATATAATAATATTAATTGAAAGTATTTTGTTGTAAATGCAAACTACTGACTTCATCCTAATGTGTATTGTGTTACTTTTATCCTTTGATTATTTAAAATATTCAAAGCTTTTATCCTTATCATCACTTATTTTTAACGAGAGTAGGTACCGGAAACACCACTAGTGCGGCGGCCACTTCCACCCTATGATAGGCCGGCCCATCCCACCTCAAAGAGTAATGGCACCCTTACTTCAACCTTCATGAAGGCCTGCCCACGGTTTTGTCCGTTTTAAGAATATTGACTTTTGAAATTTCGCTAATGGGTCTGTGGATGCTGAATCAGGTGATGTGGAAAACTAGGGTTGACATATTTTTACGAAGATTACGCTTCTGACCATTAGGACAAAAGAATTTTTACTTTCTTTACTGACAAGTTTTTTTCTGTAATCCAAATTAGAACCATAGACTACCTCCAAACTCGTATGAAATTAAAAAAAAAAACGAAATTGAGCTATCCTCTAAATATTGAATATTTGGGCAAGCGGCCCACAGAATACCTATACAGACTTTCATAATGTAAAAAAATATATATTTGACCCCAGCATAAAGTTACCTTGCTATCTGCATAATTTCACAAAATATAGAAAGAAAAAAACTACTTACACAAATGATATTTCTCTCCATTTATTCGCATACATACTTCTATATATCACCCACCTCACTATTAAATTAATGATCGTAAAGTTACTACACGTATCAACCCTCCATACGGTCTCTTGGGACCACAGATAGACCAAAATTCGCCAGGCAGAGTCAGTAACGAATACAATAATTGAGTTTGGGAGTGCGCAGACACGAGTCCCAATTTCGATCCTCGAAAGTAGATTTCGTCGTGAGACAATGGCATTATGAATACGCTTTGGATTACATTCGTGTCGCTTACTTGAGCTAATGTATACAAAGTTGGTTTTGCACGGTAACGAGAAATTCCTTGAGTTTTTGAGATTTTGTTATTTTAATATTGTTTTATGATTTTTTTTTGGCATTGCCTTTTACAAAGTAGCTCGAGAGAGCAGGATTCCTCACGGTATTTGTTTGTGACTCCTCACAAGTAAAAAAATTCAAATATTGCTTCAAAGGTCAGAATTAAACTATACCTACTAACATCAAGAACCATTTACTGCCATAGGCTAAATCTGACAGTTTATCAAAGTTGGAAACTCTCGTAACTAGACGACTGTCTCTCATAACTGCATTACAATCTAAACCGCGCATCCTTTGAAAGGAGAAATTTAATTTAAACACAGTGCCTAGCCTGTGAAGTCTAATAGTTTGAGTGGGGTGCTGACACAGGGTGCTAATAACATTGACGCTTTTAAGGCTACGCTAAACTAAAGGGTGCAGCCTCCGCGGCCGCAGTGTGCTGCTCGAGATGCGGAGACCCTTAGTTCTATCCATAGACATAGAAAAACAACATTTAATTTTTTTTCTTCTAACTTCATGGTTCTATCTAGTTCATGGAAGTAGTAAGTACTTTGTACAACTGGAAGGTTCACTGAGACTAAAAAAGCGAGCCGAAAGAGAGGCTCGAAATCGTGGCGCGTCCCTTTCTGACGAGGGTGACCATGTTAAACAAAATTCTTAGGACCAGTGAACCACATGTCACATGTCATGAGTCAGTGTGAAGGCAATTGAGCCTACTTTCGTGAGTTGTGTGTGAGTCAAAATTACGCTTGTTTGCGCTCTTACGCCCCTACAATTACGCTACTAGAAAAATATGTAGATATTCCATAGGTTCAATAAAATATAGTACTATTTATAAACTAAGTAAAATAATACTCAAGTTAAAAAAAAACGATTTATTTAATTACTTAAACGTTATTGTTTATTTTATTTATTTATTGGGGACGCCAGCGCAAGCTCCAGACGGGTGATCAGTCCACTCATGCCGGGACCATTTCACCCAATTCCCCGAGACCCGTATGTATAGGGTTTTGAGTCACCTGGTAACTCACGTTGGTGGCGACCCACTGAATCTACATGTTACTTTGCAGGATTTTAATAACTGTCCTATTGTTATGTCGCTCAGATCATCCTCAGATAGGGCGTCTGAGCCCAATACTTCTCTCCTTGCAGCAGCGTAAAGCTAGTTTAATAATCCGCCCGGTAATCCTCAGGTTGGAAATTAAAGCTATATATTACGAGTTATTAGTTAATTTCCCACGAATCATCCCAATCCATTTTTTTCTTAATTCTATATTTGCGGTAATCTGAAAAAAAATCTTTGTTAGGATACATTTATTTTCTTTATAATTATTATGTAGTCACCCTACTACCAGAAATGAAAACTTACCCGTGGAAGGAAATCCCACAACCTGGGTATGATTTCTTTATTGCAACCTCTAATAGCACAACATTTATTAACCATTCTCAAACTCCAATAATAATTATTATTAAAAACAATTAAATTCACGCGCTACAGAAAAAAGCAGCCATTTTGTTTAATTTGTGTTGCTAGTGTATTGCAAATATTTACTATTTCCATAACTAGAAAGTTTTTCATGCTATTACGCCCTTAGTACACCGACGCGTTCGCATGCGAAAGCGATTCGCTGCGAAACGCTTGCGATTGCGAAACGTCTGCGATACACTGCCGGTTTTTATATGGCATGTTTTGTAGACTGAAATCAAGAATTTATATTTTAATATATTGGTGTATATTTTTGCACGTCGCATCGCATTGATTTCTGATTACATGACGCATTGCGATGCGAAACATGACATTAGCGAATCGCCTACGTCGTCATTGTAACAGCTACTTCGCAGCTACGTGCGAACGTACTGATAAGGATGCAACTATACTAATCTCGCTTAGTTTGAACGAGACATAGCATATACGAAACGCTCTCATGCAACTGACAAGTTTTTGAAGTTTCGTTGCCGTATGCGAACGCGTGGGTGGACTAAAGGCGTTATTAATTAACTAGCTGTTGCCCGCGGCTTCGCCCGCGTGAGTTTCGCTTAGATGAAAAATCTTTTTGTGTTCCAAACTGTTTCGGATTTTCGATTTTTATACGTCTACAGAAAATGTTCATCAGATTAATTAAGTTTTGCTAAGGCGCCATTTCCATATATGTTATAGTGTAGCTGGTCTCTTGGAGTTATTCATCAGATGTTCCAGATCTTCAATTTTTATGCGTCAGCAGAAAATGCTCATCAAGTTGAACGATTTTTGCTAAGGCGCCATTTCCATATATGTTATAGTGTAGCTGGTCTCTTGGAGCTTTTCATCAGATGTTCCATATCTTCAATTTTTATACGTCAGCAGAAAATGCTCATCAGGTTGAACGACTTTTACTAAGGCGCCATTTCCATATATGTTATAGTGTAGCTGGTCTCTTGCAGTTCTTCATCAGATGTTCCAGATCTTCAATTTTTATACGTCAGCAGAAAATGCTCATCAGGTTGAACAACTTTTGTTAAGGCACCATTTCCATATTTCTTATAGTTTAACTGTTCTGTTTTGATTCTTCATCAGGTGTTCCAGTTTTCAAAATCAATTATAGCCTAAATGGCTTAATAGCTACACAACAAAAAAAGTTTAATTCAAATCGGTTCAGTACTTTCGGAGATTAGCGTGATCATACATACAGACAAGAAATTCCAAAAAAATTTTTTTGCTTTCTATTATTCTTTTTAAGTGTCCCTCTATTCATTTCAGTCAAAAATACTAAATGTACAGACAAAATATTTTTACTGTTTTATTATATGTATAGATTTCTTCCAATATGTTGCCTAATGAATATGATTTCAAGTAATAGTTGTATCTAGATGGTATCTAGTAAATAAATAAGAAATACTTACACAACGAATTTCCATTGATTCATTGTAAACGTTTTCTACTAAATAGAAGTAAATTCTTAACATAGCAACTGAGTGAAAGGGACACAATGACGGGAAAGTGATTCTCTTTCGGGCACGTTTTTTATTTTAACTATGATTATTTTAAAAACAGTACTATTCCCTTCAACTTTAAGTTCATTTTTGTTTGTCACGGATTTTGAAGTAAACCTTCCAGTTGTACAAAGGTACTTATTACTTCCATGATCTAGTTATACATTGGTAGTGTCGTGATCGCTATTCTTGTCTTTAAACCCAAATTGACTTCGCAACTTATCTCTTGCATTTTTTAAATTCTTTGTTATGTACCTATGTATGTTTACTTTCTTTGAAAGGGTACTGTCAGTGGGGTTTCTACTCTTGTACAAAGAACCCTTATACGTTACTCGAAATCTCATAGGTAGTTTGCGAAAGTTGATAAATTTTATAGCATAACTTCATTGCCTTGTTATAATAACAGCATTAAAACGTGAATCTTCGCGAACTATGCATAACAGCGGCGCCAGTAACACCTAATAGCTTGAGTGGGGGTGCTAATAACATTGATGCTCTTAAACGGGCATTTATTCTGCTAAAGCATTACTAAATAGACTTGAAGGAGGTGTAAACCGATAGTATATTAAATAGATTTTAAAGAAAAAAACAATAGATAACTCAAATTGTCTTGAGTCTCCTTCTTCTTTGTTGAGTAAGTTATTACAGATTTTTTTCAAAGTGGCCTCAAGGCAACAAGACTTAAATACTACAATTCCTTTTTCTTTTATCCGTAGTTGTAACCCTCTCCCGTTTATATCAACTTGAATGAACAGTTTCGCTGAACTCTCAATGAAAGATCTACGACACCCCGAATGATATTAAGTACATTCCCGGAAAATATCGCAGTGTTTCCTGGAAGCGTCTATTAGAGGCGTTGAAGCCAACCGAGGTATCTCTGAGGATTTATTTTGAGAGTTATGAATAAGAAATGTACGCAAGCTGCAACTACAAAGGATTCTGCCAAGGATTTATCAGTATTTAATCTTTTCTGTGAATATATGAGCGTCCGTCATAGAGCAACACGGACTCCTTCGTGCGCGGAAGTCCTTGTTGCTCGAAGGTGTCCTAATATGGACACCTTCGAGCAACAAGGACTTTTACTCATTAATATTTTCGGACACACAAGAAATTGAAAATGCATTTTACTAAAAATATGAACACAAGAATGATATTTTGACCAATTTTATTGAAAACCTCGTATCAGAACTAAAAAGAAAATTGCGCGAAGGTAATTTGTTGACATGTTAGGAATTAATTTAACAAAAGTTAAATGTCATAAACGTCAAAAAAAGACAGAAGGAATGAGAGGAAAATGGAGAAAAATCGGATTGAGTGCGTCTTATGATTTTATTTAGTTTTAAATAGCTTGTCTTGGCGATTTTGTAAAAGACATTTGATAGAAAAGTGTGTACTATGTAATAAACTATAGTGATATAAATAATAGCAGTATTATTATAACACAAGCGTAAGACATCCTAACAGACACTTGCGCAAAAGACATTTCCAAGTATTTTAAAAATCGACTTCTTCGAGCAACAAGGACTTCCGCGCGCAGCCGACTTCCGTGAAAATATACCAAAATCGAAGATTCTTGTGCATCAACAATTTCAACGTTTTTATTCCTGCATAGCAACATTTTCCCTCCAAAAATACCAGGTGACCGCTTTCGAGCGGAAAAGTGTCAACCGTATGAAATCTGCCAACCCTCACTTTTTTGCAACTCACTTATTGCAAACCGAACCTTTTTGCCAACATCTGCATCCTCAGTTCTTCATTCATATTTAATTCGCCAGCTCGAGATTACATCCAGGCCACAGACAGCGAATGCGGTTATTTATCTTATTACGTGAGGCACAAAAGCCATTATCCTTTGTTTATAGCTTCGGCTGCTTGAATTGTGGCGAGCGTCATTAAAACTTAATAATAGTCGCTCAATCCGCTGTAGGCACTGCTTATTTCTGTCCTGTCCTACAATACTTGGGCCAAATTTTTAACTTGTTTTAGGACCATTATAGCTTGTTTTTAGCTTCATTGACAGTGCATTTTGTATTACTAATTTCATTGTTATAAATTTCTTTTCTTCATTATATTTGTACGCCACTTTGGCAGAATACAGAGCACATATATGTAATTTTTCACACCTGTATAACCTGTATTTACAAATAAACATATTTTGATTGATTGACCAAACATATTTTCAAAACGGTCATTTTGACACAGAAATGACTGCAATGCAGGAGATGCAAGTTCGTTTCCCGCGAGGTTTTATTTGACAATCTGACCTACTAAGCTTTGGTGAATTTTACCACTTGAATCGTAATGCTTTGTGAATGTTGTCAACTTTGTCTTCTAAGAATATAGTATGCTGAAATATACTTATGCTAAAGGCGCTGAAGCTTATACAGCTTTCATAAACAAGACAAAAATATCCCGTGTATAAAATCCAAGAATGAAATTTGTATGAGTGTGCTACGCATAGAGTTATTTGTGCTACCACGGAGTATTAAAACCGGCCTGCGTCCTCCTGCTACTTTGGCAATATCAACGGATCGCAATGGTGGATGTTCTATGATGCACTTGCCAGAGCGTGGTCGCCAGCCCAGAACTTTTCTGCTCCAACGGCCATCGGTTCTGCATGCTGTGTGTCTCTTCGCATCTAGAATATGTTTCCTAAATACTCTCTCTTTTCTTAGTCGTATCCTCATGTCTGAGGGTCGCCCGGTCGTGACCTCCAGCTATGGCTCTCTTGGCTAAGGCCTTCCAGGCAACGCGGTCCTGTGCCTGTTTAGAGGCCAGATCGAGTTTATAACGCGTAGTTGATCTTATCATATCCTTCCATCTAGTCAGTGCTCTTCCCTGACTTCCTAAATACTAGCTTATAACAAATTCACGTGGCATATCCGCAGTCTCAATATTTTGTGGTAGTGCAAGTCAAGAAGATAAACTAGGTCGAAGACGAACTACGATACCGTTTAAAGATATCGTGTTCGAAAGTTTGCCCATTATCTGCTGTAGATACTAGTTCTGAACACAATCAACGTTTATAGCTTATACTTAGCACCTAGCCCGTTAATTACAGGCGTAGCTCGGATTCGCTGGGAACTAGTTTGGCCTGAAACCCGATATTTGATTGAGAAGCCATGTATATATTGTGTATAGGTATATGCTTTATGGAAACGTAGTTAGCATTAATTTAGATGCTTTGCAGTACGACTATGATTTATTAGTAGCTATGATCCTTTGTATATTAATAAATAAATAAATAAATCCGCTCGGAGGAAAATTCTGAAGAAAAATAATTAGTTTATATGCTAGTAACTTTTATCTGCGGCTTCGCTGGTGTGATTTTTTCACGGGATCAGTGCGTTTTCCCGAGGCGAAAGGTCCTATGTTCTTCTCTGTATTTCTAACTATGTGTATGCAAACTTTCAGGAAGATTGGTACAGTAGATAAAGCGTGAAGAGGTAACAAACAAACCACTTTCGCATTTATAATATACAAAATATAGTGCAATCCTACCAACAGCGTTTCATATTTCAGTACATGGGGAATTATGGCACGTTTCCGGCCGCCATCCGACGCTATTTGGCCACGTTATGCGAGGTTATTGCTTTAATGAGTGAATGGATTTATCCGATATTTCGCTCGGATTTATGCCAACCCGTATGTCAGCAGTGTGATTTGGTTAAGTGAAATTATTAGGACATTTATAGAGATGTTTGTTACAATGACTTACCCGGTTTCTGAAACGCAAATCAATGAAAAAATGACGTAGCATGTTGATAATCTCTATTTAAAAGCAGTTTGGGTTTCTGAATAACGCCCGGTTTCCGAAAAGCATGTCAAATATTGAATTTGGTAACAAAGTGTCATAATTAACAATCTGCTAAACAACTTTGGGTTTCTGAAAAGCTATTCACCGTAAAATTATCTAATCGACTGTTTGACTTTTTTCATTCACTCATTCATGTTTGTTTCTATCCAAAGAGTTTCAAAATACTCCTTGTAACATCCAACGCTCTAGTTTTGTCTCTTCCGTTGACAACATATGCCAAATTCGACTTTTGCCACTTTATATGAAATATCCTCCGTGGCGCAGTGAGAAAGACCTTGCCTTTGAAACGCGGGGTCCGGGTTCGAGCCCCGGTCATGTCTGTGTGTTTTTTTTTCTTTATTTTTTTGGGGCTTTTGTCGATGACATGTCAGTCCTATTGAACATGATTTGCCATATTTTATTTATTATTTATATTTATCTATACATATAATAAAACAGTAAAAATATTTTGTCTGTACATTTAGTATTTTTGACTGAAATTTATAGAGGGACACTTAAAAAGAATAATAGAAAGCAAAAAACATTTTTTGGAATTTCTTGTCTGTCTGTCTGTCTGTCTGTCTGTCTGTATGTATGTACGCGTTTCACGCAAAAACTACTGGACGGATTTGAATGAAACTTTTTTTGTTGTATAGCTATTAAGCCTGGCCAACATATAGGCTATAATTGATTTTGATAACTGGAACACCTGATGAAGAACCTTAACAGAACAGCTAAACTATAAGAAATATGGAAATGGTGCCTTAACAAAAGTCGTTCAACCTGATGAGCATTTTCTGATGACGTATAAAAATTGAAGATCTGAAACATCTGATAAAAAACTGCAAGAGACCAGCTACACTATAACATATATGGAAATAAGCATTTTCTGCTGACGTATAAAAATTGAAGATCTGGAACATCTGATGAAAAGCTCCAAGAGAGATTTTTCATCTAAGCGAAACTCACGCGGGCGAAGCCGCGGGCGACAGCTAGTTATTATATAAATGCGCAAGTTTGAATAAAAGTTTGGAAGTTTTGACGCAATCACGCAAAATCTACTAGGCGAATAGATGAAATTTGGTACCTACACGGGTAGAAAAATCTCAGAATAGCATATAGGGTATTTTATCCCGAAATTCTCACGGGGGCGAAGCCACGAGCTGCGACTTATATATTTCGTACGAACGTTTTATGTTTTCTTTGAAAATGTCGCTCAGAAAATCGATAGATTTTATAAAATACTGGTGAAATTTATTGTGACATTTTGTTAATTGATCGATTTTCGCAAATTATCTCTGAAGATTATAACATGCTGTCAACATGAGAAAAAGCTTTCTAGAAACCCAAAATTACCTTAATCGGCCATTAATTCTTAAAACGTTCGTACGAAATATATAAGTCGCAGCTCGTGGCTTCGCTCCCGTGAGAATTTCGGGATAAAATACCCTATATGCTATTTCCGAGATTTTTCTACCAGTGTAGGTACCAAATTTCATCCATTCGCCTAGTAGATTTTGCGTGATTGCGTCAAAACTTCCAAACTTTTATTCCAACTTGCGCATTTATATAATAAATAAATTATGGCAATTCATGTTTAATGGGACTGACATGTCAGCGACAAAAGCCCCAAAAAAAAGAAGAAAAAAAACACAGACATGACCGGGGCTCGAACCCGGACCCCGCGTTTCAGAGGCAAGGTCTTTCCCACTGCGCCACGGAGTTATTTTAATTAGGAGCCATTAAAAGTGGCAAAAGTCGAATTTTGGCATTTGTTGTCAACGGAAGAGATAAAACTAGAGCGTTGGATGATACAAGAAGTATTTAGAAACTCTTTGGATAGAAAGAAACATGAATGAGTGAATGGAAAAAGTCAAACAGTCGATTAGATAATTTTACGGTGAATAGCTTTTTGGAAACCCAAAGTTGTTTAGCAGATTGTTAAATATGACACTCTGTTACCAAATTCAATACTTGACATGCTTTTCGGAAACCGGGCGTAAGTCATATTTTTTTTATGATCGTTTTCGAAACCTGATCCATGGATTTTAAGATTTAAAATTATGATTTAGGCATTTTGGATAATCACACATGAATGAGCTTATTGTTTTATCTCGCTGCACGCCCATAAAAAAAATTAAGGGACATGAAAGTCAAACATTTTAGCTCTTGCTGGGGAAGTCCTGCTGTTTTTTTTTTTTTTTACTACAAATACTTACACATTAAATAGAAATCACTATAGGAAATTGAGCACCTTATAATTCCTGACTCGTAACATAGTTCCAAATTGGTGACAAAATCGACGACATCCCGTAACATAGTTCCAAATTGGTGACAAAATCGACGACATCGATGAAAATTTTCGTTCACTGATGTAATTACAAAGTGTATCTACGATCAGAAGGATTAATATGACAATATTTGGCTATGTAAATATCGCCGTTCTTAAAGTAACAAATAATTCACTGCGCCTTGTAAATGGAAATTTGTGTCGACAGCTGGTGTCGGCGCCGCATTGTATATCGACCTGAGAGTTGCGACCGTGGATAGAGTATCGGACTTTCTCACTAATGAGAGGCTTTGCTTGACGCATAGATTAGCCCTTTATTGGTGAAACTTTAACTACTTACTTTTTAAGGTTTGTCGGTAAAAGATCCTTGCAAAGGAAATCTTAATAGGTAAACTCCATTTTTTCTTCCTAATTGTTCTATTATGTAAACAATCTTCACAGTACTTTTAGTTGAATTTTGTTGAAATTAAATCAAATATTAGTTCAAACCTAAACATTATAAAGTAAAACATTTATTAACCACGAAAGTAATTTCCTAAAGTCTACTTTAATTTATATTTTTGTAAAATCATAAAAAGACATGGTAAGATTGTTTGCATAATAGGACTATTATGAATAAATCGACTTTACTTAAATTAATCCCGCATTTTCATTTCTGCCAATCTTTAGTTAGGTGGTGTCAGAAAATCAGTAAAGAAGGTGGGCAGAGCATACAAAACGAATAGGAAGATGTTTATAACACCATGTTTCTACAGGTTCTTAAAATCAATTACAAAAATATATATTTTTACATTGTTATTAAATTACAAATTACCTGTACCGCGCCATGGAAAATTCAGATCGTTAAACCGCGTTGTAACACGACTGACTTCCCATTTAATTGATGAGAGTTCATTAACAACTGTGAATCGTTTTGTGAATAGTGTCGGCATTCTGTAAGGGTGTAGAATATTTTTTATTTTTTACTTTTGTTTACTACAAAAGTAAAGATTATTAAAAGGGTTGGAATTGGAGGTTCTGTCAAGTCGAAGTGTTAATTTTTTTAATGTAAAATCAAATTTTGAATTTTGTTGAAGTATTCAAATTTCTTACCGACCAATATTGTCCAGATTATCAAGCAGTAGCTATTTTGCTCACATAATTTATCAAAGTCAACTTAATGAGTTTTAAACACATCTAACAGCAAGAAGCTGAGTTAAATCCAACAGTTAAATTTACAGAATTAACTGTTATTTACGACGAGTTAGTTGCTAACTGTTACGAGTGTTCTTCAACGTTCCGTTGAGTTCTACTCGTATGTAACCTGGGTTGAAGTCTGAGTTAGTTGGTTTCAGCTTACCAGAATCGATTTAAACAAGGCGGGAAACACGTAGTTTTCCGAAATTTAGAAACCACGCTGTTACGTCAAAACAATCACGAAGGATTCATAGACAAATAAAACCCATCCAGGTTCCGATTTTCATTATACTAAATCAATGCTGATGAGTGATTTGATTTCGACTCACCGGGTTTATCCAGCAAAAATTACTCGAATATCGTTCTTCACACAACATCACTTTTTGATGTAGATACTTACTAATTAATCTACAAAAAAATGAGACTTTTTATTAGTCTGTGGTGATCCACTGCTGAGCAAAGGCCTCAATCCAATGAGAAAATCATTAAAAAAAAAAAAAATTACAGTAAAAAATATTAAAACACCAGCTGCACAACTTTTAAAATATTCCGAAAAAGTTACACCTGAAATAACAATGTGCTCACATTAACTCCATCGTTCATTGAATTCTGGTCTCATTACTTACGGTGGAACTTTTTAAAAATTAAATATAATTTTTATGAAGCGTCTAAAACCGCTGGTGCGAGTGAGTGCACAAAAAGCAACATTTTATATCTCCCTAATTACTTTATGCAAGATATTCCAAGCTTTGCGTGTGGAGTTTTGCGAATGCAAATTATTTCGCGAGTCCTTTTTGAAAAGCATTCACAGAATACTTGGTGCGCGGCCGAGCTTGGATTAAATTTTCAGAATGTCTCCGTCCAGAAAATGCCCTTTACGTGTATGCTGAAATGTGACCTTTTACCTCGCTTTTATTTCGTTTGTCACAAAATTGCTGGGATAATAAAATAAATTTACAATTAAAAAATTGTGATTTTCATTGTTAGCTACGCATTTTTATACCTGATTTCAGAAGAGGAGCACTCCATTTCTACCTGTGTAAAGGATAAATCAGAATCAAATGATGTCATATACTGATGACGCGTTATAAAATAAAAACAAAAAAGTAAAATTACAGGTATAATAAATGCATTTTTCGTAAAATGCTCTATTGTCTGTATTAAAAATATTCTTCTGTTATCGCAGTTCATAGAAACCACAGAATAAAAATTTTATTTTATACTTCAATTAAATGACGATGCCATAAATTTAAGGATGCATAAATTAGTGTTTTACATAAAACTTCAATCAACCAAATCCCAGTGGGTAAGCTCGTGATTCAAAGCTTACAAAGTTTTTACGAGGAAACTAAGCAAAATACCAGAGTCTAACTTTAATATAAACTCAGATTTATTTACTCATTTTTAGAACGTAAATTGAAAAATAGTAATAGAATAATATTAGTAGATTTATTTTATTTTAATTCGTGATCGCCTCCTGTAATTTATTACTAATCTATACTCACTCACTGTTATATATTATATAGATTGTCATAACTTGTGGAGGAAATAAAGGGTTTTGTATTTGTAAACTGCTATATATAGGTATTATACCTATATGTTTTTGTTCTACTATGTTTATGTGATATGTTATATACTATGATCTACTAGCTGACTGATATTTCTCTTGAAGTGACGGTAGTAATGATAAATTCTTGCCGAAATTTAGTTCTAATAGTGTGTGTATGAGTTAGCTCTTTATGTGTTCAATTCAGTTTATGTATCACAATTTGATTTGGCAAATAAATACATCTATATCATCAAGATAATATAAACTGCACTGGCACATAAACTTCAAGTTTCAGAACTTACTTCAAGTTTTATAACTCACTTCAGACCTAATCTATTGCACATCAAACCACTCGCACTAACTTCAGACTGAATCCGCAGAATATTTTATGTGCGAAATATTAAATCGTACTCAGCTAGAATATAAGTCAAAATGAGAAGTCGACAACGGCTTGGCTCCGCGCCAGTTCTGCAGTTAAGAACAGCTTATTCTTTCAAATTTTCTCCATCAAATTAATCTGTTAAATGAACGTTGTGATCTAGTATTTGATTGAATTCTCGCTTGTACAGAAATGGACTTGCAATACGAGCTTTACTTTTTTTTTCGTCAAATGAATTTGTTCGAACTTTATATTGGAAACTTTTTCTAGAAACTGCAAACTTTTACATTAAAAGGTCACTCGCACAGGACACAAGCATATATTTTTGTTTTTTCTTCCCTAATTGTATAATGAATAAAAAAGGACAATGCTCAACAGGCCACACTAAATACCAAACTTTGTCGTGGTTCTGGTAGATAAATAGAATCAGTTTCGGTAAAGAAATACTTTACACTATATAGTCATTGTAGTCATTGTCTACTTTGAATTTCTGTTTAAATTGGCAATCACTATAATATTTATTTTCATTTTTCAAACCTTAAACAACAAATATTTATTATTTCTTTTCAAAATTCGCTTAACAAGTCTTTTCAAAATTCGCTTAAAAACTCTGTATTCGGACATAGAAACAGGAGCAGTAGGAGCGCTGGTTGTTTGTTCACCCGCATTAGCTGTACTGACAGACAAAGTTGGTCTTTTGCACTGCATGGTACTTCCTAAATGAACGGGCCTTTGACAACTAAATGCTATTTGGCAACTACGGTAAAGAAAAAATACTATGGTGAAGTTTTTGAAGCAACATTTTTTAAGTCTTACCTCTCTCAGCCAAAAGACGTCCACTGCTGGACAAAGGCCTACATTTAGATGTTTTAAATAAGACTTAAAAAATGTTGCACCTAAGTATTACTTAGAAAATCCTACATGCAGCAAAAATATACATAAAAAATTCTAGTGGAGGCGGATATTTGTCAACAATATTGCATAAAAAGATGTTAAATATTCATGCTTATTCTGTGCCTAATTTATTACCTAAGAACAATAGCATCTTATATAAATATTCTACGCTGGAAGGAGAGCAAGCCTGAGAAGCAAAGGTTGTAAAAACAAGCATGGAAAATGATTATAGTGTAGATTTACTACACAATGCCAAGCGAACCAAGTGTCGTGACTTACGGACTTACCCCATTGGGGCAAGTCACGACACTCGGCCTAAATCGAATATTGTGTCAACACGGTCAATACAATCTACCACTCGGGTCCACTCTCCCTTTCGTTTACGATCCCATCTTACGTATCCTAACGACTGGCCGTAAACCTTCGTTCAAAAATAGAAATATCTTTTAGGGATAAGAAATAAAATTAAAACTAAGTTTACACAGTTCAAAAAATGTAGTTAAAATATAAAGCGGACGTTATTAGAAATAGCCGTTGAGGAGATTGTAAAAAATGCGTTTAAAACATTCCTGAAATAATAAAAAATGTATTTTATAAATCAAAACGTAACTATCAGAGATGTAAATGATCTTTAAATACTACAGCAATAACAATTAGATTAGTGAAATTAATTTATTTAATTTCGTTCAAATTACATATTATTTTTATTTTATTCCCTCAGGTCTCAGTATGTACCTATGTTTGTGAATTTATTGCATTAGTGAACGCTTCATCGGCTTATGACACTCATATTATTATGACATCTCTGAATCCAACCTTCGAACTAAAGAAAATATACCACCTATATGATATACCATAGTATCTAAGTCAGGATAATAAATAAATCAGGCTCATGCGCCTGTAAATTTTAAGACCCATCTTTCTCAGAGAGTTTCTTAAGATTGAAATGTCACTTTCTGATCATGCGACCTTCTCCTTAGAATTTACGACACAACGCGGTCTATTAAAGGGCCTTTCAAAGAGAGTGTTTTTATTGCTCTATGTTGTTTTTGTTACTCTATTATTTACTGGCGTTAAAACCAGCTATGACATTTTCTTTGCTTTCCTTTAAAAATACATAATTGAATATTGTTAAAATTTCTTTGATATGAACGAAAACAACAGATTCAGGTTCTTAGATGTGAATGGCAAGGGACTGAAGTAAACATAGCATAGTGTTTTTACTTACTTAGCTACTTATTTATTACATGAATACAAAAAGTTTAATATGAATTTCAAACAAAATTAAATATTTGACTTGACACAAAATCCGCTTACACGAATTACCGCGAATCCTTAAAAATTTACGATAATAAAACAGAACTCACTCATATTACACATATTTCACACGTGAAAATGTAGAAGCCATTCTAGGTAATCTTTCAAAGGTACCTCGCCAGGGGCAACAAACTATGGAAGGTACAGAAATAAAAACATACCCTTATAACGAAATAACTTAAAATAATAGGTAATGATTAAATTTTTCTTAACGCGGGAACAAGCGAGGTTTCCGGCGTCACGTAGAATGTTGCGAGGCATGTTCCGAAACACTGTGCAATGTTTCAGCAACACATAAATTCAGTGTTTTGCTTCATGTTATGGGTCAATTTGTCTCTAGAGTATTCCTGGCTTAAAAAGTCGTAGCGTCTTAGTAATATCAAATGAATGCTACTATTATTATAAATGCAAAAGTGTGGATATGAGTTTGTACGTATTTTTAAAAATAGTAGGATTTCAATATAGGACATTCGACAATATATAAAGATTTTAATGTTCCGGGGTTAGAACGTTAAGGAAAGTAACTAAAAGTCTTGGAATCCGTTATAACACAGGCACAAACTTAAACACTGTATCCTAACTAATATTATAAATGCGAAAGTGAGTTTGTTGGTTTGTTTGTTACCTCTTCACGCTTTATCTACTGAACCAATCTTCCTGAAATTTCGCATACACATAGCTGGAAGTACGGAGAAGGACAAAGGGTATGGAAAATTCACGCGGGCGAAGCCGCGGGTGAAAGCTAGTAACAAATATTGAGAAAACAAAATACGATAGCCGCGGCGCAACGCGCTGCGATTTTTACACCATCCATATTTTTAGTGTTGGGTAATAATTGAATATTGTTAAAATTGGTTTGATATGAACGAAGACAAAAGATTCATGTTCTTAGATGTTAATGGCAAGGGACTGAAGTAAACATAGCATAGTGATTTGATTTTTTGAATCTTACTTAGCTACTTATTTACAACATGCTTTATTTTCTGAATACAAAACGTTTAATATGAATTTCAAACAAAATTAAATATTTGACTTGACACAAAATCCGCTTACACGAATTACCGCGAATCCTTAAAAATTTACGATAATAAAACAGAACTCACTCATATTACACATATTTCACACGTGAAAATGTAGAAGCCATTCTAGGTAATCTTTCAAAGGTACCTCGCCAGGGGCAACAAACTATGGAAGGTACAGAAATAAAAACATACCCTTATAACGAAATAACTTAAAATAATAGGTAATGATTAAATTTTTCTTAACGCGGAAACAAGCAAGGTATCCGGCGTCACGTAGAATGTTGCGAGGCATGTTCCGAAACACTGTGCAATGTTTCAGCAACACATAAATTCAGTGTTTTGCTTCATGTTATGGGTCAATTTGTCTCTAGAGTATTTCTAGCTTTAAAAGTAGCGTCTTAGTAATATCAAACGAACGCTACTAATATTATAAATGCAAAAGTGTGGATATGAGTTTGTACGTATTTTTAAAAATAGTAGGATTTCAATATAGGACATTCGACGAAGATTTTAATGTTCCGGGGTTAGAACGTCAAGAAAAATAACTAAAAGCCATGGAATCCGTTATAACACAGGCACAAACTTAAACACTGTATCCTAACTAATATTATAAATGCGAAAGTGAGTTTGTTGGTTTGTTTGTTACCTCTTCACGCTTTATCTACTGAACCAATCTTCCTGAAATTTCGCATACACATAGCTGGAAGTACGGAGAAGGACATAGGGTACCTTTCATCGCGGGAAAAAGCACTGTTCCCGTGGGAAATTCACGCGGGCGAAAGCTAGTAACAAATATTAAGAAAACAAAATACGATAGCCGCAACGCGCTGCGATTTCTACACCATCCATATTTTTAGTGTTGGGTTAAAGTAGGGGTTTTATCAGAGGCTTTCACGCCATCCGGTGGGTCGTCTCTGGGGACATACCTGCTCGATAATACGATGCTACCACAATGTTAACAAGCACAATTTGATTTTGGTGAACCGTTTATTAGTCTTCTTAAGTTGGGGCAAGTAATGGTAAATAGATAGTTGAAGGAATTAAATTAAAAATAGAATTACGTTGCATAATGGTATAGATTTGTGTAAGAGGAAAGGGGAGGCCTTTGCCCAGCAGTGTGACACATTACCAGGCTAATATATAAAAAAATGAAAAAACTAAGGAAACGCCTTTAGCATACAACGAGTAAACATAAAAAATAAGGGTCTAATTCTTTGACAATACTAACGATATTTCCATAGTAGATTTTACAACAAGTGCACAAAACGAATCATTTTTATCCGAATGTCGAGGATAAAAATCGTTTTGTGGACGAGTTATAAACTCTGCTTTTCACATCGATTGCGAGGAAATAAATCAAATTGAAGAAATTAATAAACTCACAAAAAAACATGAGCTGTTTCCCGCCGCTTTATTTTTTTTAAATCTTACGACATTGATAGGCTTGGGCTGCAGACCTATACAGCCTACTATTAAATTAATTTTGTAATAATATTCTTAAATTAATTAAATAACATACCGTACTTGAATTTAAATTTTAATATCTTTTATGTCTTAAGAAACACATCATCATTACAACCGCAAACTATCCACTGCTGGATAAAGGTCTCCCCCAAGATTTTGGGGGGATTTGCCGTACTCACCACGCTTGGCAGGCGGGTTGGCGAAACACATAAGGCAAATAAATTAAAAGTAAATACTATAAAATAACAAGTTGTATCTATGAACTCTTTATCGTGTTTGGCTGTATGGCTCATTTTCTTTGCCTTAATATAGATACATTTATGAGTAGATACGTTAATGCCCTTGTGCACAAAATTCGATTTTGTGCAGCCTATATCCTGCACAAATAAGCACTTTCCGAGCATGAGAAGTGAAAAATAATTTTTTGAGCATATTAAATAAAAAAGTCTAGTTTAATCTAAGTTTTTGTATGTCTGTAAATATCCAAAGTTCAGTAGTGAAACTATTCTATCCTGTAAGTAGATATATTCTTGCATATTTTTTTAATTTACGTTTTACAACTCAAGCGCCATTGAAAGCAAAGTTTTTCTATTCGAGTTTTTACGAGTCGATAGCTCGTTACATCGGCTGTTAAATTTTTCAATGAAAATTCCTGGACATGCGATGGAACTGGGTCATATGTTGAGCTTGTAATGTCGAGGACGAAAGGATCTCGCTTTGTGACCGCTCTGCCGCGCGCTCTGAACTAATTCAATTACCTACTGCCTCTGGGAGCCACACGTTGGCTAATAGGCAGCTACAATCGCTACAATCACTGGTGTAGTATACGTTTTTTTTTTTCGCTTCTATATTCAATAACAAAAAAACACGCTACTTTGGAGACGCAAAGCTTGCACTTGAACGAAGCCAACGACAAGGCGATCAGCGTAGCCAAATACTGGTCCAAATTGATTTGAACAGCCATTCCGACTCGACAAGAAGACAAAGCTTGCGGAGTGTATAAGTAGATGCATTGATCAAATATTTATTGTAATACTAGCCGCGCCCCAGGGCTTCGCTCCCATGGGAATTTCGGGATAAAAAGTACCCTATGTGCTATTTCCGTTATTTTTCTACCCGTATACAAAATTTCATCGAAATTCGTCCAGTAGATTTTGCGTGATTGAGTAACAAACATCCTCACAGACTCACAAACTCGCATCTAAACTTTCATTAGTAGGTTTTATAGATGGTATAAGTAGGTAACTAATATTTCATTTTTGGCCCGATCGAAACCGTAAACCTCCTCAATGGTACTGTCGTTGGAAGCTGAACCTGGTTGCACCATCAGGTCATGCTTATTGTATTAGGTATTACCGCCTGAAGCCGCAACTAAAATTTCAACTCTGTAGAACATGCGGAAGTAGATTGCAAGATTTGAGAGATACCGGGCAAGTGGAGTCAAATTAACGATTGTAAAATAAAAGAATCATGACTTTTTGAACACTTAGAACTAAATAAATCAGAAATAGCTATCAAAAGCTATCGATTTTAGTCTAAAAATAGGAGCAGATAATCCCGTCCGCGCGACCATAAATTTGATTATTCCTCGTATCTCAGGATTGTGAGCTTTATAGCTCGGTCTATGGCGCGTTGAACTAATTCTATTAGCGTCGGCTCGCTAGCGAAGCGTTGGGTAATTCTCGCGTTGATGGCCCGACTCTTTGTAGTTTAGTCGGTGCTTTTTTCAGTTCAACTGCTAGATGGAGCATGAGCGAGCATCATGAATGTATATTCATGATGCTCGCTCATGCTCCATTAAATCCTCGCTCATGCTCCATTTTAAATTTAATGAGACGTATGTCTCATTAAATTTAAAAATAAGGGGTTTAATGTATAAAAATAGTACCTAACTGTTATCCTAACTAATATTATAATTGCGAAAGTGAGTTTGTTTGTTTGTTTATTCATTTGTTTGTTTGTTTATTACCTCTTCACGCTTTATCTTCTAAACCAATCTTCCTGAAATATCGCTTACACCAAGTTTGAAGTTCTAAGAAGGACATAGGGAACTTTTCATTTAATTTGTACTTTCCATCCCGGGAAAAAGCACTGTTCCCGTGGGAAATCACGCAGGCAAAAGCTAGCTACTTATCTTTGTGAAAATTTATTTTTCAATCACCTAAATAATCAAGGATTCAACCATTTGCGACTTGATTTATTTGTATGCAAAATGTACTCGAAGTTAAGCATTAATATATGCGATTTATAGTAAAAATGGCTTCACAAAAAATGTGAGTTCTCTATACCTAATACTTCGGGCTCTTACACTGTGACAAAGCTATCAGTTCTGAGTAAATTTGCACAGGGAAAAAGGATTGCTGTATTGTAATATTTACTGTCAGTCAAGAGCTTATATTATTTCGTGGAAATTCTCTATCATTATGTAGGTACCTTAGTAATGTTTATTTAAATTATATTTAAAAGCTTATTTTTATAAAAACGAGACTCTGTGAGAAAATCTTTAAGTACTAAGTATGTATTTATGAATTTTAATTCGTTTGAATCTATTGTGGCCGCAGCCTTTGCATCACAAAAACCTAAATTATGTGCATTTACCTACTACAAATTTTAAACTTTACAATACTTATCAAGATAAAAAGAGCATGACATCCTAGATTGTATTGTATTAATAGGGGACCGGACAAGGTATGAGAATTGTAAAAAATGTGTAATTTTATGATAGAATACATTTAATTAAACACATTTTGCGACTTTACACCATGAGTTTATTCACCTGAGCTAATTTATTAGAGTTCAAACTTTTTGGGAAAGTCCATTTTCTACGCGTGACGTCATATGAATGCACGTTTAGTTAGAAGCGTTTTGGTATCGTCCAAACATCGCTTGAAAATGTGAATTGTTTTTTGCTATATCTTGGGAAATACTTTGGTTATTGATGTGATTCTTTTACGGATGATTCTATTATTGTGAGATATTTCAAAGAAGCATCAAAAAAAAAAGTTGGCCGGTCCCCTATTGTGTGTGTATTGTACTCAACTTTGTGAATAACGATTTTTTTATTAATTCTAAGGATATAATATCGATTTAGGTAACTACCATCACGATGAAAAAAAAAACTCGCACATTTTTGTTTTAAAACTCGCAATTATTGAAAACGTGGCTCAGGAAAACAATACCCTCAATATTTGGGCAGTTATGAAAATAATAGCTTCTCAATCAATTTTAATAGGTACCAAAATTAATTTAAAAATTACATTCCCTTTTCATTCTGCAAGTTACAACCTTGAATCTGGTGTATCTAATAGCAAAAGGAAATCTAAACAAAACATCTCTCAAAGGCGTTACTAAAAAGGATAAAGGGTGTATTTTTATGCCCGAGTGAGGGTGGGAGACCCGGGAGAGTGGAGAATTTAAATGGGAATTCCAAATGGAGCAGAGGTACAGACAACTGAACATAAACTTACAGCAATTCATCGAAAACTCGCCTCTGTTACCACTTCATAGAGTTCCACGCAGGGTAACTTAACAGTCATGATGTCTGTATATGAGTGCAATGTGTGTTGTGTACCTACGTAACAAAGTAGGATAAATGGATAATAATAAATATATATAAATGGAAACAGATATATACCTAAGTAGATCCCTAATACAAGATAAGTAAGGATAACAACAAATTCAGCGGACTGCGAATATTAACTTTAGATAAAGCATATAATTATACTTTAAATCAGGCATAATATTGAGGCTACGTTTACTAAATATGTATTACTAGCTTCCACCCGCATCTCCGACCTTGTGTTCTTTACATGTAATTGAATAGAATCTCTAAGAAACCTCTGAACGAGGTCAAAAGATAATGTTTTACAGTATTATAGACTCTCTATTTGTGCACCAAATTTAATTTTAATCGATCCAGCCGATTTGGCGTGATCGACCAATAAATAATACAAAAAGTTTATGTGGTCTTTTAAATAAGTACTCGTCTTAACATTTGGGTATCTACATTAGGGTGGACCGATTTTTGAAAATTTCGCAGGATTCTAACAGGTCACAAAAGTTGCGTAAAAATATACACTTTTAAACTGTTTTTTATTTTATTTTTTTATTTTGGTACTTTTAGAACTCTACCAGAGCTCAAAATTTAAAAAATAATAAAAAAATACATGTTGGTTCAAAAATATTTCTAAACTGATTTGAAAGACAATAAAAGTTTATTTGTGACCAGAACAGACCAGAATAACATAAAAATGTCATTTTTAATTATAATAGTACAAAAGAATATGAAAAATAAAATCTCATTTGCTGTTATGATTTCGCTTATTTTTAGCATTTATCACACACAACAAAATTTTGACTTTTATTTTTGATGCCTCAAAGCTGTTTTGTTTTTTTGATAGACCTATATTATATGAGTGGAATTTATGTACGATTATAATTTTTTCTATTAGATTAGAGAAAAAATTGTGTCAAAAACGCAAAAATTCTGTGTTTTGCTAATAGTTTGAGATAGTATTGTAATAACAATTTCCATAAATTTTGGCAAGTTTTATGGCTGAAAATAATATAATACTGTTCAATATTACGATGCAATTACATTTTAAATTTTAGAATGTATTTTCTCCCCGCAATTTATTTTTTTAATTTGTGTTCATTTTCCCATACATGTCATGGTTATAGTTTAGTACGGAGAATATAACACAAATTAATAAAAAAATAATGGGGGTTAAGAAACATTCAAATTAATCTATTTAGATATTATAAATCGCATTTCCGAGTGAATTAAGATATAAGTATTTGAAGTTGAAAATAACCATTTTCGTAAATTTTCAAAATTCGGTACAGAGCTTAAAGATATATCGAATATTATTCAAATTATTTTTATTATGATTGTATAACCCAATCGCATATTTTAAAACCTCTTGTCATTTTTTTTTTTTCAATAATTTTTTGAAAATCGGCCCACCCTAATCTACATTAAATAAGTGTTAAATGATGTGTGAAATATATTTTAAGCAGAATCTGTTCATGTGTCATGTTAAACCTAAACAAAATGCCGAAAGGCAAAATTGTAAATTACGGTCAAACTAACGCGAAACCACTAGCCCTAATTGAAAAAGGCAACAAAATCTGACCAGTTTTCAACGAACCCAGTGTAGTCAAACACAATCAATATGCGGGGTAAGTTTGCCCATCCACACGCGGGCAGCAAACCAGCAAAATGTCGGCTAGGCAAACTTGGCCGTGTTTGATCGCCGGTAACATGGACACTCATCCACCAAAAGGCAACGCTATCAAATATTAAACGGCCAGTTTTAGAATTTTTAACACGTGACACAAAAAGGTGGGTATTATAAGTAATCTGGCTGCGACTGCCATGAATACGACGTAATGAGGGTTTAATCGTTTTTCCGCTCACTAGTTGGCGCTACTAGTAAGGTCTGTCAGATGGTACAATGCTGTCATTTGAATTTGACATTGTCACTGATGACAGTGTTGTAGGAACTTACTACTAGAGGACTATTATCGGCCAAGTCTTATTGTTTTCTGCGTGAGCAGACAATTCATAAACAACATAGAAAGAAATGACAAGATAGATGTATTAGTGATTGGCACAGCCAACACTCGCACATAAATATATCATAATCAATAGATTCATTTAAATATGGAGTTCATTTGTTACATGTAAATAGTTTAAAGTAATGTATAAAGTTAAAAAAAAATGCAAACAGGCCTCAAATATTTTATTTATCTTCTATTTAATTATAATCGAAATTATATACTTAAAAAATAGCATGATTAATAATTAAAAAGTTGACATGTCCCATCACTATCGAATTTAACTGTCAAAAGATGCACCACGCGATGCACCGACGTGTCACGATTTGCGAATCATAGGCTTGGTCTATACTAAGGAACGATTCAATAGTCTAGTTGTAGGAACTATCTAACCGATCTCTATCGCCAGTAGCCCCAATAGTGAGCGGAAGAACAATAACCCTTATGGTGCCCGAAAATTAATAAAAGGTTACTGCAAATGTAAGTAGGTACCTCATAAATTTATTGTGAGTCTAACTCAGATAGTAATTTGAAGTTTTTTTGCAGCCGTATTAAAAAACCTGTGGTACCAAGCATAATTAAAAGTACACGTACTAATAACAAAAGAAATTAGAAAATACAATAGTAAATATTCAAGTCTGCATCGCGAGAGTTTTTAATATCAAGTTTTCCCCTAAATTACCCGCAGGAATGAATTGGCGCAGGTCCTTCAGAATTTCAATTTAACTTGTAATAAGCTTGCAACTTGTCGAAATTAACTTAGAGTAAAGAATCTGCCGCAATACTGGCCAAAATGTAGAATTCATTAAATAAATTTAAACATTGATGAAACATCAATTTCAAGAAATGTTAACTCTTTACAAACTTTGTTTACTATTGATTATTTTCGTTGATTAACTTTAGTCGTCGTAAACAAAGTGATTCTGTTTACATCTTCTGATTAATTATTTTTCTATCTTCTTTGTAGATTCTTAAAAATCAATAAAAATTAAAGAAAAATCATAAAGTCGACCGAATTTATCGAATAAAATAGTTTTTTTAAAAGAGAAGTCATTTTTTTCACGCTGTGAACACCCTTTTTTTTTTCATTTACAAAAGAGAAATAACATATTTTATGAGAACATTGCTGCAGTATATCCTCTTTTTAAAAAATATGCTCTAAAATGGAAAGGGCCTAACTTTTGAATCCAAAGATAATAAAATTGGTGAACAGAAATTATCCGCGCACATTTTTTTTTTACTTATTGCAATGTTGCCAGCAACTGAGCTAGAAAATGAGGTTTTTACTGTCCACACCCGTTATTTGCATATTGGCTAGTACAAGCTTGAATATGCAAATTCTGCCGTGCATTGAGGATCTTTGTAAGTCAAATTGTTTGCGCATTACAAGTTTGATCTGGGTTATTGATGGGCTCTGTTTTACTTGTATGTTTGTTTATCTGAATTTAAAACCTTATTCCGTTGGGTTAAGAGCTAGATAATCAGCTTATATTTACTGCACATTCAGTGGAATATATTGGAATAACTTATGTTAATCAGCTGAAACCCATTTCGCGGTATATTACGATTCTACAAGACAATAGAATAGAAAAATAGAAATTATTTTTTTATCGTAGCTCTTTACGCTTGTTATCGATTTTCGTTTTTTTATTAGTAGCAATATTTTATCAGTATCATGAACTGAATAAGCGTCCAAAGGGCAAGTTATGTTTTAAAACCCTTTCTGAAAAATTTTGGCGTAAATCCAAAATATGATGTAAGTACTTTAAGCCACTCGCATACTAAGTAAAGCATTGATCGAACATTACCGTGCCAAACTGCCAATACAACGCAGGCTCCTGTCTGCTTTACATAATAAACTTTGATAGTTCACAAAATAGAAACAAAGTAAGTATTAGTAAGTAGTAACAGCTACCACACCTATCAAGTACAGCCGACAAACTGTCTCACAATAAGGGAGATTTAAAAAAACATTTATTTTGTTTTGAATGAATTACATGAAAAAAATATTTTAATTTTTATTCTATCACATATTGTCTTGGTATTTTATACAGACCTTGGAGATTACATCAAAGTTACACAAGTGACACTCGAAATAACGTTTCCATGATTTACTGTGTAGGTATTGTACGTTACGTAAAGTACAGTAAATCGCATATCAAA
The DNA here is from genome assembly GCA_018467065.1 of Ephestia elutella. Taxonomy (NCBI): domain Eukaryota; kingdom Metazoa; phylum Arthropoda; class Insecta; order Lepidoptera; family Pyralidae; genus Ephestia; species Ephestia elutella. Next base: position 15,393,638 of record CM031573.1, read on the forward strand.
TTATATATGCGGCCGGCGGCAAGAGAGGGAATGCAAGGAATCTACTATTATTTTAGTAGAGACTGGTCATATCTTCGTTATAATTAAATTTTAATCCAAAAAAGTCAACAAATAAAATCCCTTTCTCAACAAATCAATGATTTCCACCAAAAATCTAATATAGTTGTATTGCCTCGGGTGCAGAGAAAAAATAAATAATAGGACTAAAATTACTGTCTTCCGATACCAAATAAAAGTGTCACGACCAAACCTCAGGGTTAAATACACAGTGGGCCGAATCATGTTGATACTTTACGAATAAATAAACAAAATAAACCGGCCAAGTGTGGTCACGTCAACAACCAATCGGTTCTGTAGTCAAAAATACAGTTTATAGGTGTTATATTCGGTAATGGCGTTGCAAAGTTCCAAGTAGGTTAATTAGATATAAGTAAGACCAATCTGATTTATGTATGGTAGTTTTCTCATAGACCACCACCTGCTTCCGGTGAAGGAAAACATCGTGAGGAAACCTGCACATTGGCTGACTGTTTAGTTTACTAGTGTGTATACGGCTACTGCCACTAGATGGCGGTAGTCGTAAAAGTCATGTCAGATGCCTTTAGGCGACTTGAATAAAATCTGACACCAGTGTTAGTAATAACACACTCGATAAGAAATAAAGAAATAAGTTTTTTTTTAAATTTCATTTTTAACACAAGTTTATCGTTATTAGATCATCGTGCAGTTAACCATTGAGGAGTTCCTTCCTTTGAAGTCCATCTTGAGTACACACCAGGTCATGCTTATTTTAATAATGCATTGTCATAGGAACTGATGAGGAAATGATGCGCATGAGAATAGACTGCTTCATCATGTAAACGTTGAGGCAATCCAACTCCTCGATAATACGGACATAGTGCGACGGCTCAAGAGAACTAAACCGTTCGAATTAGTGTAGTGATTAAGTGAATATTAAGAATAACATAGTGCAATAAAAGTGCGAATAAAGACACAACAACAAAGTGACTTCTCCTTAATAGAGACATTAAGAAAAGTGCCGATGGACACATTCTTATTCAATTTATTTATAAAACTAGGTTAAAGTAAAATTACTTATTAGCCTGTAACAGGCTAGATTGTAATAATTTTAACATACTTATATAGTATGTTATATGAAAAAAAAAAAAAAAATAGGAACTGAAGTCACGTGTACAATTTCAACTCTTTAGGATAAGCGGAAGTACTTAGATGAAACTTTGCTAGATTTGATTACAGACAGACACCGGAATAGATGAAGCGAAATAAAAGTTTGTAATGAAGTCGACCTGTTTTTCCTTGAGTCTAATTGTGGTCAATTAATAACTCAGAATCGAATATAATTAATTTGGTACAAAACTATTGTCGAATTTCAAACACAAACTTGTACTTAGAAAATGTTGTTTGAATAAATTGAAGTACATAAGTTGTAACATACGAACAGTGCAAAATAATTATAGTTTTGTTATTCGTCTACGGAACTCTGAAATTTCCCCTGAAAGCCATTGGATAACGGCTCCCTTCCTTGGTAAACACCATTACTGGATCCTGCTATAAACCGGCAAAGATAAGACGAATGGGGACCGTGACCGTAAAGCTGGGTATCGAGTATTCTCTTTATGTTGTCGTGTTAAACCATATGGGCTGCCAAAATTATCTGGATCATGCCCGGCTCAACATGTTTTTCCTCGTATTTGCAACGGTAAATTGTGATTAAGTACGGTGATATTGATTTTCCGTATAAATCTACTCCCCAATGATGCATGATGTATTGAACAAAAGTAAAAAAAATCTATCCATAGAACTTGGCTTTTCTTTAATTGATAGGTAGCTTATTAAAAATAAATACTATTTTCGAATTTAGTGCAGGACTGCAGGTGTTCCTGTACATTTTTATTGCAAAACGTGATTTATATTTAGTACATGACGAAATTTAAGGGTTCCTTGATGACTTGTCGTCTTTGGAACCCTAAAAATGTATATATCACACAAGGGAAACCTAACGGTGGAACTAACAGTTTGAAAGGACCATTTTAATATACTTACACAGAAATACATTACTGAACTAGAAGACTTTTTTTTTAGTTCACTTCACTACTGGCACACAAATGCTTGACATGTTTCTATGTACTGCCACCAGAAGGCTTCGATTCTCTGATATTGACTTTCGACTGTCAATAACAGTCAATAACAGCCGCTGCCAAGGAAACAATTGAAGGTGCTTGTGAAACATATTGCAGTGGGGTTGTATTGACTGAACAGGGTTTACTGACGTCAAATGTCGTATTCCATTAGATTGGACCATAGAATACATAATATCTTATCTATAGATTGGACCTATATATTCACAAACTAACATCCAAACTTTCGCATTTATAATATTAGTAGGAAGTAGGATACTTGTTTTTTATTAAAACATTTTTTTTTTTCATTTTGAATGTGCTCCTTTATGTTAGAAAAGCTACAACGTAGACTGAGCTACGACGTAGACTAAGCTACGACGTAGACTAAGCTATGACGTAGACTTAGCTACGACGTAGACTAAGCTACAATGTAGACAGAGCTACGACGTAGACTAAGCTACAACGTAGACTGAGCTACAACGTAGAATAAGCTACGACGTAGACTGAGTTTCGGCGTAGACTAAGCTACGACTTGAAGACTGCTACGTACAACCAAACTTTGGATGTGTTTATCTAGAAAACTGAATCGGCAAAAACAGCAATGAAAATAAAGCACAGTCCCTGATGGAAACCCATGTCATTGTTGCGATCTGCTGCGTGGCATTCCGATTCAATACACACGCTCAAACGAATCTATCGAACAAATGTTTTTTGTTCCACGATGCCTTTTAGCGTTACATTCCGTTCTCTCATTAGCCACGCACGTAGATTTTTTTTTTTCTCTTAATCATCTTACTTGATAAGGATAAAAAAAGGGTTATATTTTGGAAAACTTAAGTTCTCTTCAAAGTTAGCTAACTTCACCAATTTAATAAACTGCCTAAAAATCTTCCTACCTTTTCGAAATTCCGATTTAATTTTATTTCATTCAATGTATTACGTCAACCGTTAATTAAAAGAATTTTCGTCTTAAGGATAAGTTATTTTTAGATAAAAGGAAGTTATTTTTAGTAACATTGATTTTTTGTTACTTCAATAACGTTACGTAACTAAAATTGTCGTAGGATGAGATTATAAATAAGAGTCGGAGATTATATTTAACAATATTAAATTTTGATATTGTAATCACAGAATGTTAATTTTTATAATGTCACATTATCAAGTGAATAAAATTAAATGATGTCATGAAGTTGTAACTAAAATAACTAACTAGTTTTAATCTTGAGAATAATGCCCTTTCTGTATGTAATATTCTGGTTTCATTATACTTTTTGCATTCTTCGAACAGGTTTCTTTATTATAATTTAACAACAAAAATGTTTATACTTTAAGGTTTGAATCAGTTTTATCAATATAATAGTAGGTGTTATAGTGATGCCAATCCAATAATTAAATTGCGTGGAAACTCAACCTGAATGTTGTTAAATAACAAGAGTGCAAAACTATAAAATTTCATGATAGTAAAGTAAAAGTTTCTGTTTCAATTACAGTTTAACTTTGATTTTTATTTAAATTTTCGTCTAACTATATTTCAAAATATACCTATTTGTATATATAGATTGTTCTGTTAACATTACATAGATGAATTATTTTTACTGCGTTACCTCACATTTGACAAATGGTGTAAGGATAAATAACTCTATGGTAATATCTGAAATATTGTATGATTAGTCATCACTGATATAAATAAAAGAGACAATATTGTACAAGATTGCAATACTAAGGCCGGTATTTATAAACCAAGCTCAAGACAGCTGTCAAGTGCGAACTCAGCCAAATCGCACTCAAGTTGTGTTCACGCACTTAAGATCGTCGCTAATTAATAAACCTATATCAACGGCGTATCACTTGAGATCTCAGAACACACACAACTTCAAACTGACAAGCTGAGAATTTTGACATAGCGTATGGTGTCAAACCATAGACTTAGTAAAACATAATAGACCCGGCTTAACAATCTTTATCCAAACAGTATTAATGCGGCCGGTTTCCATGTTTTGAAAAGTACTTTGTGCCGTGCATACCTTAACCCGGCGCCGACAAAGAATTTAGCATAAAGTACTAAAAATAGTGACAAAACATGGAAACCGGCCCCATACTGTTTGGATATAGATTGTTAAGCCGGGTCTATTATTTTTTACTGAGTCTGGTCTAACTACTGTCACAAGTCACTCTCAAGTCATGGTTGTACTGTCATCAGCAAATACGCTCTTGAGTAGCATCTTGAGTGCTGCTATTTGTTTATTAATACGTCTTCACTCGGCTGATACGCGGAACTCAAGCGAGAACTCAAGTAAGATTTATAAATTAGCACCGCGATTCAAGTGCGCTTTCAAGATCGAGCTAAGCCTTGAGTGTCATTTATTAATACGAGCCTAAGAAATAAGTTAATTTCATCATTCAACACAAATTTAATAAAGGGTGGCGTGATAGTCTTGGAAGAAGGAGAGAGGCCTTTGTCCAGTACTGGGACATTGACGGCTATTAAATATTAATTAAATAATAATTCGACACGAAAAAATAAACGGATGAGATTCTGCACTTTAACTATTTTATGTTGGTTGCTGCCCCGAGTATCATTGCGATGAACATTGTTGATTCAGTTTGATTGTATTTTGCTCTTTAATTGGATAACGAGTTTTGCTTTTGAGTGTACTATTCCAATTCCAATCGCAAATGGTTTTATCGAAGTTTGATTATATCAAATATTGAAGCAGATTCAATCTATGGTTGAAATTTCTTGACCCCACTTCCAATAATACTAAATAAATAAATCAGTTTGCTTTAGAAGTTCACGTTTGAATTGCAAGAGTATTTAGTTTTAACGAGGCTTATTGGACACTAGCTTTTGCCCGCGGCTTCGCTCGCGTTAATCCTTTCTTAGCGGATGCCTACGTCATAACATCTACCTACCTGCATGCCAAATTTCAGCCCGATCTGTCCAGTGGTTTAGGCTGTGACACTATGTCAGTCAGTCAGTCACCTTTGATTTATAAATATATAGCGACGCTTGAAAGGCAAAAGTTACCAAGCGACATGTTGGGCGATATTGAGTTATATACATCATTGAAATCAGAAAAAAATTCTGCGTCGATTGGTCAAACTCTCGTCCCGCTACGACGACTTTTGCTGTCGCTTAGTAACTCAAATTTTCACTGTTTTCGGCGACCAAGCGACTGGAATTTTATCAATTTATGAATATTTTTTACTTAGTAAGTTTCCATTTTCAACTTTATACACTTAGTAATTTTTGCCTCGACTCAGACCACTGCGATTCAGCATTAAGTATTTTTTTCCTTACGGTTCCTAAAATATAAATATCACTTATGAAATTTTACCTTACCGATAAATATATTTTTTTGGTATTCGTAACTTTTTAACACACCTTTAATATGTATTTGTTTCCATTTGGTGTGTTTTTTCTAAATGAAATTTACTAAAAAACGTCGTATAGTAATATTTTTCCTGCCTGCAAAGAATACTTTTTGTCGTTTGGTAATATTTTACCTGCCGTTTTTTTAGCACTATTGTTACATGTATAATAATTTCTGATATAAAATCTAAATAAAGAAGAGCTTAACACTGCTGTACATTTCGTATTTTGTCGCTTATGCGTGCTTTGAAGTAATTTTGAAGCGCGTTTGGTAACAAAATATCGATTAGTCTTCGCAGAGCTGTCGTTTAGGCAACCCGCGTGCTCGTGCGCATCGCACGAAGTACCTACCTACCTACTTCGTCGCGTAACTGAGTAACGCGGTAAGTGTTTAGTTGAGATTTTATAATTATTGAGTATGAGTTATTTAATAGGTATTTTACAATGATTTATTGTTCTAGGTACATAAAATGGTTCGTAATAAGAGGGTAGATAATATAATTAAGCAAGCCATGTCCAACGCGGGTGTCAGTGCGACGGGTGTGGATTTGACCTCGGTAATATATAGCTATGTATACTTAGTAAAACTAAGTAAATACTAATATTAATATTCATAAAAATTCTATTCTTTATGTCAGTGTTCTATTACAATCAATTTGACAGCAAAATATAGATGTTTTAGGTCAATAATATTAGGTACTTACTATAAATCTGCTATAGGGTGTTCAGATTGTTACAAGCTTTTATTTAATTTTCTATGCATGATATTTGTTTAAGTATTTATTTGAGTTAAACATTATAAAACAACTTGAAACACTTATTAATAAGGCGACACATATTTCTTCTATTTTTAGGAACCAAGGCATCAAGAATATTCGTGCACTAGTACTTACAAAGGCAAAAAATTGCATAGACTTGAACAAGTTCGTAAGAAACTTGTGTTTATTGATCCGGTATGTTTTATTTTATCAAAATACTTATAATACATAGTTAACGCTTTGATATATTTTTTGAGATATTGACTTGTGATTATTTAATTTATAGGATAAATCATCACCAGTAAATGAAAGCCCTTCAATTGCATCTTTTACAAGTACTTCTGAATCTTTTACTGCTTGCAACAACATGGAGATAATGGACCCAACAAATGATGATCAGCGATGTGACATTTGGCAAAAGCCTTTTTCCAAAAGAATAGTAATTTTATTTGTTACTTGTTCATTATAATTCAACAATAATCTTATTTGATTTGGTCTATGATTAAAATTACTTGACAATAATACGCCTCGTTTTATTATTAAAATCATTTTACCTATAAATCAAACGTGCATTATTATAGAATACGTAGTTTTTTTTAAAACACAAGTACACTGTAAGGTAAATAGGTTAATTTTGCTTCTTATTTTCAAAAAATTTGCTGTCGCTTAGTAATTTTTACCTGTTCATAATTTTGGTGAAAATTTTACTAACCGACGCTATTTCATAAAATATTGAGAGTATTAATAATCTTTAAATGCCAGTTCATAAAGCTTTAAAAGTTCACTTTAAATTTGTAAGGATCAAGTATTTATGACTAACAGCAAAAAAACTATGATTTTTTTTCTTATAAAACAAACTTTAAAATGCTCTGGTGTAAAGTTTCGAATATGTCGCTTGGTAATTATTGCCTTTCAAGCGTCGAAGATATATTTAGATATTGCAAATGAAAGTATCCTAATAGGGATTTGCTATTCCTATTCAGGCACAGAACTCCAAAAACACATTATCAAAACTGTTCAAAGCACTCCACATAACCGTCACACGGCAAGCGTCCCACAACTCTTCGTTGTAATGTCGTCCTACAAAACTGATGCATCCCATTCTAAGTACCATATCGTCGCAATCAAAGAGAGAGCTTTTACAGTCGTATCCAAAAGTTAGAGCTTTGTTCAAAGGAGCTTTGGCACGGAAACATGTGGGTTGTGGCCATTGTCTTCAATTTGGTTTATAGATATTACCTTTGTTTGTATTGTCGTTACCTGATTGTAGCCTTTTGTTTAGAAAATATTGTTTCTGAGTTGTGTAAAATGTGCTTCGTCAAGTAGAAAGTTTCGTAAAAAGGCCAAATTTTTCATTTCATTTTCCTGAAAGGGAGTAATTTTGTAAAAAATGACAAAAGTGTGTAAAATCCGGAAAATCCCGCACTACATTTGATCAATAAACGTGCCCAGTGGTTTTTTAATCAAGGTAAACAAACTAAAAAAGTCTTTTGTTTTTTGTTAATCCATATAATCCGTGTTTGCTAGTATATTCTTTCTATTGCACACCGAAGCGAAGCGCCACTGTGCATTCAAAGTCAAAGTCAATTATTTTTATTTTAATAGGCTAAAAAATAGCACTTTTAAATCGTTAAATTCTTGTTTTTTAGTTAGTTGACGTCATAAAATTACTTAAAGCAAAGGTTACCACCGCCTCCAAAGCGCAAGTGGAGAAAAGGCGGCGCAACAAACTCCACTGCTGAATTTTCTTCAAAGACGTCACTTTACAACATTATACTCGACTCGTCAAAATCGCGCCAGTTTCGGAACATAAATTGTCTCTATCATGTCCTTCCCAACTCGTACTTATACCTGGCCAAAACTTGGCACCTCTTCTGATACTTTAAGTGACTTTTGATCCATATAAAGTAATAAAAACCCGCATAACTTTTACTTCACATTTTACTAGCTCAGTCTGAATACAAAATCATACATACATAGAATCACGTCTTTATCCCTTACGGGGTAGACAGAGCCAAGTCATGAGACTCAAAGGCCACGCTTAGCTGAATAGTGGGCTCTCTGATCGAATGGAGATTCAGATATAGTTACAGGTTGCTAGCCCATCGCCTATGAGTGGAGGAATCCCCAGTGTAAAGCCCTTTCCCTCGATTGACTTTTACAATCTGTGCGGGAAGAGAAGCAGCTGGCACATTCTATGTTTTTCTTCGCTCTCAGACCAGCATGGAAGCAGGCTATAGTAGATACAGAATCACGTCTATAATCCCTACGGAGAAGACAGAGCCAAGAGTCGTGATACCTAATGGTCACGCCCAGCCGAACAGTGGGCTTATTGATGGAATAGAGATAGTATTTATCATTGATAGAAAATATTAGTAGTAGTATTTTTTTTAAATATAAAATAACACCTCAAACGTCAATTACGAGGGGTCACAATTGCTTATGGATATACCAATGAATTAGATACCATAGCTTTAATGTTCTAAAGTATGTAAAAAAGAGAAAAGGTTGACTTTTCCTATTTTTTCCATTTCTTTCACTGAATCATGAACGATGGCAGTTGATTGATGAGTTGTTGAGTTGATGGTTATGTTATATTTTAGAATAATCCCTAGAGCCTTGTAATGTTTTGATTTGTCACCAATATCTATTCACCATATTATTATATAATAAATTTGCATCCCTTTTTATATTTTCAGATTTGATTTTGACGCGGTTTCCGCTTTCATTTTGATGATTTCTTCCGAAATGTTGTAGGTATTATTAGACGAGAAAATCGGAAGATTTCGTTCAAGAGTACATCACTACTCCACAACTCTGGACATCACTAGCTTCGCTGTGATTGGTCCAGTGGATGGACGGGATGTCATGGCTGTAGCCGGCTTGTTTAATGATTTTACATGTTTTGTTTAGAGAATATCTTTTGTTTTGTGTTAATGTTTAAAGTAGAATAATATACGATAAATGTACATAAGTGTCATCCTAGGCTTTTAATTTCAGCGCATCTAATAGTATAAAACATAACCATGCAAAGCGGGGGCGAGTCGCTAGTTATCTATAGAATAAATAGCCTGTAAATTTATATTCTGGCCCTTTTGTCAACCCTCTATTAACACGGAATCAGCTCATTTTGAGTTTAAATATTATGATTGCAATCACGTTGTATCAGGGGAATTCAACCAAAACTGTGTGTTTCAGCTTTCAGCTGAGTCGGTTCTACGATCCGTATCGACTGAACCTCAGGAAATTAGAAATAATATCATTGCACACAAAACGTTGTTGAAAAATAATGAGAGTACAAAATGGCAATTTCGACGGTACTAGACAAATTCAAAATTATACATATTGTTTTAACATTTAGGGCAGTTTTAGCGCTTTTCTTTTTGTCGTCTTCTTTTCTATAACGAAAAATTTTGTGAGGAAACCTGGATACTGGTAAACTGTTCAGTCTCTCGTGTATCACAATGTTTGTGATGTCAGATGAATTTAGGCGACTTGGAAAAATCTGACACCAGTGTCATCATAGCTTTAAAGGTTTCCAAGCACTCAATAACACCTTGTGTGTTATTAATGTAATAAATTTCGCATCTTTCTAATAACAAGGGTTTGAGATATTCTCCTACAGCTAACCTTATTTTACATCGTTACTGAGCTCCACTTTAATTGGGCAGAATGCGGCAAACTGTTGACTTCGCTCTGTCATTACTGGAAATTGTCATGCTTTGTCCACATACGTAAGGTTTTTTATTCTATTTTTTAACCACATAATTGTCCATTTGCAGTAAAACGAGCAATGTTTTTTTTTCCTTGAAATCTTTTATTTCTAGAGTAAGTATGTCTGCTAGGTAAAATCATAGAAAATGTAAAATTTAGGAAAATCAGTTTAAGCAATGGCAAATATCTATACATATAATAAAACAGTAAAAATATTTTGTCTGTACATTTAGTATTTTTGACTAAAATGGATAGAGGGACACTTAAAAAGAATAATAGAAAGCAAAAAAAAATTTTTGGAATTTCTTGTCTGTCTGTCTGTCTGTCTGTCTGTCTGTCTGTATGTATGTACGCGTTTCACGCAAAAACTACTGGACCGATTTGAATGAAACTTTTTTTGTTGTATAGCTATAAAGTCTGGGCAACATATAGGCTATAATTTATTTTGAAAACTGGAACACCTGATGAACAACCATAACAGAACAGCTAAACTATAAGGAACTATGGAAATGGTGCCTTAACAAAAGTCGTTCAACCTGATAAGCATTTTCTGCTGACGTATAAAAATTGAAGATCTGGAACATCTGATGAAGAACTGCAAGAGACCAGCTACACTATAACATATATGGAAATGGCGCCTTAGTAAAAGTCGTTCAACCTGATGAGTATTTTCTGCTGACGTATAAAAATTGAAGATATGGAACATCTGATGAAAAGCTTCAAGAGACCAGCTACACTAAAACATAATGGCGCCTTAGCAAAACTTGATTAATCTGATGAACATTTTCTGTAGACGTATAAAAAACGAAAATCCGAAACATCTGAAACAGTTTGAAACACAAAAAGATTTTTCATCTAAGCGAAACTCACGCGGGCGAAGTCGCGGGCGACAGCTAGTTGTAAATATAGGTACCTTAGCTCGCTACATCGTAGAGTTCATCTCTGTCCTCGGACAAGATTGTGGTCAAGAGCAAACCCATCAATAATATTTAAAAAAAAAACTTATATTTCGTAAATGTTCCAGTTTTAAGAAAACACAGTATTTTCAGTATTTAAATGCGGACTCCTGAAGATAAATGGCATACCGGTTCAGTAAAATGTCGTCTCTACATTTACAAAATAAATATGGATCAGAAGGTTACTGATTTGTGTGTACTATATTTAATTTCTACAACAAGTTAAATCATGCCAGGAGCCAATCTTTTCTCTAATTAACATCATCTTATATTCATAAGGTTAATTTAGTTAATTAAGTTAAGTTAGTTAATTAACGTTGCTATGTACTAGATATAATATTTGTTTACAGTATAGATCATGTAATTATTGCGTTCGTGACATACAACAATATCGTGTCAATAAAGTGTCAGTTCTGCACGTTCCTTGTTTTATAAGAAGATGCTCACCTCTCTGTGTATTTATTGTTTGGGCAATCATCTTGAAAGCGTTCTGCAAACTCTTCTTACATGGACTGGCATTGTTTGTAGCCTAAAATACGTCTTTTGGAAATCACTCCTTCTAGCTGTGTGGAAGCCTTTTCAAAGTTAAATAGTAAAGTCAGCTTCATTGTAAAATTCACAATTTACATGATGTTCTCATCGTTAAAGCCTTCGAAAAAAAAATGGCTTTATATAGATAGTCTTTAGATTTATTTCATACAGTATTACCTACTGTTTCTAGTTATCCTGGCTATCATTACCTATATTAAAACCTTAACTTTTTTATCAATGTGAATGTTAAAAAAACGGGAGTTATTTGGGTAATATAACGTTTGGAATAGTGTCTCGTGATTTTCTTCACATTATTATTCTGTTAGATAATAGCAAAGTCAGTATATTATTAGTAACGTTACCTCCCCCGCCAACCCAAGACTCCTAAGTAAAACATTTAATCGCTCTGATCCTACATATCAGTGTAGAAATGACCATAAAATGTGAGTATAATAAAACAGGTTTTATTTTGCCTACAGGTTGCAACAGAACGTACTATGGCGACATCGGCAGGACTTATGAGTTAGAACTCCATCGACCTAGGGAAGACCTTGTGCCCTACGTGTGCCTGATCACCATCTCCGCGCCTGGAGGCATCCATGGAGACTTAGTACAGGTTTGTGTCATTAATTAATTAAAAAGTCGTTAATTGATTACTATACCAAAAAAAGATATAGTAATTAAACAACAGTTAAACAATAGTTCATGTCAACAGTTTCAGAATCAGATTATTCCTGTCACAGTCGCCAAATTATGTCTTGTAACGGACACGATGAAATTTGAATAAATTTGGTATAAATTTGGTATTTAATGATTTTTAACAAAAGAGCACAATATATAGTACGTGGTGTAATTCTGAATGTTGAAAGAGGAGAGAAAATATTACATTTGTAGGTAGTATCATTATTGAATTTGTTGAACTTGTTGCTTTTTCTAATAGTCAGCGTTGTCCTGAACAAATAATTATGTGGCCAATTTCAGCTGAGTCGTTCATAGCATTACAAATTTTATTATTTTATCAGATAGACAGCGCCGAGATGACATAATTCGAGTCTGCTTAGATCGACTGGGCTGATGCCCACTCGGACGCTACTCGTATTGTGGCAACCCATTATCCGAGTGCACTCAGACGACTCTTGTATGAAGATTATTCGGATACGAGTCCATCCGAAACCACTAAAGAATGGATTCAGATGGTCTTATCCGAGAAGACTCTGATTGTGTCAACTAGGCTGGTTCCGAACTAGATTTTAAATGTTTTGAACTCTAAATAAATTGAAAGTTTTCTTTTCGCATACCGAACCTGTACCTTCCAAAAAATGTATAATTATAATAATTTTTCTTGTTAACCAATAACAATTACAAGGTATTAAATTTTTTGTATGTACCTATAATCACATATTTTTTAGTAGATATAAGTATATATTTTACTAGCTTTTGCCCGCGGCTTCGCCCGCGTGAATTTCCCACGGGAACAGTGCTTTTTCCCAGCCTATGTGCTATTCCAGGTCATTATCTACCTCTGTACCAAATTTCATCGAAATCCGTCCAGTAGATTTTGCGTGATTGAGTAACAAACAACCTCACAAACTCACAAACTCACAAATTCACAAACTCACAAACTCACAAACTCACATCCAAACTTTCGCATTTATAATATTAGTATGGAAGTATGGATAACATTTATCTGATCTATAAATATGCCTCTCCAATAACCTTGTAAGATAAAAAAACAATTCTGAAACCATGTTTTTATCTTAGCACGTCATAATTTGTATCCGGGTCTGTCCCGGACAGACCGCCTCTTCAATTCCAGTCGTCACAATCTCGGGCATCTGCACTGAAGCGTGTTCCAATTTTACGGACAATCGTTTTCAGTTTTGTTACTTTTAATATATTTTTTTAGAATAAATAAAAAATACAATTACCGCTACTTATCCGTGATACTACCAGTAGTCCTAGTACACTACCAAGAAAGTGTGGTACTAAGCCAGTGGTACTACTGATCTTACATAATTTATTGCCATAATCATTTTTATTTGTATGTGGCGTTACTAGCACTTACAAAATCTACTAGGCTTTAAATTATTCACTAGTGGTCATTTGTATTTTAGTGGCATTAGAACGGACGTGAATAGGGCGCTGCGTTAAATTTATACTCATTTGGTAACTCGTTGCAAATGCCATATTTATATGGCACTTTCATTAGATTTCCTGATAAATAATGATAATAAATAATATTTAACAATGATTCTATAAATCAACTTTATTTATGTAAGTATGGATGTATGAAGAGAGTGATGTGATGAGTGTAGAGGAAGCGAGAGAGATCTGTGGAAATCGCTAGTCTTTGCCTACCCTTCGGCAAAAAGGCGTAATAATAGGTATACCTTTATTTAAACAAATATTTTTGTATATTTGAAAAAGAACCTTGGTGTAACGTTCTGATATTTTTTTGATATAACAAAAATAAGAGGAAAAAGTCAAAGCATACATTCAATAAAAGTAATCCTCTTACACATACTTTATTCCAGAAATTTCGAGCGATTTCAATAAAAAGACAAAGTAATGGTAATGTCAAAGCGTTTCCATTTCCTGTACATTGGATTTATAAGAAGAAATCGTATTGGGTTAAGAGTTATACCCCAGTTTTAATGCATAGAGGTAATATTATATTAATAGAGCACGGGTTTAATGGATAGTAAAAGTTAAGATAAGCTTTCATATTATAAACTTGGATTCAGAACTAAACTTTGTCTTATTTACTTTTTTTTAATTAAAGATGGGTTTGCTCTTGACCACAATCTTACTTACTTACTCCGCTGGCTCAGCGACCCCGAAGTGGATCTTGGCCTTCGGAACGACCATCTGAAATGTAATGCGAAAGTTTAAAAATAGCAAAACATTTATTTTTCAAAAGACCATATTAATAAATGAATAAAAAAATACGTTTTCCAATAGATTTGCGTTCGTGCGCGTGTTTGTTCGTTCCCATTTATTACTAGCTTCTTAATTTCCTCCCGGTCGTTTGTTACAGGAACCACCCAGTAATTTGCATATAATTAAAGGTCTTCTATTGAACTTTTCAGAAAATCGAGCTTTCTTTACCCCATTTGTAAATTGAGCTGTGATGAACGTAAATGTGAAGATAAAAATAAGATGGTTGCAGCTTAAGGTAAAATTTAAGAAAAACTATTTAACTTTAATCACACAAAAAAAAAAAACGCTCGCACATTATTCAAAAACAAAACAGTGTTATTGCTCTTTTTATTGGTTTTTAACTTGTTCAAAGTCTGATTCTTCATTAATTATATATTTTATTGAAGCATTCATTGCATACTAAACTCCATTTATTCTTACCAGTCCTATCATGTAAACAATCTTCACAGTACTTTTTATTGAATTTTGTTGAAAATACATCAAACATTAGTTCAAACCTAAACATTCTAAAGTAAAACATTTATTAACCACGAAAGTAATTTCCTAAAAAGTCTATTTTAATTTATATTGTTGTAAAATCATAAAAAGACATGGTAAGATGGTTTACATGATAGGACTGGTAAGAATAAATGGAGTTTACATGCATTACTACTCGTATGATAAATCACAAAATTCCAAAATATTACTAATACTAATGTAATCTTTATTCAAAATAGTAAACATCCAAAACAGCCAACAAACAGACCAAACTATAAATCCTGCCTGAACTAAACAATTCCACGACCTAAGTTGCAGGCAGTGCAATAAAATACTAAATTTATCGTCTTATTTTTCTAACTCTTACAACGACATTCGGGTTGCAAGCGACATAAAGTACAAGGGACCTTAAAACACAAAATAGTTTAGAAATAAAGCATGATATACATACATTCCTATCTCAGCCGAAATAATACATATATTACAAATAAATAATCTGCATATATTTGACATAAAATATCCCTACAACACTTTTTTGTCGTTCTATCTTGATTGATAACATTGTTATAAACTCGTTTGTTTCCTCAGTATTCGACAAATGAGCTGAGAAAACGCTCAAACTTTTTCAAGTATTTATTTATTTCTTTTATTACAGCCATTTGAATCTTATTCTAAAACAAGACCAATAAAAGGTTTCTCTTAGTATGTAATCATATTGTCGTAGTAGTTATTGAAATATAATTCAAAATAATTAAAACAAATTACTTAATCCCTTAACGACCATTAAAAGAACTCTGCAGCAAACTTATAAACTTATTCTAAGAATATAAAATATGAATGAACCTCGTTATAAAATCATATGAGTATTTTTTGCGAAGTCATAAGAAACTTTATCTCTGTACCGATGTTTTGTAAAGACTGAAAGTAACGTAAGCAGGTCAAGCGTGCGCGCAGTGACCGGAAATGGCGTTTGTTGCTCCTACACACGTTTCACTTAAGTTAATTTAGCGATGGGGATTAGATTACGTAGCCCCACGGATCTGGGCTCGATACCTGATCTGACTTTTGAGTTTTACTTAGTTAACTAATTACTTAATTTAAAAAATAAAATTACGTATTGTTAACACGCCGCCAATTTGGTTAGAAATTATATTTGGTTAGAGAGTATGACGAATGTTTGGAGTAGAGTTGTTTTTTAAATTCGTATTTAAATTTCTAAGCATTTTTCTATTTTTACGAATTTGAGTTGCTAAAAAAACGATCATTTTTCCCATCCTACTGTACTGTTTACATTATTATTCCAAGCAAATAGGCAACAAAACAGGTCAACTGTGGTGCTCCGGTCACCAGGCAATGTAGGTACCTTACTTAGGTATATAGGTACCAACGGACATAGTATTCTTTGTTTCATCCATACTTTAAAAAAAACTCTTTACGTCCGATAAAGCACACCAGCATTTTTTCTAACTCCTACTAGCTACTACCTATTGATGGATGCAGTAAACCTAAATTTTCTCATCAAAATCAATAAGTCTATAAGTAATCTTTTTTCTTTTAAGTTTATAACATAGGTAAATAGGTACATAACAAAAGTACTCTCATATAGAAATTAGATATGGTTTAAAAATTCCATGCCAGCAGGACTTGAACCCGCGACCAGGTCTTTATACGACCTTGCTCTTCCAACTGAGCTGTCGCATTTTAATCCTGCACATCGAAAATCTTCACCATAGAAATTGGATATGGGTTCAAGTCCAGCTCGCATGGAATTTTTTCACCATATCTAATTTCTATATGAGAGTACTTTAGTCCTAATTGCATCTGAGATGCTCAAAAATCCAAAAATAAATAAAGGTACATAACTAACTAATAAAATACAATTATTCACAAAAATCTTTATGTCTGTTCCATTTAAATGTAAAAATTGTTTCGTTTGCCTCACGCCAACGCAGTACTCCCCTATAAAAAAAATAATTCAATCAACTTCACTGTAGCTAATTTGTCCTATTCTCAGAGCTTTGTCGAATCATTTTACATCGAGTACTCTAAAATCGATTGCAAACTCGATGTCGTAATTTGGAGTAATTTTCAGGTCCGCCGCCCACGCAAATGGACTGTGGCCTTTGGGACCGAATGCCGCCATATTTCCCTCCATTTTATAGATTTGTTTTTGAAGACGAACAACCCGAAGTTCCAATAACTTATCAATTACATCATCGTTTTCAAGCTAGTTTCAAGTTATTGCTTTTGTTCTAATCGTTTTATTTGCGAACTTTTGAGAGCGGTGTCGGCTAACGACTTCAAAATTATTTACGAGCAACATCCTAGCTTAATAGGTCTAAGTTATATAAACAGAAAATTACGTAAAATCAGTAAATCCTAACTAATATTATAAATGCGAAACTGAGTTTGTTTGTTACCTCTTCACGCTTTATCAATTGAACCAATCTTTCTGAAATTTTGCATACACATAGCTGGAAGTACGGAGAAGGACATAGGGTACCTTTTATCCCGGGACAAAGCACTGTTCCCGTGAGAAATTCACGCGGGCGAAGCCGCGGGCATAGTTTTTTATAATTTGTGCAATAAAGTTTTATATAGTTTTATATTTTATATAAATAATAATAATAATAAATAGGGAGTTGCTTCGTCTAAATGAAAAGCCATTACAATAGTTTTATAGTTTTGTGTGCACTGCTTTTTCTACTGCTCTCTATGTGTTTGATGTTTGTTTATTTATTTAAAATGGCTTTATGACACAAATCACATAATACAGTAATATTTGTATTTCTTTTTCTGTCGGTTGACTGGAAGAGATCTCTTCTTGAAATAAGTATGGCATTGCAATCCTCCCTTTGTACTGTATTTTAGGGTAAAGTGGTAACAAACAAACTTACTTATGCATTTATAATATTAGGTTAAGATTAGAATGATTATATTATTATTATGCCATAGTAGGATTAAGATTAATTTAAACAATACCGGTTAATTAATCTGAGTTTGATAGATCCGGCAAAACCACAACCTACCTAAATTTACCATTTGTTACTAATAATAAGCCAACCCACTATTTTGGTCCTTACTAATTGGGGAACGTGAAATAGTATGATGAGAAATAAACACAACTCCGTTATGCGTGTGGTAGAGCCACGCTACTGGCCAAATCTTTGCTAGTAGCTTAAATGGGCCGGCTCGTCCGGGGAAGTACCACCCTCTCACAGAAAATCGACGTTTGAGTAGTTGCCTTAACGCTTCTATGCTTCGTTCGGTGAGTGAGAGAACCGGAGGCCCACCCCTTCCCCCCACCCCCTCAACATGGCAGCGGAATTTAATAGTAGAGTACCCCAGGAGGGTACCGGTACGTTACGTACAGGAGAATCCCTCCCTGAGCATTCTTGCTTGGGCTGCCCTACGTACTCTGGGGAGGGCAAAATCCCGCTCGTCATTGCTCAAGATAAGGCTACGGCACCTCCCCATGCACACCATGTCCATCTGTGCAATATCAGGGGTATTCATTCAAACCTCAACTCTGTCCACTATTATCTGGAGGCAGAAAAGCCTGCCTTATTCTTTTTGACGGAAACCCAGATATCGTCTCCAGCGGATACGTCATACCTACATTATCCCGGCTACAAAATCGAGCACAAATTCGTGCCACACGCTGGCGTATGCGTATTTGTCAGGGACGATGTCTGTGTTCGCCGTCTATGCAATCTTGAAGGCAAAGACTTGTCCACTCTATGGCTTCGTGTTGATTGCGACGACCACCCTCGCGTCTACGCTTGCCTCTACAGGTCCCATAGTGGTGATGCCGAAACTGACCGACTCATGGAGCATATTGGCACTGCAACGGACTATGTGCTGCGACAGATTCCATCCGCGGAAATAATAATTCTTGGGGACTTTAACGCCCACCATATAGAATGGCTCCAATCGGGAAAAACCGATCATGCGGGTAGATCTGTTCACGCCTTTGCCGCGGCCTATAGTCTGTCTCAGATGGTTTCAGCCCCCACACGCATACCTGATGTGGAAGGCCATACGCCCTCACGGCTTGATCTCCTGCTGACTTCCCACCCGGATGGCTATGTAGTATCTGTTGGTGCCCCTATTGGCTCATCAGACCATTGCCTAATCCGGAGCATGGTGCCATCCACGTGAAAATTACGGCCTCGTTCCGCCGGCTGTCGCCGTGTCTGGCACTTCAAGTCAGCAGATTGGGATGGGATGCGGACCTTCTTTTCATCCTACCCCTGGGGCGAAGTTTGCTTCTCGCTTCGGGATGCTTCTGCCGTTGCCGAATCTGTTGCTGATGTGATATCGCAGGGCATGGAACTTTTCGTCCCAAGTTCTGTTGTGCCCGTCGGTGGCAAGTCTCAGCCTTGGTTTGACCGCTCTTGCAAAGAAGCGTTTTGCCAAAAGTAAGTAAGTTTTCAGTCCTGGTCCAACGCGATGGCAGCTAAGGATCCTGATGCGAATGTCCTTAAAAGGGAGTATAACTTTGCCTCTAGATCTTTAAAAAAAACTGTGGCTACGGCAAATGCGAAACACATCGGACGAATTGGTGAGAAGCTGGCCAAACTACCCTCGGGTACACGCTCATTTTGGTCTCTTGCCAAAGCTGTCCAGGGCAATTTTTGTCAGCCATCCTTTCCACCATTGCGCACGGCAAATGACACGTTGGTCCATGATGCAAGAGAGAAAGCCGATCTCCTGGGCACCTTTTTTGCATCTAACTCTACTATGGACGACGGTGGGAAGCCTCCTCCGACTATACCACGTTGCGCGAGTACTATGCCGGACATCCGGTTTACTCAAAAAACTGTTCGCAAATCACTTCTCTCCCTCGAAGTCCACAAGTCTAATGGACCCGATGGAATCCCTGCCGTTGTGCTCAAAACTTGCGCTCCTGAGTTGGCTCCGGTCTTGACGCGTCTTTTTCGACACTCCTACTCTTTAGGCGTCGTCCCGTCTGCATGGAAGATTGCTTTAGTCCACCCAATACCCAAAAAAGGTGATCGCTCTGACCCTGGCAATTACAGGTCTATTGCCATTACCTCCTTGCTCTCCAAAATAATGGAGTCCATTATAAACCGCCAGCTCCTGTTGTACCTCGAAGAGCACCAGCTTATAAGCGATCGCCAGTACGGATTTCGTCATGGACGGTCTGCTGGCGATCCTAATACCCGATGGAATCCCTGCCGTTGTGCTCAAAACTTGCGCTCCTGAGTTGGCTCCGGTCTTGACGTGTCTTTTTCGACACTCCTACTCTTTAGGCGTCGTCCCGTCTGCATGGAAGATTGCTTTAGTCCACCCAATACCCAAAAAAGGTGATTGCTCTGACCCTGGCAATTACAGGCCTATTGCCATTACCTCCTTGCTCTCCAAAATAATGGAGTCCATTATAAACCGCCAGCTCCTGTTGTACCTCGAGGAGCACCAGCTTATAAGCGATCGCCAGTATGGATTTCGTCATGGACGGTCTGCTGGCGATCTTTTGGTATTCCTGACCCATAAATGAGCGAAAGCGGTTGAGAGTAAGGGGGAAGCCCTGACGGCCAGTTTGGACATGGCGAAAGCCTTCGATCGGGTCTGGCACAAAGCCCTTCTATCGAAGCTTCCTTCCTACGGGTTGCCCGAGAAATTATGCCAATGGGTTACCAGTTTCCTCACAGGGCGCAGCATTAAAGTCGTTGTTGACGGTTCATGCTCCGAATACAAGCCCGTGAATGCTGGTGTCCCTCAAGGCTGTGTTCTGTCCCCGACGCTCTTTCTTTTGCATATCAATGATATGCTTCAATCCAGCAGCATTCATTGTTATGCGGATGATAGCACGGTGGACACCTCTTATACCGGTCAAGCTAACATTTCTCGGGCGCGCGTCTCCGAGTGTCGAACAAAACTTGTGTCTGAAGTTGAAACTTCATTACACCAGGTTTCAAATTGGGGTCACTGCAACTTGGTCCAATTTAACCCCAAAAAAACACAAGTTTGTGCGTTCACCGCGAAAAAAAGCCCCTTCGTCGTATCTCCTTCGTTCCAGGGCGCTTCACTAGATACGCGGCCGAAGATCGAAATTCTAGGCGTCGAGATTTCGTGCGACGTTCAATTTCGCGGTCATCTTAAGGAAAAGGCTAAGTTGGCCTCCAAAAAACTGGGTGTCCTAGGCAGAGCAAGGCAGTATTTCACATCGGCGCATCTCCTTCAGCTATACAAGGCACAAGTTAGGCCGCATATGGAACTGTTCCCATCTGTGGGCTGGGGCACCTCAATACCAACTTCTCCCTTTAGACCGCATTCAACGTCGTGCGATTCGCATCGTCGATGACGAGAATCTCGTCAGCCGTCTCGATCCTCTGGCTCTGCGTAGGGATGTCGCATCCTTGTGCATTCTTTACCGAATGTATCATGGGGAGTGCTCTGATGAATTGTTCGACGTAATACCTGCCGCAGAATTTCACCACCGTACCATCCGTCACAGGCTGAAGTTTCATCCATACCATCTTGATGACTGGCTGTCAACCACCGTACGTTTTAAAAGACACTTCGTGCCACGTATGACCAAACTGTGGAACCAACTTCCTGCGGCGGTATTCCCGAACCGATACGACATTGGAACCTTCAAAAAACAAATAAAATACAAATACAAATATATTTATTGACACACAAAAGGTACATACATTTTAAGGATAACATGACGTAGATATGGAAAGATTAAAACTAAGGATTAACATTGGCCCCAAACGAGTCTACATCTTCTTGAAAGGCCGGCAACACTCTTGTGATACCCCTGGTGTTGCAGTAGTCCATGGGCAGCGGTGATCGCTTACCATCAGGTGACCCGCTTGCTCGTTTGCCGCCCTATGTTATAAAAAAAAAAAAAATGCCGAACTACAAATTCATTTACATAATTATAATTCCACTCATTTTCGTAGAGATACTTTAATTACTCTTTGAAGTACCCATGTGCTTTAATCAAGCTATAAAAGTACTTAACTAATTTATCGTTAATACGTCTCTAAATATTTAAATGTACTAGTAGGTACATATAAATCTTTTTCGTGAGAACTAGAATTAATATAACTTTAAATGGGAACGTGTTTTGATTATTTCGAGGAAAATGCTCATATTTCACGAATTTCATTCTGTTATATTAATATTGCATTTAAAAGCTATGAAGTCCCCATTTTATGAGAACTCGCTCATAATATAAAACTGCAATTTTCATATTCATAAATTTTATCCATTGACTTCAAAGGATATAATGCCTCTATAAATTTATCAATGTTAAATGATCAGTAACACATACATTAAAAAATCTTAGACTGATCATATTAAAACATGTTATTTTTTAATGGCTATAAAACATGTTTTGCAACGTCAAAGAAATTTATGTGGGACAAATATAAATTAGGAGTTGAATAGAATTATCGACCTAGCTTAAAATAACTTACGAGAACTTCCTAAAAATACCGTTGAATCCAGGGCCTCATTATTGACCACTTCCATAAATTAATATTTAATTTCTACCAGCCCTAATCCACGAGAAAGGGCTGAACATTCGCCGAATCTGTTTAAGTATTCACCGCTGTGTATCAGCGATTATTAATTAGGACCATAAAGCAATATCATGAGATATTAAAATAAGAAAAATATTTTTCAACTTTTTTAATTTACTAGGTATGTATGGATTTTGGTTTATATGTTTGGTACAGTAAGAAATAACCAGAAAGAAATACATGTGCATAACATGAGGAGACATACACTCAACAGTGGTTGTGAAGAAGAAGAAGAATGTTACAGTTAACTGCTAGTCAAGCTACCCAGTTCAGACCTCTATGCGCTGATAATAACTAAAAATGCAAGTTTTCTATGACTTTAGGTACGTTGCTGTACAATTTGATGACTCTGATATAAAAAAAAAACATAAGCTGTTCCATAATAATGCTCATATTCACGAGTACTTTCACCAGTCGAAATTTTGCCAATGGTTTGGATTCTACTTTTAAGGTCCATGGTCCTGTCATTTTTCAAGACATGATCTTGTTTACAAACGAAATTTCAACACTAGCTGGATAGAAAAAGTTAAAATAATTTTCATTTCGATGCCTAAAAGTAGGATTGAAGTTTTTTTTAAGTACATTAAAACAAACATTAAGAGTCTCATGTTACCTAAAAGTAGGATTGACGCTTTCTTTACATTAAAACATAGTCTCATGTTGTAAAACTATTAGCCATCTTCAACAAATGTAACCATTACTTACCGAATCCTATTAGATAGAAACGTCTTGCGGTCCCATGATCCCATTGCAACAGCGGAGTAGTAAACTTTGCAAGTTTTTCCAGGGTTATTCCCAAGAGCTCCCCATGCTTACACCTTATTGCCATTGTTATCCGAATTAACCCTCTGGGCTACTTTTGCCTCCATTTACTCTTCATTTGTGTGGTCCGTCGGTTGATTTTATCGCCCCTTAAGGGAGCGTCAGCTTGAATTGGTTTATCCAACTAAGTTTAGCTTTGTTACTACTAATTTGATGAGAATGGAAACTGAAGCAGAAAAGCAGCTAAAATAGTACAGCCTAATGGGCGTGGCACACGATCAGTTTTAACTGACAGTTTAACCTGAACAGTTTTAACTGTCAGTGAAAACTGAGCGTGTGTACTATGAAAACTGTACAAAAACTGACAGATTTCATGGTACACACGCTCAGTTTTTACTGAAATTTAAAACTGTTAAGTGAAAACTGTCAGTTAAAACTAATCGTGTGTGGCGCCCATAAGTTTGACAAAATCGTTGAAGTAACAGGAGTATAGTTTGATAACATCGTTGAAGTAACAGGAGTATAGTTTGATAACATCGTTGAAGTAACAGGAGTGTAGTTTGATAACATCCTTCAAGTAACAGGAGAACACTGGATGTGATATTTTCAAATATCACCACCACAAATACCATGTACCACAAATATAATCGAGATGTAGTTTCTGCCAAAGTATTAAATTCTGGTTGACATGGTGCAATGCATTTTAATGGAACTGTTCCAATAAAATGATATATTTGATGTCAAAGTTCTCGTGAAACGGTATTAAACGTAACAACATTAATACAAAACGTAACCGTCAGAGGAATGAAAAATGTTCACATTTTATTGATGGGTGTGATACAACGGGTTTATCCAAAACCAATTTTGGCTCTTAAATATTTATTAAAAGATGTCCTTTGTTTTTAATTAATCGATCGGATCTCCATAAATCGAACAGTCTATGTTTTTACTCCTTAATAGGAAAGTTAATATATGGAAGAAAAAAGGGAAGGCCTTTTCCTAACAGTAGGACACACCAACAGGCTAACAAGATATAATAAAGTTATCTTTGATATTTAGGGAGACGGGATACCGACTGCATCAAAACTATTGGATATAGCATTTGTTATATCAACAGCTGGTGTATCATCAGCTATCATCCAGGTTGATCTGCTTTCAGCTCTATTTATTACGTCTACGATACCTCTTGCTGCTGATGCTACCCTGAAAATAAATACGATCTACTTAATTTATACTACTTTTCATAGTTATCATCTGGGGCTAAGATGAGCATAAACCTCTCTTCTAATACACCGTTCTTTTTTATCTTGTGCTTTTCTATTCATTTAAATAATGATTGTGTTTGTTTACAATTGTCAGACGATTTGAAATGCCAATCCATCTTACTTAATGAACTTTAGGAAACATCTCAAAATCTCTTGCATTATAATAAACAACAATTACGTCTATAATTAGGTTTAGTCTAGAAAGAACTTCAAATTATCTACGGAAAAAATATTCTATTAACCATAAAGCATATTTTATACTTTTCTAGGAAATTCTGAAAAAATATACATAAAAATATCGAAAGGAATTTTCAACGTGAAATAAAAGTGTTTAAATCTGTTGAATTTAACTGGTATTTTCGTATATTGCTGGATACTGGATGGAAAATAAAAATTTAATTTTGGAGTACGAGACGTGTCTCATCTCCTTTCTGCATTATTCATAACCTTTTTTATTGTTCCTATATGTAAATGTAGCAACGATGAGTTTTGTATTAGACCAATAAACACTCTCTGTTCTCGTTTTAATATGTCTCAAATGCCTGAGATATATTTAAATAGTTCCAAGGAGGCTATGTTTTGTAATGTGCTTAATTCTTTTTCATGGTAATGATTTACACAAACATCCAAATCAGGAATTTGACAAATTTCTCAAAATTCTCTTTATTAGCTGTGGAAAAAGTATCCTTTTTTCTGTTCCAGATTATACTCGATTGAGAAACTCATCCAGTAGATTTTGCATTATTGAGTAACTAACATACTGACATGACATGTGTGTACTGGATGGATTTCGATGAAATTTAGTACACTGATAGAGTATAACGTGGAACAGAATAAATAATCCTTTTTTTCACAGCTAATAAATACAATTTTGAGGAATTTGTTTCAGAAATTCCAAACATTCGCATTTTTATGTTAAAAGGAAACTAATTGACTTGCTTCTGGTAATAAGTATCTTGTAGTTGTTCTGTGTATATGTGCTGTTGACACCAACCTATTTTAAGTCTCAACGAGGAAAAATACACCGAAAGCAAGAGCAACTCTGTAGAAAAAACCAATTGAATTTACTCATAACAAAATTACGAACTCTCGTTTCCTCAAAACTTCCATGATTCTGTAAAGAGCGAAGTTCTACAGTGTGTAATAAAAATCTTACTTTTGCCTCTCAACAGGCGGCGGCGAGGTCAAGCCAGCAGCGCCACCTTTGTTCTCTTCCAAGTTGAGTTTCTGTAGAATGGCGGTGTCAGTAGGCCCGAGGCATACGGTTAGGACGCGCACGCTAGTCTTTGAAAAATACAGCTTACTCTGTGAAGTATTACAGAATATTTTGTTTTTTTTCTCGAGAAAATACTGACGCCATTTTTTTTTCTAAGTAAAAGTAAACCTTAAATAGCAAGATGATTCTTTTTGTATTTTGCAAGTAGATGAAAAAGGCTATGATAATCTTAGAAGTAAGTATTAAATTCATAAACAAAATACAATACGAAAGGAAACTCAAACAAGACAAAGGAAAAAGTGTAGCTGTAGAGAAACGAGGGATTCGGTCAAAGTTAATCTTAGTTAAGTAGCGGTTAAATTATCCACTCACTCCTAAAGAATGGCTGAAATGAAGAACTACCGCTTTAGTTGCTGCGTAGGCGGGTAAGATGGGGTTGTGTTTTAACGTCATAACGGTCGAGATGTTGAGGACTACGCCACCCGTGCCGCCATTTTCTGCACCCATCAATTCTATAGCTTTCATTGTGCTTGTAACCGTTCCAGTCTGGAGTTAAAGATTATAAATAGGTTTAGTAACAATTTTATTGCTTTATTGAGAGATTTTCCGGGGCCCAAATTAAAAAAAAAAGTAGTTCCAGATAACTTCATAGATGGCGCTTAATTAAAAGGCGAGAAAAAAAGTTCCATACAAAAAGCAAAAATTCACGGGATTGACATTTAAAAAAAATAAAACTTAGTAAAACAAAATCTAAAAAGTATCAATATTGTGATTTGTGCAACTGTCACACATTAGGTGAATTTTTTTTCTGCCTCTGGTTGGCAAGAAAAAGCGCACCATATAGGTTCAGCCATTATTACGACTCGGCTTTCATAAAACGCTATCTGTTGAGACTTTTTTATACAGATTTTTTTTTCTTAATTTAGCTGTCAGAAAATCGCTCATTAACAAAACATATACTTTTACATTCGATAGGAACAGATAAAGGAAGGACATGAGTGGAGGGAATTAGGGGAAGCTTTTGCGCTGCAGTGGGACATAAATTTATAAAAAAAACTTTTAGTTTGAAATTTAAGTTATTCACGCTATGTGTATGAGATCTATGGTGTAAAAGTATGCTACAATCAAGCAATGCAGATTTTTTCTTCCCAGACGTATTCTTTAATGGTGAGGCTTGTGGTCATATTATCACGTGAATATGAGAATGATTATGCATTGATAAATGATATAATCAAAAAGGTAAAAATTTCTCCAATTTATTTTCCATTTCCTTCACTGGCGGCAGCAAGTATGGGCTATCAAAATATCGTTCATTAATTGGTATTTAATCTAAGTACAATTTAGTACAAGAATGATCATATCTAGGATCCTTCATTCACACATTGGTATCATAATCATTAGACCTAAGACCATTTAGGACCTTTGAAGGTCACTGCTGGAGAGTGTGGGAGATTGGTGGCAATTCCAGCGTTCCCACCTCTTCACTTCAGTATTGGCATGGAGAGGCATCGGGGTGTTATTAGTCTACTACTCTTCACTTCAGTATTGGCATGGAGAGGCATCGGGGTGTTATTAGTGGGTCCAAGTCCCACATGCCGCTTCACAGCTTGACTATTAAGAAGTAAAGTGGTATGCGAAGGCATTTTCACCTAGATAAAAAAACAGACCTAGGACCATTTGAAATTATAGATGTATTACTTACAAAATTAACTTCAATCAGCTTTTTATAAGACGCCCCATAAGTCAACACAGCTGCGCTGTTGACAACGACATCCAGCCTCAAAAATTTCTCTACGATTATTTGAAGGCATCAGCGAGTCCAATTTCATCAGTGACGTCACACAGTATAAACTTTGCTATTAGGGCTCCGAATTTGAGGCGGAGCTCATCCTCCAAGGCCAAGCCCTTATGCTTAACCACATCTAGAAAGACCACGGCCTGAAATCGTTTGAATAACTTCTTTAAATTCTTTATATAAACTATTAGTATTATGTAACCGATAATATCGTGGGGTACACCTATAATTACCACGGTGTCCTAAACTGATACCTAAGGATAAATCATTAAGTAATTTTGCCTAAGATAAATAAATAAAAATGGTCCTTCCTCGTCCAAATTTGTTTACCAAATTACAATCAGTCGTGTAAAAATACGAAGACTATGGAATATGGAACCCACTTCCACAAATGTAAATAAGTAATCATAAACTTGTAAAAAACTTAATCCGATTCGATATCTAAACGTTTGTGAACTACGAAGGAAATACATACAGATAACCTCTATTATTACATTCAGGGTTAAAATGAGTTGTGATTTAGCTAGAAGACATAACTTTGTTGGAGGTTACTTCATATTCTGCCACAAACTAAGTTGTGGACTTGCACGAGTGTATTCTCTGGGGCCGTGCCCTCTTTACTGTGCGTTCCGGACTGCAATGATTAGTTTTGTTCAAGTTATTGAGTCAACATCTTGTTATGAACAGAAATATATGTTATTCCCAATGAAACTATCTGTAACTAGGAGCAGAACGTATATATGGACGGACTACTATAAGTTAAGGGTTGGCCTGCGTGAATTTCCCACGGAATCAGTGCTTTTTCCCGGGATTAAAGGTATGTCTTGTTGAGTGCTTCTAACTATGTGTATGCGAAATATAAGGAAGATTGATTTAGTACCTAGCTAAACCGTGAAGTCGTAACAAACAAACAATTAAACTCACTTTCGCACTTATAATGTTAGGATTAATTTAAGAAATGAACGTTAGAGACTAAAGGAATAAGGAAAGGAAAAATAAGCTAATACAAATGACCGTCAAAATTCATAATACGATTTTAAGTATTAATTTTAGTTTAAAATAATGTTATATTCTTTACTCTATGGATATGAATCAATATAAATTAGACAAAAGACCGACTATTTCCAGTTCTATGTGGCACCTATCGATGTGGAACGGTGTTTTTGAAAATCTTTGGGAAATTCGATGACCATTATGTTTGGACCTCTTGTACACTGTACAGTCACCGCTATTGCCGCTATTAGTGAAGCGTAGAGGTCCGTGGAGGGTAACTTGAAATGCAATAGTCCATAGCTAACTAATTTTTTTAATAAACTTATTAATTTACCTACCCTAGCATTTTCCATCGATAAAATTCTGACCACAGCAGCGCCGATGCCCGCTGCGCCTCCTGTCACCAAACAAACTTTATCTTCTAAATATGACATTAAAAATATGTACCTAATACAATAAAAGCGTGGCGATTACGGCAAAACCCCCCGTGGATAAAATCCTTGGGGGAGGCCTTTGTCCAGCAGTGGACGTCTTTAGGCTGAGAGAGAGAGAGAGAGACCTAATACAAAAAATAATAGTTTAAAAACCAATTTCTGTCAATATATTATTACTGTGAGAACCAGTTACAAAATAATTTATACATCTTGTAATATTGTATTGTTATCAGTGATAACAAAAAGAAAATGAATACTTCGGTAAGGTACGGTTTTATTCGCGCGTTATAGGTACCTACACCAATTTTATATTTCTCAAGTGCAAAATTCAAAATTTACGGTATTTTTATCTCAAAGAACAAGCTGTGCCCCAGTGATTTTCTCCCGTGGAAATCTTTAATTGGACTTATAATATTTAAATAAATATTTTTCCTAATTCGGCTTATAATTCTAAAGCTTAGCACTTTTATACAGTCAATAAAAAACATTTTCTTTAGCTTTATTAAAATGCCTGATTAATATTTTAATATTAATTTAATCCTAAAAAGTTTGTTATTGTTCGACAAAACAGACGTCTTTATTTATATCGATTAGTCGCAACAACGAAACAACAACTTTGATCGAACTGATATATGAAGTCAATCAAACCCATTGATTTTTACATCTGCAAACATTTTTTTTTATATATATAAAAGGCTACCCAAGTAGAACTGAATTAAGTATATGATAATAATATGTCTGATACGCGCTTAAAAACCATCGCATTTTTGGCATATAATGCAAAATATTTGGAAAACACCTTTTAAATTTATCTATATTCAATGAAAAAAATATTCAATTTTAGCGACCGAAAATAGGAAGCTAGGTAATTTGGAATCAGTCCTTTAAACATGAACCAGAAGTACTACATACTTTTGTGTTATAAAAAGAAATCATATGAAAAACCTTATTTAGTCGGGGCTGTGAATTTTCAGTTGTATGGAGGTGGTCACATTAAATCCTACGATGGTGATTTTTATAAATTACATAGATTATGATATTACAACTGCAAATTTAAGTGCAAAAAAAAATCACCACCGCCGTTTTTTTTAAACGCTATTATAAGACTCATATTGTTATAACTCTCAAACAAAAAATCCTACCAGGGTGATTTTTTGTTACATGTTTCCTTACGAATAATAAAAGCTTGATTTAAAAAATCACCAATAAATAACAATCCGAAATGGATTTTTTAATGAGTTGTAATTTTTATACTTTAAAAACATCCTGTACAAAAACAAAAAATCCAGCAATGGTGAATTTTATATATATTTACGTATACTATTGTAATGAGCCATATCCTCAATTTTTATAAGGGTGACTACAACAGTTTTTTTTTATTAACTTTTTTTTTTTTTTTTAATTCTACAGTCTAGAAAATTGTATATTCGTACGTAATGTGAATTATTCAATCTTAATTTTAAAAAACGACTCATGTTTATGAACCCGATTTCCCGTAATTAAATAAAAACCATATTGACATTTATAACGTTAAAAATACATTTTATGACTAGAAAGCCTTATTATAAACCGGCCAACTTTTATTTACAGGTAAATGAAGTCTTATTAATTAATTGTGAACAGTAATCTCTATTGTTAACTTTTTTGTTTACGAGCAATTCAGTATAGTTTATTTACCCCTCCCATTTCATATCGGATCATCAAAATTCTTTTTTTTTATATAAGGATGTCTAAAAACATCAAAATAATGTTAAGTTAAGTATAAGAATCATGGTTGTAGGAATTTGTCGGTAAAAAAAAATTAAATGCCCCGCCTTATTATCATAATAATATATTTCAGGAACTCTTCATAAAAAGTTGATACTAATGTTTAGAAAAATATATTTTCTTGCACATAATATCGACTTTCAGAAGGCACAACTAGCGATAACATACAATAACTTCCTATTTTTAACGTAGGTTCTATATTAAAGCTCTGGGGCCCTATTTCTGAAAGTGTGACTCACCAAAAAAGCGTGTGCCGAATGATTTTTCATTCGATATCAATTATTCCGTATTTTTGAATTGTCTATGTCGAATAATTCGCAACGAGTGGTCTACACTCTACACCATTTTTATTGTTGCGTTCCGTTTAACGCTTACGTTCTCTTTGATTGAAAAATTACGAACATTTTTTTACGATTCGTTACCGATTCGGTTTTCGTTGCGTAGAATGGAGCAGAAATTGTTTCTCGCATTATTTTCATATCACTGGCAACATTGCTAGACGAGTGATTTCAAAAATACGGTTTTTATGTTTTTAGTGACATAATAGGACGGAGTGCGACATAATAGTCTATTCGTTTTCGGCAGTATGTCACACTTTCAAAAATAGGGCCCTGTAGTCATTGCAGCCCTCAGTCGCATGCCACTGTGAAGCGGTCCTTTTGTTTCATGGTTTTATTATTTTGCCATTTTGCGCGCCACATGTTAATAAAGAGAGAACATGCACGCTCGGAATAATTTGCATTTAAACGTTTAACGAATATGCTAGCAATTTGTGTTGCGAAATGTTTGCTATTTCTGCTATTTTTATTTATTTATTGAATAACTTTTTGATATTTATTTACTATTATGACAAAAAAACGACAACTTCAGCATCTTTCAGAAGAAACGTGTACGTATTGTATAGTTAGAAAGAATGAAAATAAAGATAATTTATGTTAACTTATATTATAAAACATGTACAAAACTAGTCATTTAATATTTTATTTATTTATTTTTATACACAATATATACATAGAAAGGAACATAGGATGGATACACAAGGATACATAAAATTTTTTTTTACCTGCGATCACTTTAGACTGGCTCCGCATGCGTCAATCTCTTGGAAATACTAGCACTATTTTCATCATTTTCAGGATGTTATTGACCTATGATCCACAATAAAGATTACTTGAATAATTGATTTGATATCTCAGCAAGAAGAACTTGGCCTCAGATACTAGACTTCTCCACGAATTCCTGGAATATTATTTAAAAAGTGCAATGCCAAAATGACCGCGGATTTGATTCACTATTCTGAGAGTTGGAACGGTGTCACGTACAGATAAGTTATGAACCATTCCGCGATCGGCATGGTAATAACAGGGATAAATTATTACAGATGTTTAAATTATAGGTTTTGTAAAGAATGAGCCTTGGTTTAGTTCTTAAATTCGCTATACTCAAGAAGGAAAAGATTTGTATTTATGTAGGTAATACCTTTAAGTTGTGAGCATC
This sequence comes from Ephestia elutella, assembly GCA_018467065.1. Classification (NCBI taxonomy): domain Eukaryota; kingdom Metazoa; phylum Arthropoda; class Insecta; order Lepidoptera; family Pyralidae; genus Ephestia; species Ephestia elutella. Next base: position 15,425,816 of record CM031573.1, read on the forward strand.
TTTGTTTACACTTCAAAGTAGCATTTTGAGTAGGTCATATTATTATTGGAATAATTGTGTTCTTATTAAATTATTGAGAAATATATTAAAGGCAATATCGAGCTATCTCGAAAATATATATTTTTTTATTATTTTATAATATTTTTATCTTATCTTAATCTATATTCTTAGAGGAAACATACATTACATAGACTTTAGACATACATTACACAAAAAAGTGGTAATGTATGTTTTTTGGAAGAAAGTGTTGGGCGACGACTCTAGAACTCTTTCGACATTTTGAAAAGAAATGGTTGGAATTCGCATTGAATGAATACGTTTGAAACGAACTGGGGGAGACCTTTGCCCAGCAGTGGGACGGAAGTGGTTAAAATGTTTTTGTATAGATCTCTCACTAACACGATTTCTCAAAGATCAGTCATCATTATTGTAAAGCCACGAAAAAAATATAATTCCTTAAGATACTATTTTAAATCCTAGTTATAACGTTCGTCCGTATATATAATCTTAAGTGAATAATTTATTACAATATCTAGGCGCCCCCTATATATATTTTCGACTATCGTAAAATTAAGATTTTGACTTTAGTCGAAAATGATAGTATAGGGGGGGGTATATATATGCTAAGGCATTAACCAGCTATAAGGTGAAATATCTCTAAAATAGACGGCTCATTTTACAGCCGGTTTACCACCCACACATCTCCTTTGTATTCAGTTTACTCTCAAAAATTCAGTATCCTCGGAAAGTTATGTTACTACGGCTTCAGGCGGTGTTTGTGTATCTCTTGAAGGACAAAGAGGCGCCCCCGACCGCGCGAGCTGTTTGTTGAGAGCCCCTGTTGTGTACCCGACCTTATTCATGTTTCATTCCAGCGATTTTGTACTTTGAAAATAAAGTAATAGAGTTGATATAAAAATTACACGCTCGTAGCTACATGGCATCGATATGAGAAAACGCGGCACAAAATAAAAATGCGGTTTTTATAGCGGCCATGTCTCTCTTGATTCGAATTCGGAAAAGTAATAATATTACAACGTTTTTTTAAAAAGGAAGAATCTAACAGTTTTTCAGGGTTTTTATCTGAAATTAGTTATTATATATTAAAGTATGCAAAATTAAAATATTGTTTTTAATTTACCAATATACCTATTCATCTGTTATTGACGCGATCGAAGAAATTTTATGCTAGCTATTTTTATGTATTGTAGAGAAGACTAAAATAAGTAAAACTGAATCCTTATACGATTAAATACTTACTGCGTGTCTGTCTTAATTGTTTTATAAATTCTTCGTAAATACAATCTTCACAACTTTTAAGTAGCTTTCATCGCATGCTCAAACTACAAAGAAGTATGACACTATTATTATTTAATCCAATTTGGAAAACATATTCACGAATGGAAAAACGATTTTAGTAATTTCATGGAAGACTAATCAATATGGATCGTTTCGTGGTATAATTCATCATTATGATGTAAATGGCGATATATTGGTGACTGCATTGTGAGCTTCATATTTACAAAATAGGTACCTACCGAAAATATCGTGCACCCTGAAGAACACGGGCAGTAGGGCGCATTATTCAACGTAGCAGCTAAAACGCGTTAATTTAGGTACCACACTAAGAGGTGGCGTGATGAGGAGCAGAATTACTAGGTCCGATTTTAATTCAGGATCTGGTCAACAGCACATCATACTACCCAAATTCATAGCAAATTCGCCGGTGTAACCGCGGCATAGAGATCCATACAGGATAACATAATAAAAGAAACTATCGATATCCCACCGAATTCGAATAATTCTTATATAGAAAACGAATGCTATAAATGCATCACGACGATTTTCGGTGAGTCATAAATTTGAAAATAGCATTCCTTGTCTTTTGAATCGCAGAACTACCAATCGTGGCGCGCTGTCAGGTATTCTAAAATTCCACTTCCACTTCCATTTTATATTTTAGTTCGACGCGTTGACTCTATTGGCTTTTATCGACACATTCTTTTGAAGTTCAGAATCACTGCACTGACTTTTATTTTGTACTAGCTTTTGCCCACGGCTTCGCCTGAGTGAATTTATTTAAGGATTTTATTTCGACCCTATGTGTAATATCTATAAAACTTCGTACAGTTACCTACAGTTACGTCCTGTATCTTAAAAGGACTCGGCTACTGAATGTCGAAGTATAAAACGTCGACTGCGTACGTACAGTCAGATGCAGACAAACCTGACCCTGAGTTAGCAAACTAACTCAATGCTGAGAACAGCATCTGTCTGTACGTACGGTAGTTCTGAACTATGCGAGTACGATGTATTATTTATTTATTACTTTTTGTACACAACAAATACATAGATAGACACATAAAATATAGTAAGACTAAGTACAAAGGTATACTTCTACAGAAATTTCTTCCAGTAGACCCGTGAAAGAAAAATGGAAAAAATAAGACATTGGCGTATACTAAAAAGAAAAGAAATTAGCTAAAAGAGATACAAGTAGACATGTATGACCTAGTACTAGTTTTAGCCTTCTTGTCTTCGGTTCTGGGAAGGTCTTTTTTGGACCGGCAGCGGTGGTGCTCGTATTTATAAACATAAAGACCGAAGACAAGAAGGCTTCAATTTCCCTATGTTCATTACGACGGGACTTTGACGAGGATATGGCAAACTCTCTTTGAGAGATTACGTGAGATTTCCAAAGTAATAGGTAAGTCTTGTGCCCTTCAGATCTCTACCCTTGGCTACTTAATTTTCCCTTATGATCTTGTCTTTGGTCTAATTTTAGCACTGCAGGTTATTTTTTATATTTAATAAAGTTAAGACTTACTTAAAAAGTAGTACAGACTCTACAGATCTGACTACAGATTATCGAAGCCTGGGCCGGTCTACTGGCCCTTCAGAACTTTTTCAGTTCAGAAATTGGTCCGAGTTTAGCTAGTACCAATCAAGTACCTATGATCAAGACGCCTTCTACGTAATGAAAATGAAATGAAAATTATTTTATTTATTTGGGTTTAAAAATAGCACTTTTAAATCAATCGTCAAATATTTATTTTTTAGTTAGTTGACGTCAGAAAATTACTTAAAGCTGGGGTACTACTACCTCCAAAGCGTAAGTGGGAAGAGGCGGCGCAACAAACTCCACTGCTGCATTTTCTCCAAAGACATCACTTTACAACATTTTACAGTACGAAATTGACTGTGAAGCAGAAGTTATATTATCATACCATAGATTAATAAATAGGTATTCTGACATATGTTCAGTCTATTGGGAACTAGCTTTGCGCTAGCAATTTGATAATTTTAAATAATTTCCAAAAAAAATTCATTAGGAGAAAAGAAAAGATTTACTTTGCCAAATTATGTTTAATTTTCGTAACCATCATAAAGTTAGAAAGGGAAAATTTGATTCTGGCATGTAATTTAATTATTTCTTCTGCAATGTCCAGCCAGGGTCAAAATTAGCAGAAGCAACGAGAACAGATCCTCGTTTCAACTCAAGGGGGTTGACGCAGCGAAGCGGGGAAAGCGCTGTCGAGTGCTTCAGCTATTGACTACGCAACAATAACGTCTAATAGTACAGCGCTTGAGGTTTTGTTTTAAAGCGGAGATTTTACGGCGCAGCGACCACAAGTGCCAGGAGCGTTAGCCCATTCTTTGAATTTCGAAATTAGAACGCGCTTGAGAGGTTCCCTTTGAAAGGCACTTTTAATATTTTGCAAATAAAAAATACTTTAGGCAGTTTCGATTTGGCACAGTTTTCCATTGTTACGGGAAAATCAAAGCAAAATGGAACAAAACTTTTTGTAAGTAGGTAGGAACCTACTTAAAAAACGAGATTTGTAAGTAATTAATTGTAACATACTATTGTCAAAGATAAAATACACTACGCGCTATCGTCCTATTGAAATATAATTTTTTTTTTCAAAATATATTTTTAACTAGCCACGCCCCAGGGCTTCGCTCCCGTGGAAATTTCGGGATAAAAAGTACCCTATGTGCTATTCCCGGTATTTTTCTACCCGTAAACCAAATTTCATCGAAATCCGTTCAGTAGATTTTGCGTGATTTAGTAACAAACATCCTCACAAACTCACAGACTCACAAACTCACATCCAAACTTTCGCATTTATAATATTAGTATGGAAGTATGGATGGATAATATTATATTTTATATATATTATATTATATTATATTAGGATTAGGATTATTAGGATATTAGGATTATAAGCATGTTTTTCAATCGAAATAATTTTATTCCGTTTTGAAACATACAGAATAAAAGTGTAAGAAAGACACAACGGAATGTCAATTGCAAATCGTCCTCTTTGCATGCGTTTTCCGATGAAACGGCACAATTCATTGATTCCGAGTCCCGACTGCGACTGTCATTAGAAACTGTTGGCTTTTATACTTTTTCAATACAAACCGCTGTTGATTGAATGCTATTGTTAGTAAGTAATATGTCTGTTAAGCCGTTAATTTTGTATATCTAAGTTATGAGTTTAGGATCAGGTTTGTCTTTCAGAAATATAACAAAAAATACTCAATCACACCGCATACACAATTTAGATTTCAATATTATTTGTCACACTTATAAAGTAAAATCTGATTTAGAATTTGAGGTAATTACTATCTGGAAATAACCGAAGGAGGAGATTCCCGGTGCTCTGGTAGTTTATAAAAAAGTTTACCTAGTCCTTAGACTATCAGTATTCATTTTCCAAATATTATCATGACGTAATGACTTATTGCATCAATAAAAACAATCATACTGAAAACAAAAAAAAAACATTGGTCTTGTACAATTATCATAAAAGTTAATCTCGATAATTAACAAAAAACGCCACATTGAAACAATAATTCCACTAGAAATTCACAGGAAAACAAGAACTCTTCAGAACTAATTTTAAAAAGCAACAAACATCTAGCAATTACGTAAATTATGCCCAAAGTTTAACTGCATGCGCTGCAGTCCTTCATTCCATGCACAACAACAAAGGTTAGTCACAACGGCTGCAACTGTTTTCAAGTTTGCAAACTCTTTCAAGAGAGCATTGCAGTGCTAAGTGCAGACTTCTGAAGAATGGACTTAGCGTTGCTTTGAAAATGGCAAATAACATTCACATTCAGATAAATCACAGTTGTGAAATTTTTTAGTTGTTATTTATTTTACTGAAAAACAGGCTTTTAAAATTTTCGGCTTGATAGGTTTACTACTATGCACACTCAACCTAGTATGATAGATGTATAGATATTTTGATGGGTCTATGTTCTGCTCTCCTACATAATGCAATTGCATATGGTACAACTCACAGAAATAAATTTAAAGAGAATTAAAGTCTGTGGGTAAAACTGGATACTTTTTCTACGGAGGCCAAATCTCCATGTTGAGCTTATTATATGTATGTAGTAGTAGGTATATAATATATCTTGTTAACAGTAAGGCCAAAGTGTTGCAAATATAAAGTATTCTCATAAAGAGCCTTCTCGCCGCAATATTATCTACTTAGTTGATCGTTTCACAGTCAACAATTTCGCACACGATATTAATTTTCTCATGGTGATCCAAGGATGCGTACTTTATTAAAATTTAAACAAATAAGTTTCAGCACTTTATTTAATAGGGTTGTCTGCGTTAGAATCTTGGTACGGTAACTTTATTTCCTGAACGTAAATTGAAATGTTAAACGTGTTGTCGCGCGTTCAAAATTTCATCAAAACGTGTGGAGAGGCGACGACGACTTAAAAATCATATTTTCCGAACGTACGTGCATGTCACACGATTTTGTTCCTTACGTCTTTTTTGCCTACTCACATATTCATATGGTTTTGAACGTTTTTCGATTAGATTTTATAATTTTAGAAAAGGTATCTAATCTAGGCCTTTCTAGGGAAGCCTTTGCCCAGCAGTGGGACACATCACCGACGGGCTAGTTAAAAAAAAACCTAATATAGATAAGGTAAAATTGCTAAACAACTTTAGATTGAACAAATAATAAGCATCTTTAGATTGGACAGATAGACAAAATACCATAAAATGAGAACAATTTTCACGTTATAGCAACCCATCTCCTCAAGCAATACCATTGGTTATTGTATTACGTTGACTCCTCTGAAATAGATCAATCGTCTTTGAGAGAATTGCCCGGAGTGATCGAGATCTCTCTGTCTGTGTAGAGTGGCAACACACACACACAAAATCTATCTACACCACACTTTAAACCTCAGACAACGTTCGAATGCAATTTGCGCCTCTCGATTGCGTTACGTGCGCTCTCTCGTCCCATTTCGCTGCGTTAGAAATTTCAAAACTTCATGAAATTTTCTCTGAATTTCAGTGCATTCCGTACCTTTTATTTTAGATAAAAGTCGTGATGGTTTATCACACAAAAATTTATAACAAAATGTCAAAGCTCGAGATTACTCGAGCTTTGAAATTTTGTTATACGTTAGTATTTTCATAGCGGAGCCTCCGGCCTTCCCAGCAAGAGGTACAAAGTAAACAATAAAATAAAATTTAGCCTTGATTCTTTTATCTAAAGCGATCAAAAACAACCTATGAATAAGACCCCGGCTAGGCCGAAAGCCGTAAAACAATATCACTACCTAGAACGGTACTGCCCTATTAAATTTGACGACTTGCTCTTTCATTTTAATTGTCCCATAGAACGCCTGAATTTTAATTGATCCATTAAGTAAACGCTTAGTGACTTGGCTCCCAATTTACTCGGAAGTGAGGGCGCGAACGAATTATGCTTTCATATTCTAACACATGTGTAATGGAAATGGACGTGTGCTCATTTTGGGTTGTATGCGGGTTTTAAATGTCAAAATAAAATAGCATGGTATTTGATACATGAAAATACATTCAGTTAAATAAGCGATATTTTGTTATTTATGGATTAAAATGAGCGTCGTTTTTAATGTAAATGGGGACATAATATTTCCATTTGATATTTTATAAAGTGGCATAACAAAAAAATTTAATAAGTGTGAACTTTGTCACACACTTTTACTTTTTTAATAAATCGGAAGAAAGAAAATAAAATTCTGATATGATGCCATTAAATCAATCAATTAATTTATAAGGTAAGATATATCACGAAAATGTAGTACTTAACTTACTTTTTTATTGTCCCCAGGTCCTCTTCGACAGTTTCACCCTTGGCCGCTTCACGTCATTCACCGAAGATGGCTGCCCAGAAGGCTACATGCAAATCCAAGAGGCAAGTCGTCCTCAAGTTGGAGGTTCCTGGTGCGGCACCTCATGGGGCCCTTCCATGTACTACAGCGAGACCAAGTCCATAACCCTCATCATAAGACTCCTGCATCTATCCAAAGATCAGAACAACTATAATTTCGATTTCCGAATGGCGTATAAGGTTTTGCGCAGGGAATTTGCAACGGTTCGATATGGCGGCACCCCACCATCCGGTAAGTAATTGAATGTCTGATGATGTTATTGAATTCTGACTCAAAATATTTTATCTAGGAATTTCATGATTTTAACCAGTGTTTTTATTCTAATTTGTAATACGAAACGTAAATTAATAAGTGCATCTAATTTTAAAATTAAAATCGTAGTATTTGGTTTTTATAGCACTGGAATACGTAGTACTAGGATACTTTAGAACTAACGTACATCACACTCGCAAACTTTAGAACTAACGTACGTAGACGTTTCGTACTTAGACATTCCGTAGCGGAGTTTGTTTTATTTTGGAAAACATTTAGTTTAAAAATACACATAAATTCATCATGAAAACGAAACGAATATTTTTTATTTCAGAACGTCCTTTTTTCAAACTCAGACCGCCAGCCTTGCCTTATCCCGTAAACATATCACGCGGCGAAGACACCACAGTTTTCAAGCCCAAACCCGGCGAGTATTACCTCGGGGATCTCATATCCGGAACTTATTGCTCGAGGATCTTCAGCGACTGCGACCGTAAAAACTGTAGACTACAATCCCCCAATTTCCCAGGCGTGTATCCGAGGAACCTGACGTGTTACTACGCCGTACGTCAGCACGAAGTGCCGCAAGGGAAACACGCATTAATCGTAGTTAAGCAGCCAAATGGTCAACTAGTTTCAATCAGAAGTCAGAAAGCGTTGTACTCAGCTCAGCAAGAGAGAGGGAATAATGGGAGGGAATTGAAATTCTGGCAGCAATGCGACGAAGTGCAGGATTATGTAACAGTGTACGATGGTTATACGACGAGGGATCCGGTTATTTTAAGGTTCTGTGGCGGAGGCGTGTCGGTGCCAGAGGCGATATCGAGTGGCCCTGAACTCTTGGTGGAATTCACCACATCTCCTTTCGGGACGTTTTTGCAGCCAGCTTCTGCGCAGTCTTTACATGGATTTCAATTGGAAGTGGAGGTAAAGTGTTTACTTATTTCAAATAATTTTCTGACTACACAGAGAGTTCGAATATACCACGGTATTAGTTTAAAGTACCTATTCGGACATGAATAAATTTATTAGCCCTTAATTATCCCGCTTACGAATACGATTTTATAAAGTGCGTATTTTGACAACAAAAAATATATGCAATTTATGTAATCAATATTTTTATTCTATTTAAATTTTCAGTTACTTAAATTGAATAAAATCGATCTTAAATTTATTTCAGATCAAATACCTAATATATTTATAAATTTCCGATAAAAGCTATCAAAGTAAAACTTTAAAATGAGTCAACATTTTCCGATTTTGATGAAAATAACTGAGAGAAAATAAGGTTATGGGTTTGGATAGCAGCCAAAATGCAATTAAACGAAAGCTCGTACTTTTTCCTTCATAAGCACTCACGTACACACTTCAAATTGCGAAGGCTTTTAACCGAATCAGCGGTATTAGTCCACAGAGCAAAGAACATTTGCTAAATTACAAAGTATTTTCTAAGTAAACAATTGGATTTCGAAGTATTTTTACGACTTATTTACTGCTTTGTTGCTCAACGGATCGATTTCTTAACAACAGAGTAAATTTTTCCTTTATTATTTCCAGAAATCATCCATATAAGTAGTCTATCCTTACAAGTAGTATTCTTTAAAAAATACTAACTACTTATAAAAGTAACGAAATAACTTTGAACACATTCATAACTTTCGTACATGATTTTTCTTTAGAAATTGAATGTTTATGTCCCCGACATTTTGGGAAAGAGGCATTCTACGAAAGAGACATTGTGAGAAAAAGACCATTTGCGACAATGTATAAAATAAAATCGCTCTCCGCCTCTGTCATTTCCTGTGTCTATTAATTAGGCTTTTAACTCCTAAACCACACTACGAATTTTGCTGCGATTTTCACTGTTGGATAGTAAATTTTTTGAGGAAGGATTAAGTAAGTTATACAATTTTTATCCAAGTTTTAAAATCCTTATAAGACAGCTGAAAATCTAAATCTAAAATAATAAACTCTCTAAATCTAGCTCACGTTCCCTAAAATTAGGGTAATAAAGTAATATATCATCCGGGGTGTTATTTAAAGTGTTTCGTTGAACAATAAATCAAGTAACACTTCAGACACAAAATAAATAGTCTATAGAATTGGAATATTTTTCCACATTCGCTCGAGGCTTCAGCAAAACTTAATTTTTTTTTTTAATACGACTTACTTAGCTATCATACATACCACAGCTAGTCCTTAATTTTAACTGGAACAAATAACAATAAATTAATTTCTTATTACATAAATTAGTAGACACAACATGAAACCCATAATTAATACAGAGTTATTTCTTCTTTTCTTTTGACAAAATTTTCAGCTCAAAGTAGGCATGAAACTGTGGCATGAAAATACCAAAAAACTTCTATGATCTCTATTATTTGTATTCCGAAGCCTCTTGGACCTCTGCCAAAGTATAATTAGTAGGCAGTGCTCGGTCACAATAATGGACCAAGTACCTCAGTATATACTTATTGGACGAATTTCGGAGTCGGGTCACCATGGTCTTTTCAGTCGCTTTCAAGACTTAGTACCTAATTAAGTAAGATAAATAGAACTTTATGCTTGTAGCTAGAAGTAATGTTTATTATCGATGTCATGACGAGTCATATAATATAGTAGTCCGACGGTAATAATGTCTATTTTCTTTCATTTCGTTGATTTATCAATCCATCTTTAAGTAAGTAATTTTATGACGTCAACTAACTAAAAAACAATTAAGAATATGACGATTTCAAAGTGCTATTTTAAGCCTATTATAATAAAAACAATGACTTTGATTTTAATTAGTCAATCAGCATCCTGTTTTGTAGATACTAAAGTATTTAAAAAATATATACTTCCGGGTCTTTATGTATTTTTATTGCAGAGTTCATAATGCGTTATTATATATCATCCAATCAATTTACATAAGCACGCAGAAAACCTTAATCGCAAATAGAGTTGTTAAAACTTAACTTGCAAGATTTGATTACAGGCTACGAAAAGTTAAACTTAAAAAAATCAGTAAATCAACATGGTCTTCTTACGCATGTATAGTTTCAAAACATGAAAATTTTGAAACCCATCTGTCTCTCATACAGGCTGTTACTCAAATTACCCGAAACAACCCGGGGACACTTTGATTAACGATCAAAGGAACCAGCTGTGGTTATCATTTAATTAATCAATTTCAGGTCAGGTTCGTGGATCAGCAGTCTCCGACGTATGCGAAAAACAAAAGGGCTTGTGAGTTCTGGATACGGGGGACGGGGCGAGGGGTGTTGGAACACCCTCAGCATTCCTTACCCCCGAATACGACGTGTCTTTATCATATGCAGGGAATCGATACCTCAGGTACTTAACTGGTATATTTCTACTTTCTTTATAGCATCTTCCTTCCTTCTTCATAACAGTTCCCCTCATCAGCCGTTTTGGCAACTAAGTTTCGCAACCAATAGTTAAGAAAGTAGTAATAAACTTAGTGATCCTTGGAAGAAATACTTAGCCAATGAAGGACCTAACTCGATTTACGAAAGAGAGCTGAAACAGAAAATACATTATGCAATCTAGATACTTTTACAGTGCAATAAAGTTACCTCATAAACTCGCCTAAATTGCCCCTAAAATATTACATTCCTTTTTAGATAGTCTTGAAAGAATATTGAATTTAGTACTTACTTCGTCTACATAAATTTAATATTTATTTTATTTTTATCATCAATATTATATAAAGTTCTTCCGTTACTGACTTAGTGACTAACAGACAAAGCGCAGCCAAGACTATTGGCCCTTGATCCGAAAAATTACAAACGTAAATGTCCTGTCTCAGTTGTGTCTCAAAAGTCAAAGAAATCGTAATCAAACATAGAAGTCTTACAGAGATCTTGTCACTTTATTTCAATTTATTTGGCTCTTGAGACACAATTGAGACACGACATCTACGTTTGTAATAGTGGAATTGGCCCCTGGTCATAGAAAGCTGAAACTTGGCATGTAGGTTCCTTATAGAGTGTAGGGAAGCACTAAGAAAGGATTTCCCAAAATTTTCACAGAAACAAAGTCGGCCCATGCTAGGTATATATAAATTTATATTTTTTTTATTTGCCAGGTCCATCCGGAAGGAACATAATATACAGGCGAACGTCATTCTCAGCCCCCCGGTTTAGAGTGTGGTTTTCCGTACTGAAATTCTACGTGACAAATGCTTTGAACCCGAATCTGCCGGAAGACGAGTATTGCGGCAGCCATCTGAACATTTGGGACGGCCCGATGAGGATTTCACCCGGTTGCAGCGATATTTTTTGGTGAGTCCCGATCCAATTTTAGATAAACTTGTTTTTCGTAGCTCTGCGTTTTTACTCGCCTAGTTTGACCGAGAATATTTTTTGCCGCAAAAGGAATTTATTTTTGCAGTTATTTTTAGTATCACTTACAAATCACGTACGATTTATGATGGAGGTGTGTAGTAAACATTTATATTTTGTTTACACTTTGCTGTAAGACCTCTGAAAAATAAATAAAAGTTCTTGCACATTACTTAAAGGCATAACTAATGCATAAATCGATATATATTTGCACTGCTAATAAATTAGTCTTATAGGTGCCTTCTTACATTGTTTTATTTAACTAAAAAATTCAAAGACAAAAATTAACCACAAGTAATATGTTCATACTACGAGTAACATACTTACTAATGGCAAGTAGCGCCTTCCACTTTGTTAGAATCTCATTATGGAAATTAGAATCAGACGCAGAAATTCAAATGAACACGGCTCGGGCTCGACAACTAGAATGCACCCTAATGACTCAGTGAGAATGCTGGAACATCGTTAGTTAACGCCTAGCATAGTTGCATTAAGTAGGTAAGGTTATTACTATGAAGATTATGACGTTGGGTAATAAAATTAGACGTTGACTGATGGGTATATCAACGTAGAGATGAAACCACTTAATATAGGAAATTGAAATTCTACATAGAGGTTCTATTATATAGCGTAAGTGAGCAGTAAGAAAGAAATTTCGGAAATTCCATCCCTCACAGTAAAATGAGTGAAAAACTAAATTTGACAAATCATATCGGTATTTTTCACAAAAGTTTCCTCAATCAGTCATCGTACCTATAATTTGATTTCTCCATGAGAAAAAGCTCTTTATGTTTACATTTCAGTGACAAAGAACGATCAGTACAAATGTCGCGTGCGACTTCCCCCCAGTCCGTCATCGTCGGTCGGCCGCCGACAAACGCAACGTTAGTCGCACGATTTTGTCGCGAGCGTGCGCCCCGGACGTGCGAACACGCGTTGCTGAGGAAGTCTAGAGCGTGCGCGCGAACCGAAAGCTTTTTGTCCAAGGGTGATTCTTTGACTCTTGAACTGAAGTTGACTCAAGGGACTGCACTGAAGTAAGTAAACAATCTTATCTTAAGATCTTAACAATCGTTTTTCTTTAATATTTCTTCGTATACTTAGTAAATACTCAAATAGCATGCAGCATACGCTTAGTTATATACTTACTAGTAATTAGTTTACAGAAACCCCTCCCTTTACTAAATAGACCTGATTTTTTATACACGTTTAATGTTTTAAAATTGCTCCTCTCCCGCTTTTATTGACGAGAACTTGCATCAGTAGATACCGATGCCTCTTGGCATATCTACCTAGAGTTCGGTCGAATGAAAATTGCGAGTAAAACAGTAGGAACAAACTGATGATAATGACTAAATATTTGTGACATGAACAAGATATAACTATCCGCTTTCTCCATTTCAGACCAATTTTCTTCAAAGCACTGTACGAATTTGTGGACTTGCACCAAGATGGGGAACCCTGGGGGCGAGGACTCTGCTCCAGGAGATTCGCATCGCGATCCTTCCCTGAAGCTCCACCAGACCCTCCCGTCACTTTTTCTTCGCCAAGAGATGTGTTTCTGTATGGCAGAGGTGGATCTAGAAATATCAGGTATGCTACGCTACACTCCTTGGGAATTTTAAGTTAATAAGTACCCTATTTATACGTAATATTAAGACTCATACAAACAATCCAACAAGACATTATCCCTCTTGATTATCCCTCTATGAGTGAGATAAAATAAATTCGCGTTTCTCAGTCTAATATATTTCCAGAAGAAAACTGGTTATTTTTTTTTACTTTTACGACTAAACCTTGATGACGTAAAAATACTGAAATGAATTTGAACATTTTTTACGCATCATTCCAGTTGCACCTACCGTTTTGAAGCCAACCCCGGCGAGGTGGTCCGCCTAAGAGTGTGGGGTGTCAGAAGCGGAGGCCGGCTGTGTCGCTCTGTCCACTCCGCGCATTCTCCCTGGTACCGCTGCGCTGGTGACCCTACCGCTGCCGTGAGGATCTTCGACAGACCTTGGAAGAGTAGTGGACCTGGTGTGCCACGGGACTGTCTTTGCAGGTAATGAACAAACACATACATCCTATGTGTGTGTAATGAACTTTGGTTCGCTAGACGGCGGTAGTTGGAAAAGCCATGCCTTTGGGCGACTTCAATAAAATCTGACACCAAAGTTAGTAAGAACTGGACACTGGATAAGAAAGAAAAGATTTCATTTCGCTGCCATGAGGGTCTTCGAAGACCTTAGAAAAGCATTGGGCCTGGAGTACCAAGAAACTGTCTTTGCAGGTCTCAATATCTTGACCACACTATATGGGACATAAGCATCCAGTACTCAATAGCATTGCCTTACTTAATAATTGTGGCAAACTATTCAAACTACTCTTTTGCGTTAAAATTAATATTTTTCATGAAATAACGAAAACTACCTATTTAATACTCGTATACTAGCACATATGCATTTAGAACAAAAACCTTTTGAGATCGATTGCAATCAGAAATCATTCGAGGTCATCATTATCCTGATCCTTGTGACTTCCTTAATGACCAGGAATGGATTTCAACTACTGATTTATTAACTACGGATTTTTGAAAATGTAATCTTCATCATTTCAGTGACCTAAGCGACTACGAGTTCACGTCGACAGGCACCGTCGCTGAGCTGAAGTTCGACGTGGTCAACATGTCTGCCGTCGACGACTTCCGCTCCTTCGGCTTCGAAGCATCGGTGGAGTTTGTGCGACTCGACACCCAGTGCGAGAGCTCGCATAGGGTGTTCGGCCCGAGCGGAAATTTGAGACTGACGTCAGTTCCACATGGAACCGAACAGGTAAGTTTCTCTATTCTCTTTTAGCTTTTTATGCCAGCTACGTCGAATTTTACCTGAGACCTATTTATACCTCCTTTGTTTATCATACACTTTTTCCCATAATTTCTCCATTAGATTCTGATCTGATAACTACCTACGGGACCAGCTTGAAAGTATACCCATTCAAGAAAAAAGATTTCTTCAAATTGGTGCCGGCGTCTTTGAATATTCGATAACATACATATAAAATAATATAAAAATATATCGCGGCGAAAAGATAACCTCTTTCTTTTTTTGAAGTCGGTTAAAAATAGATTGCTGAAGGGTTTGATTTCATGCAGATTACTATTACATGATCTACATTTTCAGAGTCGCTGTGAACATCGTCCCTGGCTGATCGACCCTTCTCCAGGTCGCTACCTCTACCTCCAGATCCGGGGACGCATCATCAAGGAGCCCACCTTGGACAACTTCACCCTCCTTAACAATATCACCGTGGCCCCTGACCTGAGGCATCTGTGCAGAACTCAGAACCGCATCGCAGTGTATGCTGGTGGACTGTCCCCTATTTTCATTTGTCCTGATCCGCCTGATGATCAGGTTAGTTGAAAACGTTGTTAGATTACTAAAGGAACACTGTTTTACCATGAATACCAAGTTAAACTTATTTTTACTTATGCTTACATGAAGAACTGCTGACAAATCTGTCAATGGAGAAAATCTTGATCGTCAATTATGAAAGCGATTATACCCAACAGTGGATTTCTTATAAAATTTCTACCTTAAGGTAGTACTTATATTAATCCTGTGCCTTAAGTCTGAAAATTCGGTTTCAAAAATGAATGATGTCCATATTAAATTAAAAGAGTAAGAAAGCAAAGAAGTAGTCTACCTTCGTTCTTTGCTTTACAGGCAAAAAAATATAGAACGAAACAATTTATCTTTCAGTACGAAGAAACAGTAGAGATATTCTCAGATGGCTGGTCCAAGGAGGTGGACCGACTGGCTCGCCACGTATTAGCGCCGCCGCCAGCGCCCGACACCTTCGACCTGGACTGGCCCAGGTCTCTGTCAGTAGAGCTCATAGTGGCCGAGAGTGGCTCCTATTTCGTCACGTGGCTGGAACTTTCTAGGAGGTAACGGTTTTTGATCGAAATTTCTTTAAACAGTAGAGATATTCTCAGATGAGTGGTCCAAGGAGGTAGACCGGCTGGCTTGCCACGCGCTGGCGCCGCCGCCCGCGCCCGACACCTTCGACCTGGCCTGGCCCAGGTTTCTGTCAGTAGAGCTCATAGTGGCCGAGAGTGGCTCCTACTTCGTCACTTGGCTGGAACTTTCTAGGAGGTAACGGTTTTTGATCGAAATTTCTTTAAATAGTAGAGTATTCTCAGACGGATGGTACAAGGAGGTGGACCGGCTGGCTCGCCACAAGCTGGCGCCGCGCCCGACACCTTCGACCTGGAATGGCACAGGTCTCTGACTTGACTACTAACACTGGTGTCAGATTTTTTAAAGTCGCCTAAAGGCATCTGACATGACTTTTATGACTACCGCCATCTAGTGTCAGAATACGTATACACACTAGTAAACTGAACAGTCAGCCAATGTGCGTGCAGGTTTCCTCACGATGTTTTCCTTCACCGGTTAGTCCAATAATAATACTACACACCACACAAATTCATCTTTGTGATAAATTTGAGAAACTATGGGCACAAAACACTCCCACTATTATGACTAAAAATTACTACATAATCCTAGTAAACCAGTACCAAGCAAGTAGTTCGAAACTATTAAGTTTTGGCAATAGAACCTTCGTATTCGAAAAGACAGAAGATACTCAATATCTACGTAATTAACATTGACCAATATTCGTTGTAACTAGTAATTTCTCGATTTCCCGCCAATGCATTTCCTATTCGGTCAGGCGTAGCAATATTTGTAGGTACGTTATTATCCAAGTGTAGAACTTGAACTCTTATTTAGATATTTTTGTATGTCTAAACAGGAGCATCTATATGTGGAACTAAATTGAAATATAATTTTGTAATAGATAACCGAACTCAAATATAAATTCCGAAATTCATTATTTTTTTTTACATTTATTATTTTATATGAAACCTCGATAATCCCATTTTCTTACACCAGTTAGGTCCCGCACAGTACCACAGCTAGCAGTAGGATAAGGGTAGAAAAAGTGAACATAAATATCACATTTTTATTTTATTTAATCTTCATTTCAGACATGCTAGCGAAAGGGGCGGTGTCTTCGCCCTGTCAGGAGACTGTGAATACCGCTGTTCTTCTCTCGACGCTTGCATTGCAGCGGACCTGTGGTGCGACGGCATCGTCCAGTGCCCACAAGGAGAGGACGAAAGACTCGCTCAGTGCTCTGCTTTGCTAAGGGTGCCGGCCCATTATGCTGCTGCCATGCTGGCATTCTCCATTTTGGCAGCGTTTGCTGTGGTTAGTATCATACGACAACCGTTTTATGACTCCTGGTGTGATATCATCGTCCAGTGTCCGCAGGAAGAGGACGAAAGACTCGCCCAGTGCCTAGCTTTGCTAACGGTGCCGGCGCATTATGCTGCTGCCATGCTGGCATTCTCCATTTTGGCAGCGTTTGCTGTGGTTAGTATCATACGGCAGCAGTTATATGACTCCTGGTGTGATAACATCGTCCAGTGTCTACAAAGAGAGGACGAAAGACTCGCCCAGTGCTCCGCTTTGCTAAGGGTGCCGGCGCATTATGCTGCTGCCTTGCTGGCATTCTCCATTTTGGCAGCGTTTGCTGTGGTTAGTATCATACGGCAGCAGTTATATGATTCCGTGTGATAACATCGCCCAGTGCCCACAATGAGAGGACGAGCGACTCGCCCAGTGCTCCGCTTTGCTAAGGGTGCCAGCGCATTGTGGCATTCTCCATTTTGGCAGCGTTTGCTGTGGTAAGTATCAGAAGACAATATGATTCCTGATGTGACAACATCGCCCAGTGTCCACAAGGAGAGGACGAGAGACTCACCCAGTGCTCAGCTTTGCTAAGGGTGCCGGCGCATTATGCTGCCGCCATGCTGGCATTCTCCATTTTGGCAGCGTTTGCTGTGGTTAGTATCATACGGCAGCAGTTATATAACTCCTGGTGTCATAACATCGTCCAGTGCCCACAAGGAGAGGACGAAAGACTCGCCCAGTGCTCCGCTTAGATAAGGGTGCCGGCGCATAATGCTGCTACAAATGTAATATGATTCCTGATGTGATAACATTGCCCAGTGCCCGCGAGGAGAGGACGAGAGACTCGCCCAGTACTCCGCTTTGCTAAGGGTGCCGGCCTATTACGCTGCTGCCATGCTGGCATTCACCATTTTGGCAGCGTTTGCTGTGGTTAGTATCATAAGACAACAGTTATATGATTCCTGGTGTGATAACATCGCCCAGTGCCCACAAGGAGAGGACGAAAGACTCGCCCAGTGTTCCGCTTTGCTAAGGGTGCCGGCGCATTATGCTGCTGTCATGCTGGCATTCTCCGTTTTGGCAGCGTTTGCTGTGGTAAGTATCATAAGACAAATGTAATATGATTTCTGATGAAATAACATCGCCCAGTGCCCACAAGGAGAGGATGAAAGACTCGCCCAGTGCTCTGCTTTGCTAAGGGTGCCGGCGCATTTGCTGCTGCCATGCTGGCATTATCCATTTTGGCAGCGTTTGCTGTGGTTAGTATCATACGGCAGCAGTTATATGACTCCTGGTGTGATAACATCGTCCAGTGTCCACAAGGAGAGGACGAGAGACTCGCCCAGTGCTCCGCTTTGCTAAGGGTGCCGGCGCATTATGCTGCTGCCATGCTCGCATTCTCCATTTTGGCAGCGTTTGCTGTGGTTAGTATCATACGACAACAGTTATATGATTCCTGGTGTGATACCAACCCCCAGTACAAGCAAGGCGATGACCAAAGGCTTGCTCAGAGTTCCGCTTTGCTAATAGTGCCGGTGCATAATGCTGCTGCAATGCTGACATTCTCTTTTGGCAGCATTTGATATGGTAGTATAAGTGCTTCTATGATAATTATAAGGAGCAGAAATTTCATAGTGTTGCTGTTTTTCTTTGAGGTTCTTGTGTAATATATAACACTGACAGATTTACTGAGGATGATGACATTCTAAATTTAACATGATTTGCTATGTCATTGTAAACAGTTAACTTATCAGTATGATAATGTAAACATGACAATAAATTATATGTTGGTGTTAACCTCTTTATGGATAAGGGTGATAAAAAATTTGACCGATAACTTAATTGCAATCTGTCAAGATTAAATAATACAGCTGTTCAAATTCATTATGTAATAAATAATTCAAAAGTATTTTTACTTAAGTTTAATTTATTTCCGCCAAATAAAATCTTAAAGGTTACATAAATAGTAGGTAGTAATTGCGCAAAAAAGTATAACTTGTATGTTTCTCATACAAACTTAGACCCCCATTCAGCACCTTGTGGATTGATTTTTGAAAAAAGTAGCCTATGTTTGACCTTGGGTCTTCAACTATATCCATATCAAATATCACCATAATCGGTCCAAAGGTTTGACCGTAAAAGCGTAACAGACAAACTTTCGCATTTATAATATCAGTAGCGTCCTCCCGGTACCAACCGTTAGGAAATTGAGTGTTATCCATTTATTTATTTATATTGTAATCGAGGTAATCTGTACACAGGTGGCAGCAGCACGCTCATGCCGGCGGCGGCGCTCAGCACTTCAGCAGCGGCTGAAGAGCCTGTCCTCTGACACGGCCATCTACGATGAGAAGGAGGTGATCTGCTGACCAAGCGAGGACTCTGTGCGCTACGTGGAGATCGACCGCGTCACCACTGTGTGATGCCTCCACGCTCAGAGTCCTTGATGCCGATACTTTTTGCTGTTTTGACAGTTGGGAATTCCCCAGACTTTTTTGAAGTCGATAGGTAGACAGGTTTTGGCGTGTTTGAATTTGGAATTTTAAACGGTTTGGTTTAGGACGAGTTGAATTGTTCCAGAAAGGTCCTACTGGCCATGTGAATATTGATTAGATTGAATTTTGTTGGTCTTGGATTTGGTGTAAAAATTATGTTTTCTTGGTTTGCTTTTTAAAGCTAGAACTCTTTGTAAACTAGTTTTTTTTTATGTTTAACAAAAGGTGTGATGGTTGTTTGTTAGTAGGACTGAAATAAAGTAACATGATATCTATGTTTAAATAGTTGCCATACAGACTGATATTTTCAAATGTTCTGGAAATATCTGTATATCAGAATTAAACAAAGTCAGAATAAAATTAAAATAGATCATCTGATTTCCTGGTGTTTCACGGTTAAGATAATCCTACGTCGTCAGTCGGTAGTTAATAAATATAATAATGTAAAACGTTCAACTGTTGAGTCTACGATATACCTACATAGTTATATGTAAATAAAAAGGATGATGTTTGATATTAATATTGTAGTGAAATTAGGTCGGAAGTTATTATCGGACCAAGTGCAGTCGGTCGGCATATGAATTTTTTTTTTTTTTTAAATTTCATTGGGAGGTTTTATGGGACACCTTTGACCAGCTGTGGGACAATTTCTGGAAACTCACTTTTTTTTTTTACTTTTATATTTTCGTGAATAGAATAACGTATTTTCGTTATTTTCTTTTTACTAATAAATTTCAATGGTTCATACTACAGAATATTTGTTAAAGGAATATTTCTAAGATTTTTTTGCATCTGCATAATGTTAGGTAAATAATGTAATTTTCAAAAAAAAAAAACTAAGAATCAATATTAACTTACTCACTTTATAGTGAAAAAATAGTTGACCAAATTTCTAATTTTACTTTTTAGTTATTAAATACTTCGTAAAGGGAGGCATAGTGTTAATGAGAGGATTTTGGGATATAATTTCATGACGTGAAATTCCAGTTCTTTAAATGGGATAAAAATAAACGCACAAATAAGCATTTACGTTTGTTTGACCGATCGACTTGAGGCACATATTGTGTACCTATGTGTAAATACGATTGTGATTGGGAATGTTGTAGACTAAAAAGGAAGATTACTTTAAAGAAAAAGATAAAATAGATAGGTAGTTGTTTTTTTCTGTCACATTATGTTTCTTTTAATTTACTAATTATTTATTCTTATGGCATTTATAGGTTATATTATCTACTATAACTAAGTATTTCTTCTTTTTTCATTTAAAAAAAATGTACATTTAACAAATGAGTTGGAATTTTGTTTGAACTTACCATATGTGATTAAAATCTCCCTTTAAAAGTCTAAAGCTGTAAATAAATAAAAATATTGTAGTAATTTCATTCAAGGTTCGTTAATAATATGTAGCTTTAGTGGAGACGCGGCAATAATATTATTTAATTTGTTACAATGATATTGACACCTGTGTTCTTAATGTTACTCTAAATTTGTATACGTGATATGATACTGCCATTTTTGTAAGAATTCGAGTTCAATTAACGAAGTTAGTAAATTTAACCATAATTTTAAATACTAATATATGTTATGATTTGTTAACAAAATGAGAAAATATCACGAATCTCTTTTCGTATCATTGGAATATTTAAAAATGGTACATTTCTTACCTACAATTTTCAAATATTCCATTTATAGGTTTGTGTCATTCCTGTTGGAACCACCACCCTCTAAACACATAATTATCCCTGTAGTATAGGTATTATTTCAGAGTTAGTTATATATTTAGAGGATGAATTATAAAAAAAATACTATACTTATTATGATTTACTATATTATTACCTACGCTTAACTGTTGCATTTTAATTTTTTTTATTTATCGATTCATAAAAGTAAGTTCATTTACATTAAAAAGTACAGATGGACATGCTACTAAATTTCATGAGAAATTTTATAACATGCAAAATTTTAAATTGTATTGTACAATTGTCAAACAATGAAATTCTGTCAAATTTTAAATAAAGCTAATTCATTGTTAACAAATACCATGTTTTAAGTACAGATTTACATGTTTAAATTGAGCACAATTTAATCATGTAAATCTGTACTTTTATATTTAATTATTCCTATTTAAATAAAAAGCAAATGTAAATAGAACTTAAACTATTCATATCTTAGAAATGTATTGAAGTGATATATGTTTGTTTCCCAAGGAAATTATTAAAGTTTATAATATCGCGTTAACTATTAGTGAAATTGTAGAAAATTTGATATTAAATGGAGACAATTTACAATGGTAATCTAGATAAAATATAACAATTTAAATACAGATTACTGTATAATAAAAATAAATAGTCATTTTAATAATATCAATATAAACAAATTAACGAATAAAACCTATCCTTGGAAAAAGTATAAATTTATAGAAATTATTAATATTTATCCCTTGAATTGTCTCATTTAAGTCAATTTTAGTAATCTAGAGATTCGAGTATTTGAATTTTTAGTTAGGAAATGTGAAGAATTAACATTACCTACATTTTTTTGCTTATTACCTAATCATTCATGGTTTGTATTTCTTTTTTGTTATAAATCATTAGGTTTACGGAAGTAATAGAAAGATTATATCGTCTTCCATAATGTATGTTTCCAGATTTCATTTCCTACGTTTCGCCATATCAGACGGTTAGTTACGGAAATAATTAAACCAATCACAGTTATCCTGGAAGACAATAATAATGGATAATAGCTGTTTAAGCAGAGATACCTAATTTCACGTTCAAACAATGATTACGAAAGAGTTATAATGATAATAAGAAGTTTTTTAAATAAAATTATTTACTGCATGATGACTATGTTTTATTTGACTTGTCAAGACTCCTTTCTGTTTGTATGTGTCTACACTAAAAATCTGATAGCAGTGTTTACATCTACATACCTAATTAGATATAATATAGATAACAGATTTTTTATCACCTATGGCATCTAACACATGTATAACATCCACCGCCAACAAGCGGCAACCGTTACACACACTAATAACAAGCTATTTTTTTTTAAATAAAAAACACGACTGACAACTTACATAGCCTATGTCATTCGGGCTTATGCAAGGAATCTAACAATACCTCTCACATCAAAATCTGTTAAGCCGTTCAGGACTTATGGTGGAATAAAGAAATTACATACATACATGAACCCTGAAAACATAACACTCCTTTTTTGGTCAGTCGTGTAAAAATACCTATAATTTTATAAAAATAAATAAACGTCAAAGTTTTAAAAAATAGTTCGGTTTGTTATTCAAGTATAAATCTACCCATGGTCATAAATCCTTTTTGGACGTCTTCCGTGATATCTCTTGCGGGTTTGTTGGAAGTCACCAGCCAAGTGCTGCCACTGCTGCCATTTTTGTATGCGTATAGCAAACCACGGACGGCTGAATCAATTCTGAAAATTTTAATATTATGTTATCAGTTCCATCAGAGAGTGTTCAGTTTCCATCAGAGAGCCCACTATTCAGCTAAGCGTGGTCTTCGAGTCTCACGACTCTTGGCTCTGTCTACCCCGTTAGGGATAAAGACGTGATTCTATGTATGTATGTATGTTATCAGTTATCTATAAGGAACTTCGATCAACAAGGAATTCCGCCCAAAGGAGTTCGTTTTGCTCTATGATATCTATAAGGAAGGCTAGTGTTAGTACGTAAATTAAAATGGCAGATTATAGTGATGATAATTATTACTTTAATATTAGGCTAGTTATATAGAAGGAAGACCTACGCCTTTAATCTTCCTTCGTCGTATAGATGTTATATTAGTGTTATCTTCGAAGTGCTATCCAAATAATGTCAAACGTAATGAAACTATGTGTTTTGTAATTCTGAATCAGAATTCCTGACTAGCACAAAGTATTTATAATGTACTAGCTGCGCCCCGGGGCTTCGCTCCCGTGGGAATTTTGGGATAAAAAGTACCCTATGTGCTATTCCCGGTATATAAATTACTCTGTAGGTGGGACCAACCATTTTTCTATACTGTTTTAAAAGCACATCAATATTTCATCATAAACTTACTTAATTCTTACAAATTTTTTTGTTAAAAATAAGCATGATGTTGTGGATGATGATAGTGGCATTCGGAAGGCTATAGGATCAAAATTCCCGGAATAAAAAATTAAAATTTTTCAACTGCAGATCGAAATGAAAAAACCAAAAAACTCACGTTTGGTAAGGCAGCTGGCGTGAGATCTCAAACATCTCATCTTCTAAATCTTTGTCGAGGCCCTCCATCTTGCCTGGTTGGAGCAAAGTGGTGTCCGTGCATCCGAAACATATCGTCAGAACTCGAACGCCAGATCGACTGTAATTTCTTTCCATCTGAAAAACAATCGCACTAAGTACCTAATTTAAAGGACATAGGGCACCAATGTATGGGCTGCGTCCCCGCACCCATCAACACAAATGGGACTGATGCCAAAGTGTTCCTAAAATGTCTAGTGTTTCATTAAAAGACTTTTTTTTTCATAAATCTGTGGGGTTAATTTAAAGAAAAAGTTTTGTATAAATAATTGGGCTCCATATAAAAATGTATGGGATCTACCAACACAAATGAAACTGATGCCAAAAAGTTCCTGAAGTATCTACTATTTCATTAAAATCCTATTTCTTTCATAAATCAGCGGGGTTAATTAAAAAAATTATATTTTGCAAAAATATTTGGGCTCCATATAAAAATGAATGGGATCTACTAACACAAATGAAACTGATGCCAAAGTGTTCCTAAAGTATCTACTATTTCATTAAAATCCTTTTTCTTTCATAAATCAGTGGGGTTAATTAAAAAAAAAAACAACATTTTGTAAAAAATATTTGGGCTCCATATAAAAATGTATGGGATAAATATTTGTAAAACGTTCGATACCATGAAAACCCCATGTCGATTGATCTATGTTTCATTTCTGTTGGTGGGTGGGGACGATTCCGTCCATAGTCCTTTATTAAGATAAGTACCTAATTAGAAAGTCTTGATGTGTGTGTGGATATTTATTACTTAACTAGCCACGATCCGGGGCTTCGTTTCCGTGGGAATTTCGGGATTAAAAGTAACCTATGTACTATTCCCGTTACTTTCTACCCGTGTACCAAATTTTATTGAATTTCGTCCAGTAGATTTTGCGTGATTGAGTAACAAACATCCTCACTAACTCATAAATGTTTGTTAAACACACTAAATATGTGTTTGTTGTGTGAACTTTCGCATTTATAATATTAGTAGGATTATTAGGATAAGGTAACACACAAAATCTACTGAATGGCATTTACTGCCATTCTCTTGTAATTCGAGTGTATCACGTCCGCGCGCCCGACCGAGTTTAGGTATTTGATAGACCGCAGCTGGCTGTGTGCAAGTCACACGCACACATCGACGTGAGATTGCCGCCAACCCGAAGTAATAAGTGACAGGGATCCGGCAAAGAATTTGTTGGTACCTATTGGTACCTATATAATTATTTTTTCTTGCTTTACGGTAATAAATACTAAAAATAAAATTACGACCATTTTTTTATGTAAAACATACTTGGCGTGACTTGGCGGTAAAATGGACACGAATGCCGCGACAGAAAATAGCATGACCGTCGTGCCAGGATGCTAAGATGTTAAATATCTGCCTGGCATCCCATGAAGTCCAATTTTTCGGGATAAGGTTTACAAAAATAGTATTTTTGGATCCAAGATGGCGGACAACTTTTTTTTAATTTTGCAATATGGGTATGGTTTAATAAGTTTTTCAGTGCGCTGATTACGAAAATAACATTTATTTTGAGATCCAAGATGGCGGACAACTTTTTTTTAATTTTGCAATATGGGTATGGTTTTATAAGTTTTTCAGTGCGCTGATTACGAAAATAACATTTATTTTGAGATCCAAGATGGCGGACAACTTTTTTTTCAATTTTACAATATGGGTATGGTTTTATAAGTTTTTCAGTGCGCTGATTACGAAAATAACATATATTTTGAGATCCAAGATGGCGGACAACTTTTTTCAATTTTACAATATGGGTATGGTTGTATAAGTTTTTCAGTGCGCTGATTACGAAAATAACATTTATTTTGAGATCCAAGATGGCGGACAACTTTTTTCAATTTTACAATATGGGTATGGTTTTATAAGTTTTTCAGTGCGCTGATTACGAAAATAACATTTATTTTGAGATCCAAGATGGCGGACAACTTTTTTTTCAATTTTACAATATGGGTATGGTTATATAGGTTTTTCGGTGCGCTGATGACAAAAATAACATTTATTTTGAGATCCAAGATGGCGGACAGTTTTTTATTTTATTTTACAATATGGGTATCGTTTTATGGGATTTTGGGGACGCTGATGACCAAAATAACATTAATTTTAAGCTCAGCGTCCCCAAAAACCTGTAAAATTATACCCATATTGTAAAATAAAATAGAAAACTGTCCGCCATCTTGGATCTCAAAATAAATATTATTTTCGTCATCTGCGTCCCTAAAAACCTTTAATATGATACCCATATTGTAAAATTGAAAAAAAAAGTTGTCCGCCATCTTGGATCTCAAAATAAATGTTATTTTTGTAATCAGCGCACTGAAAAACTTATAAAACCATACCCATATTGTAAAATTGAAAAAAAAAGTTGTCCGCCATCTTGGATCTCAAAATAAATGTTATTTTCGTAATCAGCGCACTGAAAAACTTATAAAACCATACCCATATTGTAAAATTGAAAAAAAGTTGTCCGCCATCTTGGATCTCAAAATAAATGTTATTTTTGTCATCAGCGCACCGAAATACCTATAAAACCATACCCATATTGTAAAATTAAAAAAAAATTGTCCGCCATCTTGGATCTCAAAATAAATGTTATTTTTGTCATCAGCGCACCGAAATACCTATAAAACCATACCCATATTGTAAAATTGAAAAAAAAAGTTGTCCGCCATCTTTTATCTCAAAATAAATGTTATTTTTGTCATCAGCGCACCGAAAAACCTATACTGATAACTGATGAACCTATAACTGATTACAAAAACTTATAAAGGGATACCCATATTGCAAAATAAAAAAAAAAGCTGTCCGCCATCTTGGATCTTGATTTGGATTTATTTTGATTTTTATGATTTCGATTTCTATGACTTCGATTTATTACGATTTCTATTTCATCAAAAATTGTCGGCCATCATGAGTATGAAAATGGTACCTATATAAATTTAAAAAAGATTAAAAGTAATAAATATGCAACTCTGATCTACATTACTCTCTGCTGTCTGCGAATACACGAACACGCGAAAATTAAAGGCCTCCCGAGCAGCAGAGCGACGTGGATTCCCTTTGAATTCTTACGGCAGACTGATTTTTCGTGGCTTTGGAACTCTTATATATTGAGCGTTTCGCTGCCATAGTAAAAATGTATGGGGGATTTCTTTGTGAATTGCTACGATTTTTAACATTTTTTCCGAGTTATTTTTCAAAAATCTAAAACCAGCAACTTGTAGCTAGTTTAATAAACTCGCGATATAACATTATGTAGAAATTATGATTTGTGTTTTACATAACGATTTCGTTAAAGCCGTGAACCTTGTTTTTCGTGTTTTCCGTTTTTTCTAGAAGGTATAGACGAAAAAATAACAGGCAAATTATTTTTTTCTGTCTCGTACCTACAAGTAGTAGCAGTTATTTGAGAAGCCTATTGTATTATTTTTATTATCATTAATGATCTAGATTTAGCACCAGGATCGATTCAGTAACTCCTATTTTGGCTAAAAACGTGTGATGCAGGCTTAAAATCTATATTTATTTATTACTTCCATGCTGGTCTGGGAGCGAAGAAAAAACATAGAATGTGCCAGCTGCTTCTCTTCCCGCGCAGATTGTAAAAGTCAATCGAGGCAAAGGGCTTTAAACTGGGGATTCCTCCACTCATAGGCGATGGGCTAGCAACCTGTCACTATACCTGAATCTCCATTCCATCAGAGAGCCCACTATTCAGCTTAGCGTGGCCTTCGAGTCTCACGGCTCTTGGCTCTGTCTACCCCGTAAGGGATAGAGACGTGATTCTATGTATGTATGTATGTATATTTATTTATTTATTTATATTGACCAAAAAATCCTAGTTGAATACTCTTACCCCAAGTCCATTGCTGAACTGCAAAACAGCAGTTTTCGTGGCCGCATAGATCGGTAAGAAGGCGGATTGCATGAGGCCCATGATTGAAGAAATGTTGATGATCGTGCCTCCTCTGCCGCCCTTGTCTTTGCGCATCAGGCCGTAAGCTTTCATAGAACTGGCTATCAATGCAGACTAAAAAATAAAATAAAAAAAGAATAGTACATTGTGATATAAGTGCGGTAAGTTGAAAATTACAGCCGAGGCGATATTGCTAGCCCGAGCCGTAGGCGAGGGCTACAAGAAAGGCAGAGGCTGTAATTTTCAAAGCGCACGTATGTCATACAACGTTTTATAACATATTTGCGAGGAAATATTTAAATAAACCTTGGAAAACGACAAGATCAAAGAAAAAGCGCGCGGTATAATTTTACTTGTTCACAAATTAGCGATGCGCGCGCATCAGCACTTTTTTTTTAAAGGCAAATGCGCAAAAAACAGCCAGTATTAATATTTTTGTGTTTTGTTACAGATAAATGGTTGTAATTTATTGTCAAAATTAATTTAAAGAATTAAATTTTTATTTATTTTATCTCCTAAAGTTAATTTTATTCATAAAATGTTGACCACTTTTCTGACATAAAAACTCTTTGCTAAGATTTAAAAAAATATCGTTCGTTTTTAGACGGAGCGTGCGTTTTACTTTGCAATAACGCACAAGTGCGTAATGAGATACAATACAATATTGAAATTGGTGAAATAAGTGACACTTTACGAGCAAATATGTTATAAATTCAATTATGAATGGTAAAAAAATACTAATTTATTTATTTAAACATCTTTGATCGAAAATTTGAATTTAATTTGCGAAGTAAAAACAATGTCAACCCTTCTAAACCTAAACAATACAAACACATAATGATAACATTACGTACACATAATTTATTATCATGATGCTATTACTACGCAATAAAACTTTTAATTTACTCATTTTAATCTAAATGAAATTAATAAAGTATTATCGTCGTAAGAATGCTTTGCCTTAATCAAAGGAGCCATATCAAACGACATATAAAGTTTTGTTTATATATCTACAAACATAATCAAATATTTATATAAACCTATATTTGGTTTACTATCACTATTATGTCAGCTCTACAAATATAACTTACGACGTTAACAGCAATCTCCTTCAAATAAACCCTTGGACTATCATTTAGTATACCAGCGCAGTTGATAACTACATCAATGTAGTCCAAACAGCCCAATTCCCTTGATACACTGTCGTAACAGGCATCGAGATCTTCGCTAGTGACGTCACATTTGTAGAATTTTATTTTTTTTGCTCCATGTTTAGCGGCCAGTTCTTTCTCCAAGTTGTCTCCATTAGTTACGTCTAAATCTAATACTGCTACGTGCTGGAAAAAAAAAATACGTTAGGCTGGAGATAGTGTGTGTGTTTCGTCTGTGTATGTGTGTGTAGTTAGTACTGGGAGGACGCTATACCTATACTATAGGCCATAGCAGCCCTCGGGCGTAATGGGAATGTTGTCCCACTACTGGGTATAGTTTCCCCCCCCCCTTACGTTCCCACCCCTGGCTTTTATGAATTTGTTAAGGTCGTCCCGATATCTCCTCCTTTAATTTAGGTGATTATAGTACTAACTAAATTTAATATTGCAAGTTAAAATTAATTGACCCACTTTCTAGATTCTAATTGAGCATATACACGCTATTGGACGGATTTTGATGAAATTTATTACAAAATACGTACCGGGAAAAGCACATAGGGCACTTTCCCACGAAAGAGAAGCCCCAAGGCTCAATTAGTTGTTATCGCTTGATTGTTTACTAAACAAAAACCGGTTTATGTATTGCAACTAACATCGTAATTCATATTCGCGCCTTGGCCTCTCGCCTATTTATGTCAAAGTCGACAAGTGAAGTAACTAGTGCGAGTGTTGCAATGTTTAGTAAGGTTCAAGATCACTAAAATATTTTTTTTCTGTGGCTACTCTTATAATATACCAGCATGGGCATGGACTTTCCCGTGGGAATTTCGTTAAATCCTCTCTTAGTGCTCTCCCACACTGCCTAAGGAACCCACATGCCAAATTTCAGCTTCCTACGTTCAGAAGTTTTGGGTGTGCGAAGCGTTGTCTGTCAGTCACTCAGTAACGAATATGTATAGTGATTGATTGATGATTGATAGGTATAATCGGGCCGAAACCTAAACTCCCGTATGACGTATGTCACTTTGACAATAATAGTGATGTACCTAAATACGAATCACTGCGATTATTTGATGTAACGTAAAAAAAACAAATCGAAATAAAATAATAATACGATGGCTGACCCTCGCGTCAACTCGTGAACGGGTGTTGCCAGGGGGATCCTACTTCGATCCTGATTCGAATTTTATTTTTATTTTTTGTTCTTAACCAATTTATTGTGGTTACTTGATCACAAACATAACATGTTTTATTATATAATTATTTTTTTTCTTATATTTTTTTTTTGACTGTACACAATCTAGTGTATGTATAAAGTTAATAAATAGCCCCTCTGGCATATTAGGCGACCAAGACTGTTTCATGAGTTTCTTTCGGCATTTCTTCTCAGCAGTGGTCGTTCCGAAATGCTAGTAGTTTGTAGCTTTGAGACATAATATATTATGATTTAATAATTAGTTATCGACGTGAAAAAGAGCCTTCTTTGAAGGCCAAGTTTCAATAAAAAAAATTGACTTTGACTTTAATTATTTTTATTAATCAGAAGTCTCAACCTGAGTCAGAGTCGCTATCATCGTCACTACCATGTATAATAAATTCATTGTGAATAATATTATCTACTCTGACTGATGTCACGATTCGATACGATTGCGTGAATTCTTGTCCCTTTTTCTTTCTTTTTTTGTATTACTTTAATGTTAAATTTACAAACCTTATTAAATTAATCGATAAATTAAACGATGTATCCGATTTTTTACATTTTCACTATCGATTTATTGTAGCCGGATACAATGGAACTCCCTAAACGGGCAAGCCGGAAGTTGAAGTACTAAAATTTCCGCGCTTAGATAAAAACATTAAAAAATTCTGAACTTCATGGGCTCGACCCTGATGACACCTGTCAGTTTAGGTTTTGGCCCTACTATAGTCACTTTTAATTCACCCAGCACTTATACCTACTCAATTATTTCAAAACAAAACAATACTTGTAGAAAATTCTTCAAGAAAAGAAAAATTAAGAAAATATTGGCAAATGTCAGAAAATACTAAAACAGGACAACCAGCTAACTCATTATACTTAATAAAATTTAGGGATACTATAAAAAAATTACCCTACCTTAGCCCCTTCTTCCAGGAAGGCCCTTACGAGGTCCCTTCCAATGCCTGCGGCCCCACCAGTAATTAAAAAAACTTTGTCTTCCACCTTATGCATAGCTACACTTCTTACTTCAACGAAGTGATAACACGTAGTGAAACATTGATTGCCTCAGACGTAGATACTCGGAAACTCATTGGCACCGCCTAAACTCAAGTTGTTAATGACTTAGTAGATTACTTAGTAATCCTACCAATATTAAATATAAATACCTATCCCACTAATATTAAAAAAGTTTGTATGTATTTTTGTGAGTATGTTACTCAATCGCGCAAAATCTGCTAGACGGATTTTTATGAAATTTTTAGTACACAGGTAGAAAAATACCAACAATAGCACATAGTGCTTTTATTCCGAAATTCCCACGGGACCGAAGTCGCGAAATATTTCTTTTCTCATCATTTCATAGTATGGAGACATCGTTAAAAAACCTGCCTGATGATTAATTTTTCAAATCAGATTAGTAGTTCCAGGGATTCATAATTCCTATTAAACAATTAAGATTAATATCTGTTGATGATGATATTCGGGAATAACCAGTAGGAAGCGAGGCCGAAGGCCGAGCTTCCTGCGGTTGGGCCTATAATATATATAGCTACAAAGCTACAATACCACTGACTCACTGACTGACTGACATAATTAGTTTGTTCTACGGAATTCGGAACTCTGATAAGTAATGATGGGGAAGTGTGGAGGGGGGGGAGGAGGCACGGGGAAAAATACGAAAGTGGAACTTGGAGCAGTTCTGGACCGGGTACCCCTACTGCCCGCGGAAACCATAACAGATAGGTGGGGGGTGCTCGACCAAATGTCATAGAGAACCCTGGGCGACTACCACAGCCGGTGTTAGTTTATGGTTTTTTTGACTTTTTTTTTTTCATACAAACTTCACTAGGGATTTTGAGGGGGAAAACAGATTCGCAGAGGTTTCCTGTCATAGACAATATCGTAGGGGGTGACCGTGGGACCCTCGACTGACAAGTGATTTTGTTTTTTTTTTTTTTCGAAAAGTTTTGTATGGGCCAGCCATGTCACCAGCCGCGGCAAGCGAGGCCGAAGGCCGAGCTCCGTCACGTGCGAAAAGAATTGGGTGAGGCCGCAGGCCGAGCCATCCTCCTTTATGGATTACTTATTCATTTCATCCCGAACCCCCAGTAACCAGCCGGGAGCCGAGGCCGAAGGCCGAGTCCGCGGCAAGCGAGGCCGGAGGCCGCAGGCCGAGCTGCGTCCAGGCGAGGCCGAAGGCCGAGCTCCGTCTCGTGCGACAAGAATTGGGCGAGGCCGAAGGCCGACCCATTCATGGATGACGTGGTGATAACAACTCATACCTCAAGTCACCAGCCAGCGGCAAGCGAGGCTGCAGGCCGAGCTGCGTATATGAATCCGAGAGGCGAGGCGAGGCCGGAGGCCGAACCCCTCCTCCAGCCGGGGCAAGCGAGGCCGAAGGCCGAGCGCGCCGCCAGCGAGGCCGTAGGCCGAGCTGCGTTTTAACAGCAAAGAGCAAAAGCCAGAGCAGCCTTTCGGCTCTTCACCTAATCCCAACCGACAACATTTCTTCGTAGATGACTTTTTCTTAATTTCCCTAAAATTTTTCGTGCAATCGAAACTGCAAATATAAAACTGCCCTGCACAGCACGCGACATCTAGTATATACATATATAGCTGATATCAAGTGGTTTCGTCTACTGATGCACCTTTGCTTACAGACGTTTGATAAGAAGACAATCAAAAGTCTACATGTCTGCGATAACAACACAAGTTTCCATTCCACAATTTATCTTCTAAACGAAAATAACTTTACATAAGTGTTTTACTTATTACATATGCATATGTTGGAATCTACCTGGTTATGGAGATCTCAACATATGCATAGAAGATTGGATTCAGTGCGTGAGTGAGCTCTGAGGGCTTCAGTGTACTATGATGCTTAAGACAGGCGGGGCGGCAAATTAAGGCGTCTTGGATTCTCGTCCTGTATTTTTATTCTGAATTCTGTGACTATACCCTTAATTAAACTGTTTTTCTTTTCAGTGTTATCTGTAGTGAATTGATATGAAGTTAGCAATGGGTAGTATAGTTTTATTAGCAAACTGATATGATAAGAATTTATCTATTGTGGTTAGATTCCGTCAGTTAATTATAACTGTAAAATATATAGATAACTACGAGAAGATACGAATTCATTATATACTATTTATTGTTCACACAGTACCTACATAAAATGTGTTTGTCATCTAGGATCTTCTTCTTCTTCTTCTTCTCTCAGCCGAAAGACGTCCACTGTTGGACAAAGGCCTCCCCAAGGATTTCATCCATTTTGCCGTAATCGCCACGCTTGGCAGGCGGGTTGGCGATCGCAGTGTAATGGCATATTACGCGGAAAGATGCTGCTGCCCATCCTCCGGTGTTTTAAATCCCTTAGTCGCCTCTTACGACACCCACGGGAAGAGATGGGTTGGTGCTGTTCTAGGGCCACACCACAGGCCACAGGTCATCTAGGATAGGTACCTATTATTTTGTTAGTGATTTTTGGTAGGTATCAAATGATTTATATACTAGGTCGGGTCATAAGTTCTGTCACAAATACTTTATTAAATAAATTGTACGGCTTTTAACGCTAGTTTAAAATTTATATACGAAAAGAAAGGTCATTTTTAAAGTAGATAATTTTTTCATTAAAACTATTCGAAATGCCTTCCTAGATTTTGAATAAAGGCTTTCGACCTTCGAGGCCAGTCGTCGATCGCGGCACGCACAACTTTCAAGTCTATAAGGGATGCTTTTAGCGACTCAAAATTCTGATGAGGTTTAGCTCGGACATTCTCCTCCAAATATTGTAATTCGATCGATTCAAATTTGGGCTGGAGGATCCATTCTTCTTGCCTGGAGAAGTCAATTTCAAGGGCAGTCGCACTTGCTGCCCTATGATCCGGCACATAATGTCTTTGGAATTCTCAGTGTCTGTTTTCGAGCACTGTGTGAGGAAGAGGTTCTACAATGTTTAAAAGCACCCTATTTTGGTACACTAAAGAACTGGTTTTTACACCTTTCTCACAAAAAAACACTTAACTAGGGCCTGAATATGAGACTTCTATCCAAATCATCAATGATGCCGGATCATGCCCACGCTGAACTATCGGGATACCCTTGTTCGCTTCTTCACAGTAGTGTGCATTAACTTTGTAATTTTTGGTTGTTGTAACTAACTTGAATATTTAAAAAAAAATTGCCTGAACAAGGTAATTTGCGGTACTTTTTGCTCCGTACCGCCTTAACAAAGTTCGGGATCTCTCTAGCCTAATTTTTTTTGACGCTCATCGAGAAAATCTCCTGTTTTCCTACAATAAGCACGTAGTCTCAGGTCTTCAATTAGCCCTCTTTTTACAGTGGTTCTGCTTAAACCCATATGAAGAGCTAACAATTTTGGCTTGCGTACGGGGTTTCGTTGGATTCGCGCCCTCACTGCCTTGATGACCGCTGGATGAAATTGTGTTAATTTCTCCATACAATGACTATAACCATAAATGAACACAACTATCAAAAAATGTTTTTGTGGAAAATAAAATTTGTAAAATTTAAAATTGAATTGCTTTATATTTTTAAAGAGTGTTATAACATTTGCAGCTATAAAACATGTTAAAATTTTTAGAACTACTTATTTTAATACTGTCTCAAATTATTAGAGAAAAATAAATTTTTGATAAAAAGAAATGAAAACTAGTGTAATTAATTTTATGAAAACAAATATTTAATTTTGTATGAAACTCCCGCGTTTGATGCTAGAGGTCTGAAAAATGATATACGGACTGACTTCTTGTTATAAATACCTAATATAAAATATATATTTATCTTTGCAATTAGGGGATGGACGGTTGTACGGGTTTTCCCATTAAACTTACAAAAAGAACCATAGACCAAAGATACTTTTATGTAAAGTATTGCCAAGAAAATATTTTTGGCTCGCACTATCATAAATTTTTCAGATCATGTTAAGCCAAGCTTCTAACTCTACCACCCTCTACGAGCCCTAATTTCACAAACTCTACACCTTAGTCAAAATATGTTGCTTGGCTGCGTTAACAGAAAAATAATGAACAGTAAACAAACTTTTCACCTTTCGTCCATGTGACGGCTTCGAAACAATCAAGCTACATATTTTGACTAAGTGTAGGGCTCGTAGAGTTCGGGTAGAGTTGACTCTACATAAGATCTGATAATTTGACAGTGCGAGCCATATGGTTTCCTCTTGGCAACATTTAACATGAAAATGTTTTTGCTGGGATAAAATTTGACGTGCAGCATATTTTGCTCTTTTTCGCTCAGTAGAGATTACAGATGAGCGAGAAACACTGAGTGACTTCCGAAGGCCCCTGCGGGCCGGCCCCAGTGACGGGGCCGTTGGAAAAAAAAATTCCAACAAACCCGGTGGGCCCGGATTTTGCGTTGACGGGCCCGTTGGAAAAAAAAAATTACCAACGGCCCCGGCGTGTTTTAAATGGGACGGATAGCATAAAAATTTTAAATCATACGCTCCGGTAGTGTTTAAACGGGGGGGAAATTGTGTATTATTTTGTAGACCTTAAATATGAAATGAAATTAAAATAAGAGTTTGTATGTAACAATCAGTTTTTATTGTTGATAAAAAATAAATATCAACTAGGTAACAACAATCATATATATAAGAAAATAAAATACATGATGTGTGTTTTATATTATGACACAGAATACATAATAATACAAGCATTAAGATAACAATGATACATACAAACTCTTTTTTAATTTCATTTCACATTTAAAGTCTACAAAATAATACACAATTTCCCCCTTTTAAACACTACCGGAGCGTATGCTATATTTTTTAATGCTATCGGTCCCATTTAAAAAACACACCGGGGCCGTTGGTAATTTTTTTCCAACGGCCCCGTCAACGCAATATCAGGGCCCGCCGGGGCCGTTGGAAGTCACTCGACACACTTTACTTTACAAAGTTGTACTTATAACCGGTGCGGCTTCAGGAATCGGCGCTTTGATAGTAAGGAAATTGAAAAATCGAGTTGGAAAATGTGAAAATGTCAAGGTACTGACACAGATTATAAATTACTAGACTTTACCTGCAGCTTCACCCGCGTGAATTTACCATGGGAACAGTGTTTTCCCGGCATGAAAAATAGATACCTTCTCAATGAAATTTCAGGAAGATTGGTTCAGTAGATGAAGCGTGAAGAGGTAACAAACAAACAAACTCACTTTAATTGCATTTATAATATTAGTTAGGACTTTCTCAGTCACTTTGATCATTGAAGTAAACCTGCCCCATAGATTTTTACGTAGATAGGTTACAAAATGTGTGTATCACACTGGTTTCTGTGACCCTGCCCGTAGTGTCATCAGATAGCGTTTAGGTTTATTTTTCATTTGGACCGCTGATTTTCGTCCCACATAAAACGTTTTGGGCCGTCCCATAAACCCACATAAAATGTTTTGGGCCGAACGGAGATCAAACCAGTTTAGATAATAGATAAAAACCTTGCCTCTGAACCACAGGGTCCCGGATTCGATCCCCAGTCAGGTCAGGATAGATAATGATCTTTTTCAGATTCTCATGGGTCTTGGACAAATCTCGAACTTACTTTGGCCTCAGACTTTGGGGCTACCGCAATTAGTGTCGACATATGTCGCAGGTTTTTGATGAAATTATTTTTTTTGATCAAAAACCTTTGATCAAGAACGGGAAAAAATAATAATTTCATCAAAAACCTACGACATACATAGCCTGCGATAAATTGTTGTTACATATTATTATTTTTAAATTTTTCTGAAACTTCAGTTGTACTTTAGCCAACTAAACAAATCAGAACATAATTATTTTTAGCACGTAACGATCCTCGACGTAAATGAAGAGGGAGCAGCCCTAGCACAGCAGCTGAATAATAAAATTGGAAATGATAAAGTGACGTTTCTAAAATGCGATATCACCAAAGATGGTGAACTGGAGGCTGGATTTAAGTTAATCAAAGACCGGTTTGGTTACCTCGATGTGCTCATCAACAATGCTGGGATTATGAATGATAGTTACCAGACGTATAAAAAAATGGTGGAAGTCAATGTGGTAAGTGACCATTATGACAAAAGAGGCTCAAATCTCTGGCGATGCAGATCTTTACCTAAATATCTGCACCTTGTGTCCAAATTTCTTTTGAGGTAGGAGGCAAAACTAAAGAGCTAAGGCCCAGCAGTCAGACACAACATAGGCTAGAAAAAAAAATGATATTCCTTTACTTATTGATAATATTAGACACAATTTTAAAATTTGCATGGGTTGCCATCAAAGTCAATTTGCCATCAAAAAAGTACCTATGTATATGTAATTTCGTCATCAGAAGCCATTTTTAAAATAAATTAGCTAATTAATATTTTGCTTGTATGTAAATTTGCCATCACATTCACATCTCGGATAAACGATAATTCTATGAATTTATTATTCTATAAATGATTCAGTGAATTATTGTCTTGGGATTCATTTACACAACTTTTTTTTTGACGATTCAAAAACATGGGCATCCTTTCTCAAGTACTCATGAATATTATGAGAAATTTTTTATACCGGACTGACTGAGACAGTTAAATAAAATCAGCTGTTCCATAAAATTTGGGCGAGTAGGTATTGTGTAAAATAGTATGGAACCAGGGAAACCCAAAACACGATGGTCAGATGACATCAGAGGAGTAGCTAACAACTGGCAAGAGACGGCACAGGACCGAGGAAAATGGAATATCATGGAGGAAGCTTACCCAAGAGGGGTCTATTCCCTGTGAAAACTACTAACCAACACTTATACTTTTAGCAACTACTAACACTAAAATTAAATGATAATTATGTAAGTTTCTAGAAATTGTGGGATGGAAAAATAAAGGCTTTTTTATTTATTTATTACTAGCTTTCGCCCGCGGCTTCGCCCGCGTGTATTTCCCACGGGAACAGTGCTTTTTCCCGGTATGAAAGGTACCCTATGTCTTTCTCCGTACTTTCAGCTAGGTGTATGCGAAATTTCAGGAAGATTGGTTCAGTAGATAAAGCGTGAAGAGGTAACAAACAAACCAACAAACTCACTTTCGTATTTATAATATTAGTTAGGATAGTAGGAACGGCAATTTTTTTTTGAGATGTCACACAGTAGAAAAGATGCCGATGTTTTTGAATTTACCCTCTATCTAAGTACCTACGTTATTTTTCAGACTGCCCTATTCTCTTCCACATTGAAAGGCCTGGATTCTGCAGTTTACTCTTTTGTCTTAGTGTGAGTACCTAGTGATAATAAAAACATCATGTAGGATTTATAAGGATCATAGCAAGTGGAAATCCCTAGTTTCTGCATACACCCATGAGAAACAGCCGTGATAATACGTATGTATGTAGGCAGGTACCTAATTAATGAATAATCATCTCTTATTTTATTTCAACTCCATAACTGTATTTTACGTTATTTATCTACAACTACTCATATTTTGTTAGTAACACACTTACTTATCAGTACATATATTATGTAATCTATGATCACATAATAATACATTGAACCTAATTCAAATACAAAATGATAATTACATGTCGATTGTTGTAAATAAATATTTCCCCAATCTTCATCTTATTTCAATAATAAGGGACTTTGTTTTAGCTCGACTACTAATTTTCCCGAACAGACTGGGACGTCTTTGCTGGCTCGATCAAAAGTGGGTAATTTCGATAAAGTCATAGAAAGCCGTATGGAAGAGATTTTAAGCGATTTTTATTTACAGAAGTGAGTACTAAAATGTTAACATCATCTTCTCTGTCTTCTCTCGCGAGTTATAAGGAGTTATTATTCAACCCTTACAAATATTTTATTTCTATGAGGATATTATTATATTACCTTTAAATCACACTACTTATTAATTTACATTTCTATTCATAATCTTATCACCAACCTGATCATTTCTTTCCCATTGATCATGTTGTTGAACTTTTCAGCTTTATTATACACTATCGCTCCACCCTGGCTTCGCTTGGGAGGTCCATACAATTTTAGCCTATGTCACTTGGCTACAACGACGCTTTTTATTGGATAAAGAATTTTTGAAATCGGTTCAGTAGCTCCGAAGTTTACCCCGTACAAACAAACTTACATACTTACAAACACATCCGCTATAAAATATTAGTGTGATGTGATATAAGTAGGTAAAAGTAAAGTTTTTAAAAAACCCTGTATAGTTAGTTTTCATCACTTTAACTTATTTCCAGCCCCGAGAATGCAGCCACTGGATTGATTGACGCTTACAAGTACGGCGATAATGGCAGCACCTGGTTGTCCACCAACGACCAACCAGTCAAGGACATCACTGAACAAGTCACGAAAGCGTACAAGATTCTCTCTGACGACGACGTAACGATTTGAACATAGGTCGTATCGTCGCGAGCCGCGTAAGCCTTCTACCTAAATCACATATTTTCATTACGTACCTTATTTATTAATATGTCAAGTGAAAAGTGAACTGGTGAATTTAATTGACCAATAAATTATTTTTTATACTATCTAATACCTATTTATCTTATACCCCTTCAGATAGAGTCTTCTGGATGGAAGACTATGATGGAAAACAACAAAAAGATACGCATATCGGTGATCTTTTCGGCGAGGTTTGTTAAGTCATTTATCTGCCAAATTATAACAAGAGATAGCGATAACTGCTCCAATTGTATCAAAAGGTCATATGAAGACGATTTATGTATAAGCTTATCTTCATTTTTGTCTGTGATAGAGATAAACTGACAAATAAACGGAACATACGACGTTTTAGATAGAGCATATATAATCTAAAAAATAAAAACATATTTGTCAGTATCAAGCATTGTATTTTAAGGTTTAACAATGGTGTATGAATGGAGAGACAAAGTTGTGCTTATGACCGGCGCGGCTGCGGGAATTGGAGCTTTGGTAGTAAGGAAATTGGTCGAGAATGAAAAAGTCAAGGTAGTCACATAAATTCCTGTTATTTTTTATATATGCTTTTCTAAATTTCCAAGCTCTTTTCCAAGTTTGTATAGGATATGTATAGGATGTTTTCCGGTGAAGGAGAACATCGTGAGGAAACCTGTATGATGATTATCAGCTAGTGTGTAAAATGAAGAAGGCAATGGCAAACCACTCCATTAACATTGCCAAGATAGTCGTTGTGTGTGTTTCATTCCATAAAATGACCACGACCTTCAGTCATGAGGAATACGACTAAAGAGAGATAAAATGCTGCACAGGGACATCCTTATTTATAAACTCTATGTTTTTTTTAACAAGGAAATGCTATTACGTTTAAGGCATACAGAGAACAAAGGCTCTCTACAAAGTTTCTATTTAAAAGAGCAAGCGACCTTTGCCCAGCAGTGTGAAATATGTAATATTTATATGTACTTCTATTCTACAGGCTCTTCACCTAGAAGCTGGCTGTTAAGATTAAAAAAATAATCATTATTTTTCAGCACGTAACAATCCTTGATGTAAATGAAGAGGGTACTGCCTTAGCGCAGGACTTAAATAAAAAATTCGGAAAAGATAAAGTGGCCTTTTTCAAATGTGATATAACCAAAGATGATGAAGTGAACGCTGCTTTCAAGTTTATTAAAGATAGGTTTGGCTATCTCGATGTGCTTCTCAATAATGCTGGAATTATGAACGATAGCTACCAGGCGTATAAGAAACAGGTGGACGTCAATGTGGTAAGTGACGCCCAGCAGTAAGAAAAAAAAGCAAAGTCAAGCCGTGAAGTATATAAGCCCACACTGCTGTTGCCCCCGTGGGAATTCCGGAAACGTCTTCTGTTAATGAATCTTGTTTTAACCCCCGATGTAAAAAAGGGTTGTTATAAATTGATGTATCTGTATGTCTGTGGCATCGTAGATTCCACACGGATGAACCAGGTATTGATCTGTTTTTTTTTTTCGTTTAAAAGATGACTTTATCGAGTGATCTTAGCCTTATGATTCATGGATATCGGTTTAGCCATTTGCGAGTAATCAGCATTTTTTCAACAAGAAATCGGTTTTTTTTTTGTAAATTTGTACTTACTGAATCTATGTTATATAAAACGGTATGTGGGGGTTTTCCTAAATTTGTAATTTATATGATAAGGTATATCATTCCATCATAATCCAACTTAATCGCATCGTTATCATGAATTGCTTTTCGCAATATCATGATTTTTCTTTTTTACCTACCTACTTACATGCTTACGTAAACCATCGAGATTGTATTTCGATGACGTAAACATATCTATTGCATTTTAAATTTCATTAGATGACGATTGTGTCGTGTTATGAGGTATATTGTTTTCATTTTCATAAGATTAAAACCTCACATGCAAACAAACATACCCATACATTAGCCTTAAGTATAATATAATATTTGGTAAGATAATTACTACTTTATACGTCATGTTTTACTAAAATTTTAGACTAATAAAATTAATTCTCAATCATCTTTTTTACACGACTGACCAAAAAAGAAGTGTTATGTTTTCAGGGTTCCTCTATGTAAGTATGTATGTATGTAAGTTTCTTTATTCCACCATAAGTCTTGAACGGCTTAACAGATTGTGATGTGAGAGGTATTGTTAGATTTCTTGCATTCCTCCGAGTGACATACGCTATGTCAGTCGTGTTTTTTATTTTTCAATCTAATTAGCTTGTTATATTTTCAGACTGCCCTGTACACTTGCACACTGAAAGCTCTAGAAATGATGCGTAAAGACGAAGGGGGGAGAGGGGGAACTATCATAAACACAGCTTCCATCGCGGCCCTGTTCCAACATCCTTGTTGCCCTATGTACAGCGGCACCAAAAGTGCAGTCCTACAGTTTACTTTATGCCTCAGTGTAAGTATTATTATCACATAACCTAACCTAACCTAAGGCTGAGTTGCACCAAATCCTAATGTGAAAGTGAGTTTGTTTATTTGTTACCTCTTCACACTTTATCTACTGAACCGATCGTCATAAAATTTCGCATACACATAGTCAGGGGACCAGAGAAGGACATCATTTATCCCGGAAAAAAGTACGGTTCCCGAGGGATCAACAAAAGCGCGGGCGGAGCCGCGGGCGAAAGCTAGTACTACATAAACTCTAGCCTAGAGTTTATACAGGGTTACTTGTAAAACATCAATAACCTCTCTAGGGGTGAAAGTACTCATGAATATGAGCAACTTTTTGTATGGGACCGACTCTGAAATCTCAAAAAAAAAATCAGCTTTTCCATACATTTTACAATACCTACTCGGCCAAAATGTATGGAACAGCTGATTTTTTTGAGATTGAGATAGATACTGTAAATACTATCTCTGATTTTAGTAAATAACTGAAAATGTTACATTGAACAAACTGTGATCTTTTGAAAACAAATAAAACCTGTTGATTTTGAAAAAAAAGTTGTGGTTTTTTATTTTTTTGTGTTCGCTTCCTTTTGTGTTTTATATTAAACCTAAGCTATGCACGCAAAACAGGTATAAAAATCTCTAAATAATTTACGCATTTTCGTTTCATAACCTTCATTATTCAACTGCGAAATTTTATTATGGCGAAGTCGAAGTGCATTTAATAGCTCATATTATCACGTAAATAAAAGCGAGGAAAGATAATAGAAACTCAACAAAAATGTCGAATTCAATGAACACCATGCAATTCAATTATCGATATTATCATGAGATATTAGTAATACGCGCTGCTCTACGGCAAGCCGCCATTTTTGTTTCCGTCTCAACAGTCTCAAGTTTAGGTATGCACGATTTTTTTGTAGGTATGTCATGTCTATTCTTTTTTCTATAGTCTAAGGTCGGGGAACATTAATAATGCCAACTTTTCCCTTTTGACCGCGTTCAACGCCGCCGCCGCCGTGCGAAACGCATCATCGACGACGAGTCTTTCGCCGGCCGGTAGGGTTGCCAGGTCGCTAAACCTAATAGCTGGACAGAC
The DNA here is from genome assembly GCA_018467065.1 of Ephestia elutella. Taxonomy (NCBI): domain Eukaryota; kingdom Metazoa; phylum Arthropoda; class Insecta; order Lepidoptera; family Pyralidae; genus Ephestia; species Ephestia elutella. The sequence continues at coordinate 15,468,887 of CM031573.1, forward strand.
CAGCCAGTTTGGCTGGACATTTGGGTAGAAAGGCCGGACACCCTACAAAAAATTCGACAAGCGGCACTTCGGCCTGCGAGAGCGACCGACGACAGACGACTCTCGTCGCCTGCTCTCGGCCGCGCTCGGCGCTCGCTCGTTTGCTAAATGTAAAAAGCCTAACAAAAGTCGGACAAGCCGGATACCGTTTATTTTGGCCGGACACGCAATCAAAAAATCAAGTCACGAAAGCGTATAAGATTCTCTCTGACGTAGCAATTTGACTATAGAAGGTCGTATCGTCGTCGCGAGCCGCGTAGACCCTCTACCTAAATCTATGGATTTGACATTATTTTTATTAGGCACCTTATTTTTTAATGATTTGACAGGTAACATTATTAACTGGTGAATTTAATTGACTAATCTATACTAATATTATAAATGCGAAAGTTTGGATGTGAGTTTGTGAGTTTTGTGAGGATGTTTGTTACTCAATCACGCAAAATCTACTGGACGGATTTCGATGAAATTTGGTACAGAGGTAAATAATGACCTGGAATAGCACATAGGCTACTTTTTATCCCGGAAAAAATGGTTCCCGTGGGCATGGGATACCAATTATAGTAACGCCATCTATTATTTGATAAAATAGACGTCATGTCAAAATGACGTTACGTCAAAGTGACGTTGCACCGGCCGGCAGTATGCCCGGATACGTCGAGGTGTGCGGCCCGCTGCTGAGTGCACGGACTAATGGCACTCTGCTCAAACTTCTATATATTATGTGTGTAAGGGAACATCAGTGAGTTGGTTGTGATGTACATTGCGTGCTGAGGCGGGGCGCGCAACATAGCCGTATAAGGTACACTACATTTTTTCCATTACATCTAACTTGTCATTAGATGGCGCTTTAATTAGTATCGTTGATTTAGTATCCCATAACACAAGTCTCGAACTTACTTTGGGGCTAACTCAATCTGTGTGATTTGTCCGTATATATTTATATTTATTATATTTATATTTATTATAATTAAATACTTGCCTTTAGTTTTCACGGCCTGCCACGAGATGGCACTTTACCGCCGGACAAGTTATTTTAATATTTTTTCGCGAATAATGTTCTTTTGAGTAATATTTTTATAAATGTTTATGTATACAATATAGTGTAGCGAACAGTAGCGCCACAGAATAGTAAGTAGTACTAACGTACATATCGGCTACTCACCGCCCCGCACTCATTTCAAATACCGCACCCCACCCTGCCCAGCACTTCGCTGTAGACATCACTGACACGGATTAGGCGCAATTGGTCCAAAGTTCCAAAAAAATTTCAATTCGCGGTTGGTCAAATTCGCGGTTGGTCCAATTTGCGGTTTTTTCAATTCGCAGTTGGTCCAATTCGCGGTTGGTCTAAAAATAAACAATGTTTCCGAAATTGTAATTTTTTTAAGTGTTAAACTTTGTATATTGAGAAGCTAAGATCATATAGTAGTAGTTAGGTTTAGGTTATTTTTTTTAGACCGCCCGGAAAGACTTGAAGGCAGAAAATAAGTTAGGTTCAGGTTACTTTTTATGAACACCCGGAAATACTTTGAGGGTGGAAAAGAAGTTAGGTTCAGGTTATTTTTTTATTACCGCCCGGAAAGACTTGAAGGCAGAAAATAAATTAGGTTCAGGTTACTTTTTATGACCACCCGGAAAGACTTTGAGGGCGGTAAAGAAGTTAGGTTCAGGTTTTTTTTTTATTACTGCCCAGAAAGACTTGAAGGCAGAAAATAAGTCCTTTAGGCGCGATTGGTCCAATTCGCATTTTGTCCAGTTCACCAATTCGCGGTTGGTCCAGTTCGCGATTGATCCAATTCATACTAATTCTACTTTGCGGCCGATTTGATCCGCCATTATAGGAGCCCTCTCTGTATTCATTTCAATGGTAGATCAATGAGATGTCAATGAGAGTTTATTTATATAAATCCTTTAAATTGTGGTGTTCTTATAATAATCTGTATTATAAAAACAGCGACATAATAATAAATTTAGTAATAATCCCTTGAGTGAAAATTGGCACGTTATTTTATCTTTATCAATATATCTTTCTATGCGCGGTAACGATGAAATTTTCGCGTCATTTTGATTGAAAATCACAACACGCAAGCAGCCTTACTAACATGCACAGTTGCACACATATATAATATGCGAGTGTATAAACGGTATTTGCCTATGAGTTTGTAATTTTGCCTATTTTACCTATTTTTCAACTTGCACCATCGTGAATAAAGTGCTAACTCGCGCTCAAGCAACAGTTTCACAGGGGCGGGATAATGATTAATCGTTTTTTGCCGCTGGCGAAGCCGCGGGTAACAGCTAGTAAATTATTATTTATACTATCTAATACCTATTTCTCTTATACCCTTTTCTAGATAGTGTCTTCTGGATGGAAGACAACAAAAAGATACGGAAATAGCCAAAGAATGGATTTAGGTAAATTAATAAAATTTCATTTACATTTGAATTCCGTACCCATACGGTAACGTGAAATACCGAACTAAATATATAAAAGCCAAGTACCTAAGACAACTGAAAAATTGTTTATAACGATTATTTTCAGTACTTTTCGGTGCTGTTTGTTAAGTCATTTAGCTGCCAAATTATACTATATAAACAAAAGATAGCGATAACTGCTTCAAGGAACATACGACGTTTTGGGTAGAGCATATATAATCTAAAAAATAAAAACATATTTGTCAGTATCAAGCATTGTATTTTAAGGTTATAACAATGGCGTATGAATGGAGAGACAAAGTTGTGCTTATAACCGGTGCGGCTGCGGGAATTGGAGCTTTGATAGTAAGGAAATTGGTCGAGAATGAGAAAGTCAAGGTATTTTTATTTTTATTTTGTTTTCTTTGGAAAACCATACAGTTTCATAACTAAAATTACAAAATAACTTAAGTAACTACAAACACATTTAATAGGTACTAAAGTACTCTCATATAGAAATAAGAAATGGAATGCATGGAATTTTTTCACCATATCTTATTTCTATATGAGAGTACTTTAGTACTAATATTGCATCTGAGATGCTCAAAAATCCAAAAATAAACATTTAATAGGTTTTCGCATATAGACACATACATTCCTGTTTTTTTTAAATATATGCTTTTCTCAATATCCAAAGCTCTTCATTACTATTACGTCAATATTTAGTTCAGTCAGGGAGGAGAATAATGACCCATGTATCCAAATTTCCTAGTTACTCAGAATCAGAAGGCAGGCCGTCAAAATTTTAGTTTTTACAGGTTTGTACAGGGTGCTTCGCGGGAATATAAGAATGCACTATATAATTATAGTGCAGGTATTTCTTATATTATCTTATAGGGCCCTATCTCATACAGAGAACATAAAGACTCTCTATAAAATTGCACAACGAGCAGCGAAGCGCCGGCTGTGCATCAAAATCAGATTGTGGAACATAATTAAGTTTCTATTTTTAACATAAATAACGTAAGCGTTAAACGGGAGGACTTTGACCAGCAGGACGTACCTACAGTCGGCTGCAGAGAAATCTACCTCATTGATATAGGAATCGGTCTATGCAGCTGACTGTACGTAATATCTAAACTTCTATAGGCTCTAGACCTGAGAGTTGACAGTTAAGATAATAAAAATAATCATTATTTTTCAGCACGTAACAATCCTTGATGTAAACGAAGAGGGTGCTGCCTTAGCGCAAGACTTAAATAAAAAAATCGGAAAAGTTATAGTGGTATTTTTCAAATGTGATATAACCAAAGATGATGAAGTGAACGCTGCTTTCAAGTGGATTAAAGATAGGTTTGGCTATCTCGATGAGCTTCTCAATAATGCTGGAATTATGAACGATAGCTACCAGGCGTATAAGAAACAGGTGGACGTCAATTTGGTAAGTGACGTCAATGACAATCGTAAATCTTATTTTTAAAACCCCGATGAAAAAAGAGGGGTGCTATAAATTCATGTGTCTGTGTGTCATCGTAACTTTCACACGGATGAATCAATTTTTGTTTGTAATAAAAATTGTTGATGCTTATAAACTCTGTGCACTGTCGCATGGTAGCAGCGCCGTGTATAGCTGGCTTTACGTATAGCCATTGCGTTTGCCTCCTGGCAACATTGCGCGGACGGCTTCCGGCCGTCGACATTCAGTGGTCCTTTGAACGCGCGCACACGAGGCCGTGTCGCAGGAAATATCGCGGTGATATAGCCACCATCTTGGGTTGTTGCATTTTGAAGTCGCGCGGCGTGGCGTTAATTTTGTTTGTAATAACTGATTTGAGTTATAATTGTGAGCTTCCTTTTGTTAAATAACTATTGAACGTTCGTGTTGGTGAAAAACCCTGTTATTGTGACTGTTTCTTGTGAGATGCGAAACGTGGCTGCCTGGGGACGCCGACATCTGTTGCCGAGCCAACTTTGGGAAGAAATCTATTTGTTTGTTCTGGGGAATTGAGATCTCGGGGTAGGTTTGGTGTTTAGGGACCGCATTCCCCCTTTCCGAAGACACTCAAGATTGGATCCGAAGAGCAGAAGATTAAGTTTGGTAAGTGACCCTTGGGTTTGTGGGTGGTTGTAGTTATTAAGTTAGGTTATTATATAGGGCCCTATAGCTCCCTTTATAAGCTATAGTGGTAGCAGACTGCGTATAGGTTAGGTTTTAGGCTCTAGTCGGACAGACGCAGTGCCGTATATAATCTTTACCGTCGGGTATCATCGGGCTTTTGGGGACCTATAGGTCTCCACTTAAAATCTGGTCTTTTTCGGTGAAGAGGTTCACGGCGCTTCGTTTGTCCGGATTCTCTGCGCACATTTTCTGGCAGCAGAGCGTAGTTGTTCTGCACATTTTCTGGTAGCAGAGCGTAGTTGTTCTGCACATTTTCTGGTAGCAGAGCGTAGTTTATCTACCCTCTATTTGTTCGTTTGTAAAAAATAATTAATTGTTTGTAAAAATTATTAGATTTTTCTTAGTTTGTTTGTATAATAATATTTGTAACCTTTTTTGTATTTGTTTGCGGTTTGTACCGTGCGTTCCGGGTTTGTGCCATTCTCATACCTACCGCGGTTCTTCGTGTAGTTGTTTGATTTTGTTGTTTTTTATTTACCTTTTGTTATTTTTTGCTTGTGACTTGACGCGATGGCGAAGGTCCCCAATGCTAAGGCGACACTCGCCAACGAATTGAGATGGTTTGTGACGGCCGGTGGACTCCTGTCCCGGAAGGACAGGGAGGCCGCTATACTGGAAAGAGCGGATCAGCTCCGCTCACGATTGAACAACGCGGAAGCGGCCATGGCGGCGCTTACCGAAGCCGACCTTACCCCGGAGGTCTACGCAGGTCACGTGGCGGACCTGGACCAGATCCTGAGTCTGCACGATGACATCGTGGAGGCGGCGGCCGCAATAAGGGCGAGACAGGCTGGCGGACCAGCCCCTCGCACACCTGTTAGACAGGAAGGACCAGCGGTTACTGGTCGGCTCCCCACCCTTCAGCTGTCCCACTTTGGGGGTAGGATGGAGGAGTGGGTGGCATATAAAAATATGTTTGAGTCCCTGGTCGTAGCACGACAGGATTTGTCGAAGGCCCAGAAGATGGCCTACCTCCTCTCCACTCTTGAGGGTGAAGCGCGGTCGCTCATCCAGCACCTCCGGGTGGAGGACGACCAGTACGACACGGCTTGGGAGTTATTGAACTCCCGCTACCAAAACTTACGTTTGTTAGCGGATGCGCACGCCGCACAGTTGATGGCCCTGCCCAAGGTGGCCAACAGGGCACAGTTGCGCCTGCAGTTGCTCACGCCCGTTACAGTGGCCTGTAACGCGCTCCGCACACTGGGGCTGCCGGTGGACCAATGGTCCTTTTTGCTGGTGCACATTGTATTGGGCAAATTACCCAATGACATCCGCTCGCGCTTTGAGCGCGAGAATGCGGAACGGGATAGCACCACCCTACCAACATTCACTGACTTGGTGAAGTTTTTGGAGTTTGAGGCACGGGCGGCTGAGAATACCATGACGGACTCAGCGCCATCCAGAGCGCCTGAACGTAGGCCCCAACAGGGACGGCAACCGCCACCGCGTGGAGCTGGTGTGCGGGTTGCACACACGGCAGCAGTCGCGGGGGACGCGGACTGCCTGCAATGTGGCCGGATGGGCCACAGCCTGCTGCAATGCAGGGACTGGCAGAGACTGCCAGTACAAGATCGGCGCCGCATGGCAAGGCGGCATGAACTTTGCTTTTACTGTTTGGGCAGTCACTATGCACGTGACTGTCCCAGAGCCATACCATGCAGTGCATGCCGTGGGCTGCACCACGTGATGCTCTGCATGAACCGGAACGGGGATGGCCCCCGGTTGTTGAGGCAGGGGTCCCCTATGGGCGGGGGCGCTCCTGCGCGAAGCCCTCCACCATCGGACGGAGGACGCGGCTTCGCTCGTCGCACCCCCCTCGGGAGGGGGTCGCGTACCTGCGCGGGTCTTGGCGGACCGGGACCACGCGCCCCAAGGTCATGGCCAGTATGTAGCTGGCCAGGCCCCGGATAGGGCCCCCATGGGCGGGGGCCCTAGATCGGACGTGAGAGTGGGGACACCCCCTCCACGCGGGTTACCAATACCCAACACATGCAGCCGCAGCGGTTTTCTCCGCCGCTGCACGAGTACCCACGGCTGGAGTACCACCCGCCGTACTATAGGTATGGCCGGGCCGCGGGTTATGCCCCCTCAGATGGGGATGTGCACTCGCCCGCCATATTATCCGGGTCAGTGGCGCGCCCCTGGTTTGGAGAGAGTGGGGAGCCCGTAACTAGCTTGCTCCCTTGCTGGGACAGAGCCGCGGACGGTTCTGCTCCCTACCGCGGTGGTCCGCGTATGGGGTCGTGGGGAAGCCATTAATTTGAGAGCTCTGTTGGACTCAGGGGCTCAAAGCAGTTTGGTTACCACTCGAGTGGCACACCAGTTAGGTTTAGTCGTGGAGGACTCGCCTGTGCCACTTCTTGGAGTTGGTGGCATACAAGTGAAGTGTCTGACGGGCCAGACACTTGTCACCTTTTCTTCGCTGAAGTCCTCCACAATGAGGATCACGACTTCGGCTATGGTAATGGATACCATTGCGGGTTGGCACCCCTCGACAGACATACCGCCGGGTGTGTTGTCTTTGGTTTCGGGTCTGGATTTGGCCGACCCCTTTGTCTTTCATCCCGGCCCAGTGGACTTGCTCCTGGGCTCGGACGTATTGGGTTGGATTTTGTTGGGTACACAGAAGGCTCTGGGTTCGTCTTCACTGATGGCAGTGTCTACGATTTTTGGTTTTGCCCTGATGGGCCCTGTGTTTGATAATGGCACCGCGGAGGAGCCACCGGTTGTCGCATCTGCGTCCTTGGCCAAGACCATGCAAAGGTTTTGGGAGGTGGAGGAGCCACCTATGAGTTCCAGGATGGATCCGGAACACGCTGAGTGCGAAGCCCTTTTTCGATCGACCACGGAGAGGTTGCCCTCCGGTCGGTTTGTAACTAGGTTACCCTTTGTTGCCTCTCGTCCTAGCCTAGGGCAAAGTAGGGCGCTTGCGGAGAAACGACTGCTGTCCATGGAGCGACGCATGCAGCGTGACCACGTACTTCGCGATAAATATATTGAATTTATGCGCGAGTACGAGGATTTGGGTCACATGTCTCCGGCTCGAGTTGATTGGAGCTCAACTGAGCATTATTTTTGCCCCACCACGCGGTGGTGAAGGCCTCAACAGGCAAATTGAGGACCGTCTTCGATGGGTCCGCACCCACTTCGAACGGGGTTTCGTTGAATCTGTGTTTGCATTCGGGTCCCAAATTGCATAGGGACATAATTGACATCATCTTGAACTTTAGAAGACATCAAGTGGTTTTTGGTGCGGACATCCGGATGATGTTCCGCCAGACAGTCATACATCCTGAGGACAGGCGATTCCAGTTGATACTGTGGCGTGAGCGCCCTGAGGATCCTGTGACGGTGTATGAACTCAACACAAACACGTATGGTTTGAAATCTAGTCCCTATATCGCCATCAGATCATTGCTTGAATTGGCAGAGCGGGAACGGATCCGCTTTCCCCGTGGGGCTTCCGTGCTGTCACGTGACTTGTATGTCGATGACGTGTGCACCGGAGCCCAAAGTATTGAGGAGGCCCTCCTACTGCGGGATGAATTGATTGAAATATTGAAAACAGGTGGCTACGAGCTACGTAAGTGGTTGTCCAATGAGCCTAAAGTTCTAGAAGGGATCCCGGAGGATCACCAACAGAACCCTCACCTGTTTGAGGATGTGGATGATCCCAACAGGATAGCGGTGCTGGGCATGCAGTACCAGCCGCTAACCGATATTTTTACATTCCAAGTGGACTTGGAAATACCAAAGGTCTGGACTAAGAGAACGGTGTTGTCCGTAATAGCCCGTATGTTTGATCCAAGCGGTTGGATCAGTCCAGTGATATTCTCTGTAAAGTGTCTTCTTCAGAGACTTTGGACTTTGGGCGTCTCGTGGGACGAGCCGCTGTTTGGCTCTCCATTGGATGATTGGCTCGAGTTGTTTTCATCGATTAAGGAAGTCAATCGGATTGCCTTGCCTCGTCGAATATTGCCCCGGGAAATATCGAGCCAGCCTGCATGGCTTTTGTGACGCGTCGGAGCGAGGCTACGCCGCGTCAGTCTATATGCGGACAGTTGACGCCGATGGCCGGGTCAATGTCTCGCTTTTGTTAGGGAAGAGCAAGGTCGCCCCCATCAGGACTAGGCTGACTATTCCCAAGCTTGAGTTGAGTGGAGCTCACCTTCTCTCTAAATTGTTGCATCACGTTGCATGTGAGCTGGCGGCCACGGTCGAGATACGGGACATCTTCGCCTGGTCGGATAGCCAGGTCGCGCTTGCATGGTTGCGCGCGGCCCCACATACCTTGGAGGTTTTTGTGGGAAATCGGGTTTCCCAAATCCAGAATATCGGAATTGATATAACATGGAGACATGTGCCGGGAGAGCTTAACCCAGCGGACTGTGCTTCCCGAGGTTGTACGGCACCAGAACTGGTGTCACACCAGCTCTGGTGGGGTCCAGAGTGGCTGATGGGATCAGAAACATCTTGGCCTGTCTGTCAGACAGATGTTACTTCTTTGAGTTTGACTGGGCTCCGTGTACATGCTGTAGTCGCTGAGACGACGTCGGAGCCGGATTGGCTACTTGCTCGGTATAGCAGCTTGGATAAGCTTCTGGGTGTCACCAGTTGGATTAAGCGTTTCATACATAATTGTAGAAACCCACAAACAAAGCGGTTGGAGCCGATTGCAGGTGCAGAAGAGCGCCGGAGCGCATTGTTGCATTGGGTCCGTGTCGTGCAGACCGGACGGTTTGAGTCAGAGCTTCGTATTTTGCGCGACGGACGCGCTAAGTTGAAGGGCGCGGTCGCTCGTTTGAACCCGTACATTGACTCGGATGGGCTTCTTCGGGTTGGAGGCAGGCTCCGGAAGGCGGATCTTCCATATGAGACTCGCCATCCTCTGTTGTTGCCCAAGGGCGGACCCTTGGTGCAGCTTTTGGTGTCTGATCGACACATTCGTAACGCCCATGCTGGGTGCAATGCTTTGTTGGCTATTTTGCAACGCGAATTTTGGATTTTGTCTGCCCGAAGAGCAATCCGTAGTGTCCTGTTTCGATGTATTGCATGTTATAGGTTGAAGGCATCCACGATGCAACCACAGATGGGTGATTTGCCCGCTGATCGAATCCGACCTTCGAGGCCGTTTGACGGCGTTGGGACCGATTTTGCCGGTCCCTTTTCGATCAAGGCTTCTCCCTTTCGTAATGCCCGTATTGTGAAGGGCTATTTGTGTGTATTTGTTTGTTTGGCCACCAAGGCTGTCCATTTGGAGGTGGTATCGGCTCTGACTACGGGGGCCTTCGTCGCCGCGTTGGATCGCTTTGTTTCGCGTCGAGGTCTACCTTCCCTTATTAGATCTGATAATGGCACAAACTATAAGGGAACTGTAAATTATCTTAAGGATGTTTCTGTGTTTATTGATAAAAATTGTACTAGGTTAAGTCAAATTGCTGCCCAAAGGGGAATAACCTGGAAGTTTAGTCCCCCAAGTTGCCCCCATTGGGGAGGGATTTTTGAAGCGGCTGTGAAATCCGCAAAGACCCACCTCCGCCGCATTATCGGAGAAACGGCTCTAACTTTTGAAGAGCTGGCCACAGTGTTTTTGTAAAGTTGAGGCGGTCCTCAACTCTCGTCCTCTCTGTCCGCTATCTCCAGATCCAAATGACTTGGAAGCTCTCACCCCTGGTCATTTTTTGGTGGGAGGGCCGTTGAATGCCCTGCCCGAATACCCGTGGAAGGATGAACGCGTATATCGGTTGTCGCGTTTTCAAATGTTGCAGCAAATGAGCCAGGACTTTTGGCGTCGCTGGTCGCTTGAATATTTGCATTTGCTGCAGCAAAGAGTGAAGTGGACAGACAGGACTGAGCCTCCCAGGGAGGGTGATTTAGTATTGTTAAAAGAGGCAAATTTGCCCTCATTGCTTTGGCGACGAGCTCGCATATTACGTTTGATTCTTGGCGGAGATGGCACTCCGCGTGTGGCTGAGGTGTTGGTCGACGGTTCGATTTTAAGGAGAGCTGTGACCTCTCTCGCCCGCCTTCCCGTAGAGTAAGCTAGCGGTCTGCTTCTCAGACCGGGACGGGGGGATGTTTGTAATAAAAATTGTTGATGCTTATAAACTCTGTGCACTGTCGCATGGTAGCAGCGCCGTGTATAGCTGGCTTTACGTATAGCCATTGCGTTTGCCTCCTGGCAACATTGCGCGGACGGCTTCCGGCCGTCGACATTCAGTGGTCCTTTGAACGCGCGCACACGAGGCCGTGTCGCAGGAAATATCGCGGTGATATAGCCACCATCTTGGGTTGTTGCATTTTGAAGTCGCGCGGCGTGGCGTTAATTTTGTTTGTAATAACTGATTTGAGTTATAATTGTGAGCTTCCTTTTGTTAAATAACTATTGAACGTTCGTGTTGGTGAAAAACCCTGTTATTGTGACTGTTTCTTGTGAGATGCGAAACGTGGCTGCCTGGGGACGCCGACATCTGTTGCCGAGCCAACTTTGGGAAGAAATCTATTTGTTTGTTCTGGGGAATTGAGATCTCGGGGTAGGTTTGGTGTTTAGGGACCGCATTCCCCCTTTCCGAAGACACTCAAGATTGGATCCGAAGAGCAGAAGATTAAGTTTGGTAAGTGACCCTTGGGTTTGTGGGTGGTTGTAGTTATTAAGTTAGGTTATTATATAGGGCCCTATAGCTCCCTTTATAAGCTATAGTGGTAGCAGACTGCGTATAGGTTAGGTTTTAGGCTCTAGTCGGACAGACGCAGTGCCGTATATAATCTTTACCGTCGGGTATCATCGGGCTTTTTGGGGACCTATAGGTCTCCACTTAAAATCTGGTCTTTTTCGGTGAAGAGGTTCACGGCGCTTCGTTTGTCCGGATTCTCTGCGCACATTTTCTGGCAGCAGAGCGTAGTTGTTCTGCACAATTTTGATTTAGTTTTTAGGGTTCCGTAGTCCGACAACGAACCCTTATAAAATCGTTCAGTCCGTCCGTCCGTCCTAGTCTATCACAGCAGAATATCTTCTACGTTTATGGACTGATTTGCATATTTGCATGTAACTTGGTTCGAGGATACTTCACATATAGATCTCATTTTTTAAAATACAAAAAATTTAAATTACCCCTTTTTAAGATTACCTCCCCATACATGTAAAGGGGGGGGTGAATTATTTTTTGAGTGCACCCCCTTGTGTGGGGTATCGTTGAAACGGACTATGAAAATAAGGTAGGGTTTCCATACAACACTTTTTTATCAGCTTTACCATTTGCGAGATATAGCCCGCCAAAGTCGTTTACACGGTGTGTCCCCCCCTGTAATTTCTAAAGTCTTAGACCTATAAACTTCAAATCACTCACGTAAAGAAACAGGCGCGGAAACTCTTATTTAAAATTGTTTCGGGTATCCTGTGATGAATACTTTAGAAATTATAAATAAAATAAAAATATATACTTTTTTCTTGCAAGAAATGCAAAACAGCGCGGTGCCAAAAATGACTACGGAACCCTACCTTATGCGTGGTCCGACACGCACTTGACCGGTTTTTTTGTTCGAAAAGTGACTTTAGCGAGGTGTTCTTAGCGATATGATTTATGGATATAATTTTAGCGTTAGGGAATAATCTAAATTTTGTCAACGTGAAGTCGGGGTTTTTGTAAATTTGTACATAGGCAGGTACCTAATTTATGTTATTTCAATGGTATGTCGGGGTTTTTCCTAAATTTGTAATTTATATTATTAGGTACATTAAGTACATCATAAATCAACTTAATCTCAGCGTTATCATGAATTATGTACATTTCGCAACATCTTATTTTTTCTTGTTTACATACTTGCATACTTACGTAAACTCAATAAAATGCACGTTACACTTTAAAAACCCGGCCAAGTGCGAGTCAGGCTCGCGCACCAAGGGTTCCGTACACGCAAAGCATCTCCATTGTAGCTCAACTAAAAGACCAACTAGTTTCAAAAACGAACTTAACCGTAGTTCGATCCCTAGGATTCATACTGCATCGAGCGCAAAAATAAGTTTGTAACGCTTTTTTTAGACTTCCAACAACATATTACGCGTTGACGTATAATTTTGATTATTTTTTTTGCTGAAAGAGACCGTGGATCCGAGTATTCGATATTAATTTCAACTTGATACATTTAAGTTTGACAGACAGACGGACAACAAAGTGATCTTATAGGGTTCCATTTTTGCCATTTGAGGTACGGAACCCTAAAAAAATAAATAAGTTGTTAAAGTACTCTTATTAAATATAGAAATTAGATATGATGAAAAAATTCCATGCGAGCAGGACTTGCATGGGTGCACAAAAACAAAAATAAAACTGTTTACTATTAGATTAATGTTTCATTTTCATAACAGTAAAACCTCACATGCAAATAAACATACCCACACATAAGCCTTTAGTCACTTATGCCTTTAGGCTAAATAAATACGAGTATCTTGATATATTATTTAGTTACCTACATACTTTTGACGTCGTGTTTACTAAAATTTTAGACTAACTAAAACAATTCTCAATCATCTTTTTTATATTTTCAGACTGCCCTGTACACTTGTACACTAAAAGCTCTAGAGATAATGCGTAAAGACGAAGGGGGGAGAGGGGGAACTATCATAAACACAGCTTCCATCGCGGCCCTGTTCCAACACCCTTGTTGTCCTATGTACAGCGGCACCAAAAGTGCAGTCCTACAGTTTACTTTATGTCTCAGTGTGAGTATTATACATCTTTCTCTCTCAGCCAAAACACATCCACTGCTGGACAAAGGCCTCCCCCAAGGATTTCCACAACGACCGGTCCTGCGCTGCCCGCATCCATGCGCAACCCGCGACCTTCACCAGGTCGTCGGTCCACCGAGTGGGAGGCTTGCCAACACTACGTTTTCCGGTTCGTGGTCGCCACTCGAGAACTCTTCTGCCCCAACGGCTATCTGTTCTACGAGCTATGTGCCCCGCCCACTGCCACTTAAGTTTGGCGATTCTGCGGGCTATGTCGGTTACTTTAGTTCTCCTACGGATCTCCTCATTTCTGATTCAATCACGCAGGGAAACTCCGAACATAGCACGCTCCATCGCCCTTTGGGTAACCTTGAGTATTATACATACAAAATACAAATCCTGAGGCTGAGCTGTACCGTCTTACTTTGACGGTAACCTTAACCGAACCATAACCGCACTGGTTAGGTAAAGACTTGTGACACTACTCCGAAACTTCAATTTCGGTGCAACTGCCCAAGTAATAAATATAGGTAAAGGTAAATGCGAAAATAAGTCTAATTAACCTATTTGTTTGTTAAATTTTCACTCTTAATCTATACATACATATAATAAAACAGTAATAATATTTTGTCTGTACATTTAGTATTTTTGACTGAAATGGATAGAGGGAGACCTAAAAAGAATAATAGAAAGCAAAAATATTTTTTGGAATTTCTTGTCTGTCTGTCTGTCTGTCTTTCTGTCTGTCTGTCTGTCTGTCTGTATGTATGTACGCGTTTCACGCAAAAACTACTGGACGGATTTGAATGAAACTTTTTTTGTTGTATAGCGATTAAGCCTGGGCAACATATAGGCTATAATTGATTTTGAAAACTGGAACACCTGATGAAGAACCTTAACAGAACAGCTAAACTGAAGAACTCCAAGAGACCAGCTACTCTATTACATATATGGAAATGGCGACTTAGCAAAAGTCGTTCAACCTGATGAGCATTTTCTACTGACGTATAAATAATGAAGGTCTGGAACATCTGTTCCCGTTCATCAACATATATTCCCGCAGGACACGGGATAACCATATGGCTGAAATTTTGAGTACTGGAGTTTAGGTTACTACAGTTTGGAACACAAAAAGATTTTTCACTAAGCGAAACTCACGCGGGCGAAGCCGCGGCTACAGCTAGTTTTGAAATATTCAGACACATTGTCAGGACAGAAAACAGAAACCAGAAATTTTGCTTCACTTACTTAGGTACCTACACTATGAATAGTTACGGGCGAGGAAAGCAATCAATTAAGGGCCTTACTATGAAGATGCAACGTCTGCCAACTACCTTCTACTCTACTCATAGAATAAGTCCTACATAGGTTTTTGGCGACCTCAGTGGCCTGATGGTTATCTTACCACGCTGAACTGCCACACTGGGGATCTCGGGTTCGATCCCCGGTCGGGTCGAATCTGGATCAGTTTTCAAGATGGAAAATGATCTTTTTCAGATTGACCTGGGTCTTGGATGTTTATCTATATATGTATTTGTTATAAAATATAACACAAGTCTCAAACTTACTTTGGGGCTAACTTAAGGTGTGATATTTATTTATTTATTCTTGTCATTGTAAGGCACATTGCCTCACCCAAATTGCAGTTGCAACAGTGCAGCTATTTTTTACTATCAGAGTAAATGCCTCACCAAATGTTGATGTTTTCTTTTAGCTCGACGAGTACTATTCTCGCACAGGTGTACGGATGATAACAATTTGTTACGGCGCTTCTGGAACTTCTTTGTTGACTAAACCAAAAATGGGTAGTTTTGATAAAGGCATAGACGAGGGTATGGATAAGCTGTTAAGCACACTGTATCTACAGAAGTAAGTACAAACGATAACATTGCTCCGAGGTATTTTTTTAAAAACATAGGGCGGCAAACGAGCAAGCGGGTCACCTGATGGTAAGCGATCACCGCTGCCCATGGACTACTGCAACACCAGGGGTATCACAAGAGTGTTGCCGGCCTTTCAAGAAGATGTAGACTCGTTTTTTGAAGGTTCCAATGTCATATCGGTTCGGGAACACCGCCGCAGGAAGTTGATTCCACAGTTTGGTCGTCATTAGTTATAATATGGAAAATAAAGGACTTTTTTTAACTCACCAAAAACACACAACAATGATTTTAACGGGACTTAGCACGAACCTTATAATATATAGCGGCTGACGTTTCGGCAGCTTTGCAGCCTCCCGTCACAGATTATACCCTTATAACAACTCATTTGCTCCCGTGGTCGCAGCTAGATAAGCTTCGTGCTTCCCGTCAAAATCATAGTTAATATGTTTAATGTAGTTTGAGAAAGACTATCACAAAGAACTCTTGAGGCGAGTCATTTGCATTCGATTTTACTATTTTACTAAAGTGCTTTACCAGAATAGACGGGTTTTTGGATCTGCGATTATTTGCTTAGACTTTTCAATAAAGCGTTTAAAGTTATGTATTCGGAGTTCGCAATGTTTATATTGGTAAAATAAAATTATAGGTACCTAGAAAAGAGTTCCCTCTAATAACTAACCTAACCGCCTACGATAGGTAGGTACCAATGCCACTTAACCAGACTATTTTCGTGATCCAGTGAAGCCCGTGAATTTCTAAAAGTTCT
The DNA here is from genome assembly GCA_018467065.1 of Ephestia elutella. NCBI lineage: Eukaryota > Metazoa > Arthropoda > Insecta > Lepidoptera > Pyralidae > Ephestia > Ephestia elutella. Next base: position 15,484,900 of record CM031573.1, read on the forward strand.
CAAATCATGAGTATTCAATCGAGAACTCGATTGTGAAACTTGAAAAATACTCATTGATTATAAAATAAGTTATGAGTGTCTACCATAGAAGTAATAGGTATTTTCTGATTTATTAATACTTGCCATGGTGTTTTGTTTACCTCGTTTCCAGACCCGAAAGTGCGGCCAATGGATTAATCGACACATATAAATATGGTGAAAATGGCAGCACCTGGGTGTCCACCCGCGACAAGCCAGCCAAGGATATAACTGAAGAAGTCACGAAAGCGTACAAAATTCTTGCTAAATTGACAGAGTGAATATACCTAACTAGGTACTACTATTACAAAAATTATTTTCATTTATTGGTAGGTTAATGAGGTACAAATTATAATGTTAAAGGTGCTTGCGTTTTTTTAATGGCTACTATACCGTACAAATTCCTCTCCAGGCTGTAGCTGTAAGTAAGTGACGAGCTGAGTGTAGATTCCAGATCAAGAAAAAGCAAAATGAAGTCAAACTTACATCATAAGTACCTAGGTACCTAGTAATACAAATAATTGTTCAAGAGCGTGTCCGAAAGTACCTATCCTGTAGAAATGCGGACACTTGAACTTATATTTACTTCCACTTTTATAGAACTAAAGAAAATAACCTAAGTAAGTATATACCATCATATGAATGAAAATTGTTCCTACAAATATTTTTCATAGGTACTAAAATAATTTTTTAAAGTTTATCGTCTATTACTCATAAACGTGTAAAGTCTAAAGAGCCGTGATAGTTTTCCTTTAAAATTCATTTTCACTTCTCATGCTCGGAAAGTGCTTATTTGTGCAGGATATAGGCTGCACAAAATCAATTTTGTGCACAAGGGCATTAACGTATCTACTCATAAATGTCTCTATATTAAGGCACTTCTGTTATAATATTTACTTTTAATTTATTTGCCTCTGAAGTACGGTAGGTTATTTAATTAATTTAGAAAAAATATTATTACAAAATTAATTTAATAGTAGGCTGTATAGGTCTGCAGCCCAAGCCTATCAATGTCGTAAAGTGGCTCTTGTTTTTTGTGCGTTTAATATGTAATTTCTTCAATTTTATTTATTTCCTCGCAATCGAAGTGAAAAGCAGAGTTTATAACTCGTCCACAAAACGATTTTTATCCTCGACATTACTATCAGCCCTCGCCTTCGGCTCGGGCTGCTAAAAGTCTCGGATAAAAATGATTCGTTTTGTGCACTTGTTGTAAAATCTACTATATATTTGCTATATCTAGATATTATAATTTTTTTCACTTCTCATGCTCTGAAAGTGCTTATTTGTGCAGGATATAGGCTGCACAAAATCGAATTTTGTGCACAAGGGCATTAACGTATCTACTCATAAATGTATCTATATTAAGGCAAAGAAAATGAGCCATACAGCCAAACACGATAAAAAGTTCATAGGTAGAATTTGTTTTTTTATAATATTTACTTTTAATTTATTTGCCTTATGTGTTTTTTAAGACATAAAAGATATTAAAATTTAAATTTAAGTACGGTAGGTTTTTTAATTAATTTAAGAAAAATATTATTACAATATTAATTTAATAGTAGGCTGTATAGGTCTGCAGCCCAAGCCTATCAATGTCGTAAGAAAAAAAAAATAATGCGCCGGGAAACAGCTTATGTTTTTTCGTGCGTTTAATAATTTCTTCAATTTGATTTATTTCCTCGCAATCGAAGTGAAAAGCAGAGTTTATAACTCGTCCACAAAACGATTTTTATCCTCGACATTACTATCAACCCTCGCCTTCGGCTCGGGCTGCTAAAAGTCTCGGATAAAAATGATTCGTTTTGTGCACTTGTTGTAAAATCTACTATTTCATGCCACCATTTTTCTACCTTCCACCATTTTCCTGTTCGAGGGACACTTGACTCTAACAAAATTTAGCACTTTAAAGTTAAATACTCATCATATTTTAAAAATACTTAGGTACCTATCAAATGATAACCCACACGATGATATAATCGGAAGAAAAAAACATTCCCACTTTAGCTGAGGAGGCCCCCTAAAAATTTTTTTTTTCGTAATTTTATTCCACAGTTAACTCCGCGTAATAAATATGTATTTCTATACCAAATTACAGTTTTCTAGTACTAACGTAGTCTCTGAGATATACCGCGGACAGACGGACGGACGGACGGACAGACATGACGAACCTATACCTAAGGGTTCCTTGTTTACTTCGGAACCCTAAATGAACAAAAGCTTATAAAAATAAGGCCCCAAGGGGGTATCCCTTACCCCCTTGGCCCTTGGTGACTGCATACTTGCTAACTAATATCAAATGCGAAAGTGAGTTTGTTTGTTTTTTTTAGGTTTTATTTGTTTGATTGTTACCTCTTCACGCTTTATCTATCTAGTGAACTAATCTTCCTAAAATTTCGCTTACACAAAGTATTAGTAGAAGGATTTTGGTCATAGGGTACCTTTCATCCCGGAAAAAACGCGGTTAACGTGGGAAATTAAAGCCAGCGAAGCCGCGGGCAAAAGCTAGTTTGTTATAAAAATATATCCATGTAACTACTAAAAGTGGAACTGGGCTGGACATGTTTGCCGCATGCCGCCAAATAGATGGGCCCGACTAGCTACCCTATGGGTTCCAGAGGGGCGTAGGCGAAAGGGAAGACCGCGAATTTGCGGGATTATTTGCGGGAGTGGAAGTGGGCTTCACTCAACAGAGAATTGTGGAAGGAGAAAGGGGAGGCCTTTGCCCAGCAGTAGGACACATCACCAGGCTAACAAAAAACTACTAAAACAAGTTTGAACTAAGTTAATATTGTGACTAACATGACAATAGACCCTGCCTGTCTGAAATAAATGTTTTAAATTGAATGGAAAAATAAAAAAATCGTGGATCTAGGTCAAGGAGGATATCCTATATCCTCCTTGATATAGGTGAATAATAACATCTATCTATGCATAGTACGCATGTCTGCTTAGGTTCATTATAACTGACAGCAGTTGAGAGTACGCCCCAATTTGGCTAGATTAGACATGGCGAAAGCACATGAGTAGTTGAAAGGACTGTGGAACCAACTTCCTGCGGCGGTATTCCCGAACCGATACGACATTAGAACCTTCAATAAAAAAAAATTCCAAAAAAAATGAACCGACTTCCATTGTAAAACTTAAAATCATGAAATAACTTAATAGGTAGATTAATCAAAAAGAAAAATGTATTGGCATGCTACCTACTGATTGAGGTGAAGTCGGTGCCAAGTGCAGGAATAAGGATATTAGGCATTTTAAGTAATTATACATATGATTCTAATGTAAATTTAGATTATTTAATTTTTAATTTGGCACCGACTTCACCTCAATCAGTACCTAGGTAGCATGCCAATACATTTTTCTTTTTGATTTATCTACCTATTAAGTTATTTCATGATTTTAAGTTTTACAATGGAAGTCGGTTATTTTTTTTTGGAAAAAAAAAATATTTTATCATTTTTAGTGCACTTGGCGCCATTTTGTTGTCATGAAAACTTAAACCTATTTTTTCACTGGCCGAAAGTTAAGAAATCGAAACGTTATGTCAGTTTGATTTGAAATGTCAGAACTTGTCAGAATTCAACAGAAATCTATTATTTTTAGCACTTAAATAAATATACCAAGAGCCCGCGACGACCAACCTTCCTTATTTTAAAAATGCTGAATGTTTCTCTGTGTGGGATATACGTGTACAAAGATTAGCGACTACACATGAAGTTTGAATCTTTTTAGCTTATGCAAGTAATATGGATAGAAAAAGTGATTTTTATAGGTAGAAAGCACCCTTGGGGACCTCTCAAAGTATCATTAAATTCAGTTTTTATAATAAAACAAACATGACTATAATTTAGTAAAGTTACAATGTCTGGTAGGGGTTTATATCTGCACCAATTGCTTGGCAATGGATGGCATGATTTCTCATATTATTCGGAATAAAATCTTAAAGAAGCTTTTACTTTGAGGAAATTGAGCTATCACTTTAACTCTTTCAGGCACAAAAAAAAAATAATTTCTATAAAAAAGGTGGTTAGTTTGCTAACCACCAAACCTGAAAGAGTTAATTAATATGATTGCTACAAATTATCTGCCTAAGCAATCATGATCCAACTTTTATAGTCGATAATCGTTATTTCTATGTTGGGAACATGCACAGAGAATCTTGAGTTTTCATAAAATAAGGAAGGGCATGCTGTCGCGGGCTTTTGCTCTATAATCCAATGCTTGAATTTGTAAATTTTGTTTGGTATCTAAAAATTACCGAACAGATTCTGACGTGGTTAAAATGGGACCAACTTGGGAATAAACTCTTTCGAATAAAACAATAATTTCGGAAATCAGTCCCCTATAGGCGGAGAAATCGGCGAACATACATAAAAAAAAACATACATACATCGAAACATATAACCTCCTCCTTTTTTGGGAAGTCGGTTGAAAAACGACTACATCTTCTTGAAAGGCCGGCAACACTCTAGTAATACCCCTAGTGTTGCAGTAGTCCATGGGCAGCGGTGATCGCTTACCATCAGGTGACCCGCTTGCTCGATTGCCGCCCAATGTCTAAAAAAAGGGGTCTGGCACAAGACTCTTCTGTCGAGGCATTCATGCATAGCTTCGTTCCAGGGCGCTTCCAATATGTATCAAGCCGAAGATCGAAATTTTATGCGTCATGTTTTGCGCTACTATGTTTAATTTCGCGGTCACTACAAAGCTAAGGTGACTTCTAAAAAAAACTGTGTGTCCTCGGCAGAGCAAGGTGGTACTATTTCACATCGGCGCAATAGCCTTTATCTGTAAGGAACAAGTTAGGCCGCATATGGAATATTGTTCCCATCCATGGGCCGGGGCACATATGCCAACTTTTCCCTTTTGACCGCGTTCAACTTATTTGAACGCCGTGCAATACGAATCGTCGACGACGAGACTCTCGCCGGCCGTCTCGATTCTCCAGCTCTACCTGTTTAGTGTTAGGGTTGTCGCGTCCTTGTGCATTCTTTACCGCATCACATTTATACATGGGGAGTGCTCCAAAGAAATGTTCGACCTACCTGCAGCGGAATTTCACCTCCAAAGCTTCCGCCTCAAATTATTAAATTTTATCAATACCTGGATATGGATAACTGGCAGTCAACCACGCATGCATCAGTCAAGCATGTTTAAAAAAAACCCTTCTTGCTATGTAAAATACGACCAAACTGTGGAATCAACTTCCTGTGGCGGGCGGCGGTGTTCCCGAAGCGATAAGTAGGTTGTGGTTACGACATTGGAACCTTCAACAAACAAGTCTACGTATTCTTGAAAGGCCGGAAACACTCTTATAACATTCCTGGTGTTGCCATCAGGTGACCCGTTTGGTCGTTTGCCGCCTCATTTGTCGCCATAAGTTATAAAAAAAAAAATCTTCAATCAGGAACCATGGATGAGTCATGGAAAAAATACTAGAACTTTGTTCAGCTGAGTAGGTACTTTACAAAATCTTTTTTTAAATCATTTTTATTCTAATCTATACAATAAGTGCATACTTATTGTATTCGATTCTATATATAAAATCGATATGCATCATCACTAGAGATGGGCGCTTGGATAAATTTCCGGAAGGTAAAAATGGGAAAGAATGGGTAGAATGGGTAAAAATTAATTTATACCCATTTATACCCGATATTTTTTATTTATACCGGGTAGAAATTATAATGAAAGTAAATTATCCTTATTTACTTTAAACTGTTAAAATAATAATTAAAGTATAAATATTAGATATGTTTTGATTATAAGGAAGATAAATAACTAGTTGTTTTCGGTTCAAATATTAAAAAAACGAAAACAACAAATTTACAATCATATGTATTCAAATAATATTTTGAAAATAATGATGCATATTCAGTATTTGAAGGTTTAAGTAGAATTAACAAAAAAGTAGACTAACATTTGCCCGCGGGTTCGCCCGCGTGAATCTCCCACGGGAACAGTGCTTTTTCCGGGATGAAAAGTATCCCATGTCCTTCTCAGTACTTCCAACTATGTTTATGTGAAACAGGAAGATTGGCTGAGTAGATAAAACGTGAAAAGGTAACAAACAAAGTCACTTTCGCATTTATAATATTAGTTAGGATTAGGATTTGAACTTCGCAATATTTTTCTATCGAGAAAGTTTTATGCAATCGTGTTTTTGAGAGAGTTAGTAATTAAGTTTGCTGCATTTTAATTTCAAATTCAGTTTTTCATTGTTACTGATATTACAGACATTTGTAATAATCTGGCCTAGTACGGCGGGTCATACGATTCGATGATCGCCTAGCCGTTCAATAGAATTCCGGCATTTGGCAAACTTATTCGACGCCCCGGCATAACATTCATTGCCTAAAACCAGTTGGCTGCGAATGAATCAGAATTAAGATATATCTTGTTAGGTCTTTTTGTAACCAAAACGTAAATTGTACACTTTATAAGTATTTTTACGCAGTACTTAATTTAAAAACTGAATAGTAACTACCTTAAACACTTTATTTCTTAATAAATCTTAACGATATATTATAAAATATCGCAATTACAAACATTTTAATTGATTTTAATTTTTACCCGGTGTAAATTAAAAATTCCTGGGAAAAAATGGGTATAAATGGATAAATTTCCGAGTCTCGGTTTATCGGGTAAATGCCCATCTCTAATCATCGCTAGAAACTTCAAACCTAATAATTGTCAATGTCGCTAACGTCAGTGTATGTCAGTGTCAGTATGTCACGCACGCACGTCACACGTCATAACACTACGTCACTGTCACTGACTCACTACGTTTAAGCTCTCGCCTTGCTCTCGCCAGATATTTTGTGCTTCCGCCGTTTTGTGAAAAACATTGTACGTGAGTGAGTCACATAAATTCTCAAAGCAAAGAATATAATACCAGTTATCTGACGATACTGGTCATTTACATATAATCAGTTGTGAAGTGCGTGAGTGAAGAAGAAAACAGTCTACTTTTACGAGGACAGCTCAGCTATCAAAATAAAATTAGCGATTTTGTTACGCTCCTAAGGTTTTAAACGTTACATACCTAGGTAGCTTCGCTAAGAACATTTCAACAATGAATCCCTACCAACAAGTAAGTGATCTCGTGTTTGTTTTAGTTATAAGTAGCTGCTTTGGATTTGGGTCGTTGTGATGGCAGTACCATACCAACCTACTGTGCCTATTTTTTATAAGCTCCTCTATGGCAGTAGGTTTATGAGTGTTATGCATGCATGTATCACATGATTATTAATTAAGAAGCCTACCGGAACTCCCATATCCTATATCCATCATTATACTCCCAACCAAAACTTTTTTAATATCATGTGCAACAAATCAAAATATTCTGTTCTGGACTTCTAAGTTCATTACCTACCTACCGCAGGACCATGTATGTTAAAAAGTAAATAAAAAGTTTTAGTAATAGTGACAGGATAGGTACCTACTATATAAATTTTATTTTAAATTAAAAATTACTGAAATAAATTCAAAGATAGGTACCAACATCATTGGTTGTTTAGTGAAATCCCTCTAACAAATTGCATTAGTTTGTTACTGCATAAACAGTACAAATCATGTAGGAATTATTGTCACTCTATGGATAGGTAATCATAGTGCAAAAATGAGTTTTGTTCAATCTCATTTCCAATCTTGATTTTCATGCGCCATGTTACTGATTCCTATTTCATTTCGTTTCAAGGGTCAATCGGGATATCTCCACAATATCGGATTTTCAAACGCTGCTCCCCAATCTTTTGGAAATCCTATGCCTATGCCCGGTTTCCCACAGCCAGGGATGCCCCAAGCAATGGGATACCCACAGGCCCCACAACCGGGATATCCCCAGGCCCCACAATCAGGATATCCCCAGACCCCACAATCAGGATATCCTCAGGCCCCACAACAGGGTTATCCCCAACCATCTTCTGGCACGCCATATCCAGGGCCAGGCTATCCCCAGCCAGCTCCAGGAGCAGGCCAAGCCACATCTGGATATCCCCATCAGCCTTCAGGAATATCAATGGTTGGGTCATCATACCCCAGTCAATCTTACCCTCAGCAAACACAAGGCTATCCCCACTCTGCTCAATCTACTTACCCTCAAGCTGGGTCATATCCCCAGTCAGCCTCGTCTGCTTACTCTAGCCAGTCTTATGCTCAAAGCCAAGGTTACCCAAACCAAGCTCAACCTGGGTATCCTCAGCCCGGTAACAAATCTTCAAGTTATGGACAGTCAAGTCCATACCCAGGCAGTGCATCTCTTCGCTCCCATACACCAGAAATACAGGTATGTTAATTGTTTTTTGTGCTTCTCCTATTAATCAGCTAAGGTTGCTAATAAAACTGAAAGAAGGGACTGAACAATAATTACTTTTCGGAAATCAGTCTGACTTTTAACTTTTTATGAAGTAGGGTAATGTTAAGTACTTTTTAATATTTTTTGGGCTGTCTCTACAAGATGCTCAGATTTTATATTAAAAAAAAAATTGTTTTGAACACTGGTAGAGTATATTTTAAGCGCTAGCAATATTTTTCTTCTGTCTCCATCTCTCATTCCATACATATATTTATTTCTGTTATAGTCATAATCTTGATCCGATCATAATCAAGTACTTATATAAAATTTTTATTTGATATCTATCATCTTGCAAAAAATGATTTTGCGTAGTATTGTAAAGATTTTGATATTTTGTGTAATATTGTAACCAAAGCTGATTAAAGGATGTGTCATCTTAAAAGTATTAATTACTTTCTTTTGGTACCTTGGTCACTTTATGTGCTTTTTACTTTCTAAACATTTTTCTACCACCTACTCCTATACTCTGGCAGCAATTTTGTTATATATACTTACACATACTATTTTAATGGAAAACTTCTGGATATTTGTTTTAGTTATCGTGTTTTTAATTCTGCATAATATTTAATTGACTCATTAGTTAAGTACTTATATGGATTCAAAATCTCATATTTCAAATTCCCATAATTCAGTAATGTACATTTTTTATTATTAATTACCTATTATGTAGTTAAGTATTGGTTCATCAAATATATGTGCATTGCATGTTGTGTTTCTACTTGCTTAAATGTCATGTGATTTAGTAACATGATTTGTATGTATTATTTTAAACAACATTAACAATAATCAAAGGGCATTTTTGATTTTGATGGATGTAAAAAAAAAGTTTGTATGAAAAACTTTCAACCTTTTTCCCGGCGGAGCCGCCTGTATTAGCTAGTTTTAAATAAAAACAGTCGTATTACATTTTGATTTGTTTAAAACTCTTTTAAGGAGCAAATAAGATGGTTCAGTTGCCAACATACACTGGTACCTACACAAGTCTATTCAAGGAACATTTTGCTGCAATTATATTGTTATGCTCACATCGTCTGAGTACATCGCAGTAACCATTCAGTCTTGGCATTGGTCCCCTTTACAATGGATGTGGTGTGCACAAAAACCTCTTTTATCCCCACCATTTTTACACCCTGAGTTTCCCTTGTTATGGTGTTCAATAGTGATGTGCTAGTGATTTTCGATTATCGATATTGCGTGGGGCTATAATCGTGAATTAATATGTCCTCTGTAACATCTAATTCGAGTATGCGCAGCGCTTACAGGGCTTCAATTGGTCTACGGCGAGGATTCAAGTCATTTCGTTATACGGTATTATTTCATTGTTGTAATTTCGATCGCATTGTTAGGAATATTTCTTTGAGGTTTGACCAACCTCGGAAAAAACAGTGTGAAATAATAATACTTAAATTGTATTAATTTGTTCCGTCGTGATGTTAATTGAATCCAGGGCCTCCAGAATGACAAACATGATAGCCTTGACACCCGAAGGTCACCATTTGCAAACACATCAATGTCATTGCAAAGGCGATCAATGCAAAATTAACTTCACCAAAATGATACTTCCAGTTTCTACACCAGTTTAAACTCTGTAGTGAGGAAAAAGTATCTACAAAATACATTTTTTTTTTAATTTTATTCAATTTATGAAGCGTGCCGCTGACGTAACAATAACATTGCTATAACAACAGTCAGTTAATTTAAATATTGGTACCTACACAGTCATTAAACAGTTGAAGTCGTTAAATGTTTGAAAATAGGAATAATATGACACGAACAAGGTAAATCTCTTCATGTTGACTTTGGCCCCATGAACGCCTTAAAGGCCCCATGGCTAAAAAACGTACCAACATTATAAAAATAATAGAAAATTTACTTTCTTGGCCCTCACCTCATTCATTATACTTACATAATGTTAATTTATTTCCTGTTTAACCTCTTTATTAACGAGCAATTCTTATCGTCTGCCTAGCTTGCCAAACATCGCATCCCTATTCGCTGCTACTCATTTATTCATGCAATTACTTAAAAATAGAGATATAGAGAGGGGTCAAGAAGGGCTCCTAGTGTTTTGAAAATAGTTTAGAATCTAGACATCGAGTACGCAACTTGATCTCTCGATTCTAACACATGACGATTAAAAAAGTCTAGTACCAACCGATATCATATTCACTCGTGCCATCCTCACGACAACCGCATGGCGACCCTGTCACCATCACCAGAACCTTTCAAAATATTTAACCAAATTTCACTTTGAATAACCCAAACACTTGTTTCCAGTCCAAACCCACTGTGGTGCCGGTGAACCCGTTCGACCCTCGCGCGGACGCTGCGGTGCTCCGTAAGGCTATGAAAGGCTTCGGCACAGATGAGAAAGCCATCATCCAAGTCCTGACGCGGAGGAGCAACGAACAGAGACTGCGCATCGCGTTTGAGTTCAAGACATTATATGGAAAGGTAAGTCTATCTTCTTCTTTTTCTTCATAATCGTATCCTCATGGCCGTCATGGTCGTGACCACCAGTAGCTGTGACTATCTTGACTTAGGCCAGGTAACAGTCCTGTGCCTGCTTTCAGGATTGATGGAGTTTACTACGTGTAGATGAACTTATATCTAGTCGGTGCTCTTTCTTGACGTCGAAGCCCGTAACGCGCCCTGGCCACTTTGTGAAAAATATTATTTATATCGTGCCCCGGGATATCGGGGCACCACGGTATAAATATTATCCTGACGGCCTTGAGAAGATTATCCCACTCATATGAGTCTTTCAAGGCCGCCGGGTTCACGGCGCAGCAGTACCTACAGTTTATTATATTGCATATTTATTATATGGATAGATTTACATACAACTTTTTCGATAGAAGGATTGCCCGTAAGTACCTCACTGGGCATAAGCGCGTTGGTTGGTCAGAGTTGTAAATGGTATGAAGTGGTATTTACTTAGGACCCTACTATCCTTTTGTATTTATTTTCCGGCGAAATGAGATGTCTATACCGGTCACTACCTAAAACAAAAATTATGTTCCTAATTGACTTTAGTTAAAATAATACAATAGGGATGATGATTGGGTAAAAAATAAAATAAATGATGCTATTTAAATAATGAAACATAATAATTGAATGTCACTTTAATTGATCAATTTTGTTTATAACATGGTTTACTATTTTTTAGTTCTAATTAAAGTATAATGGGAATGCTTTTTGACTCCATTAAAAGTGACGTCACTGTTGAGTACTGTCATACAAATCCCATATAAATTATTGTTTTTGACATTTAGAAAAAAGTATCTAATTTGACTTGTTGTCATCTACCTTATTCCAAATTCAGCTTTATTAAACGTTATTTCGGGTTTTTGGGCAGAATTTACCGTAAAGGTTTCCTTCGAGGAAGTACAGTACGCCACATGATAATTAGTCCGCTATTGTTTGTTGAAGTATAATTAGCTAGGCACATGTTCTTATCAGATATGTTTACTATGAGGAGGCCCTTATGTCATGATAGGTTGTATGTACCTACTTGCAATCGTAAGTAGAGTGAACTAATATGTTAAAAAGAGTAGGTTCTTTACTCAAATGTATTTTAACTAATTTCTTAATTTTCATCCCGTCTTTGTCTACTATTCGATTGATAAGTGATCAAGTTAAAATGCGAATATTATTTTTTAATGTCATAAATGTATCGGAATGAAAATTCTCTTAGCCCTTAAGCTGATAACACGAGAACGTGGTAAGGTACACACCCAATCGGTATCATAACCGCAGGTTAATTAACTAATTACATTGAAAACGACCTCGGTTATAGTTCAATTCCATCTATGTAATAGAGTTGATGAGAACGAATTAGTTGACAAAGTTGCATGTTGCTGATCACCGAAGTATTGTGTAATAAATCTAGAATTTTTAAGACCACTTCCTTGCATAAATATTACTATAATTATTTTATTCTAAGAATCTGGTCTAGAATGTATCAATAACTTTGATATATAAAAGCGAAAGTTTGGATGTGAGTTCGTGAGAATGTTTGTTATTCAATCTCGCAAAATGTACTGGACGGATTTCAATGAAATTTGCTTTTCGAGTACATAATGGCGGGCAAATTATATTTTTGGCCAATAAATAGCTTAGGCTTAGCTTATGCCTATGGCATTATACCCTTTTTGTCAGTGTCTTACGACACTATTTTCTTCGAAACTTTCATTTTCTCAGAGTTCAGTGACTTATTTGGCTTCCGTCCAGAATCGAATACTACATCTCAACGTTACATCTCGGAAAACATTATTTCATTGTTATAATGGGCACTGACTAAATGTACATTTTGATTATTAGTTTTTAATTGCATTAAGTTTTTTTGTTCCCAATTTTGCCTTAGCTAATATGGCCCGGGGCTACGTTGGTTCCCGTTGGAATTTTAGGATAAAAATAAAAAATAAAAATTCCCGCTATTTTTCTATCGGTGTACTAAATAATATCAAAATTAACTAACAAACAGACCTACAAACTCACATCCTAACTTTTGCATTAATAATGTAAGAGGAGACTTTGCTAGTTGCTCAGCGTGTATGTATACGGCATTACGGCCGGTCACCTTTATATTTTGTTTTCACAAATTTCAATTCGACTCATCGCCGTCTATACGGTGTGTAAATAGCAATGTCACCTTTGTGCGACATCGTGTACACCGTGTAGCACGGGCTTAACCTTTATTTCTTCTCCATCAGGATCTAATCTCGGACCTAAAGAGCGAGACAAGTGGAAAATTTGAGGACCTCATAGTGGCTCTGATGACCCCGCTGCCGCAATTCTACGCGAAGGAGCTCCACGACGCGACCGCGGGGATAGGAACCGACGAGGATGTCCTGATCGAGGTCATGTGCACCATGTCCAATCATGAGATCCAGGTCATTAAGCAGGCGTACACCGCGAGTAAGTATTCTGAGATTGGACTTTAAAGCGATATTTAGTAGCAGCTTCCATAAAGCAAATCGCTGTTTTCCGATTCGTATTTTTGAAGGCAAGACTTAATAGGCATGTTTTGAGTTTACGTGTACCCTAGATCTCATCTTTGCTTCCCATCAGGTAAGATCCCAAGGCATTTTTAATAATGAAAAAAGGCAATTATTGGGCACGGGCCGACGGCCGAATGATGGCTCTCATTCGTCGCCATCATTGAACCCCAATATACTCCTGGACACATTCGAGGTCCAGCAGTCTTCAATAGTTGGTTCTGAGTGGTAGAGTGATTCAAGACGCTCGCGTTCTCACATATTATTAAAAGAGCCTACCTACATATTGTATGCATTTTCCCACGCACGTTTCTCAAAAAACCAGGTCGCGGCCTTGGTGACCATGATTCATAAAAGAGACAATTATGTACTAATGTCTTGTCCTGCCCCTCCAGTAACACACCTGTATACGTCACAGATATGCTTCGGCATTGGCGGACTGTTCGTCACAAATTTAACCGCAAGAGTTGACACACTAAGAAGAAGACGAAGTAAATATCCATTCTCCTCTGGGGCGTTAGTTTAATTTTGTTATTTTCCTCCCTTCTCAAGATATTTCCTTGTACTTACGTTACAAATTTTCTGGAATAGATTTACGTCGTTAGCGTAGCGGTAAAGGAAATATTCCCAATTACCGTATCAGATGTTAAGAGATACAAGAATTGCTGGGAAACCGCAGCTTCTTGGATTAATCCTTGAACACATCTGAGCTAATGAATTGTTTCCGACGTACACTTTACATTGGAATAAGACGACAGATCAAAACTGGTTTGTCCAAGTATATGTTTTTTAACAATAAATATTATTTGTGTCTGTTTGGGGAATTATGGCCTTGATGACCTTGTTTTTTTTTTAAGTTTGCGTGGTAATATGTATCCAACCAAGTTGAGTGTGGTTATTATTAGGCAATACAGAAGATACACAATATTTTTATATTTATTCTATTAAAATTATCACGTTTTAATCATTATTTGATTGGGACATAAAAAAGAATTAAACTTTTTTTGTACACAGTGTACGGCACACTTTTGGAAGATGATCTGCGTGGGGACACCTCGGGCAACTTCAAGAGGCTTATGACGTCACTGTGTATGGTAAGTGTCCGTATTTCCCCAGTAACGTATAATTTACTATGTTCGCTTTCCTTCCTCGTGTATAAATGGTCAATTTTGTGTCAACGCTTTTGAATCTAACCAGAAATAATATTATGTGTAGGTATAGCTATAACAGCCGAGTCAATGTATATGTGTTTTGTGTCGTAAAAAATATAAAATATGCAGTTATTTCGTATTCTTGTTTTGCAATGTATAATGTAACGTTTTTTGTTGCAGTATATTGTTGGTATGTTTAATGTACCTATTAACTGTACATTAATTTAAAAAAAATAGGTACTTACTAAAATAAAAGTATAGAAAATATCAGATTATATTGTACATATCTAGAAAAATCTGTATCAATCGTAATCGTTATGAGTTTGTAAATAATGTTACATTACTGACCTAATTATAGTGCTTACATTATAGCAAACACTTCAAGAGTAGAATAACCAAATACAAAGCAATATAGCTCTTATGTATTAGCAATAAAGCTCACTACATTTTGAACAGAGCTCGCTTGCTGCTATTGGGTTTTCCATTTAGATATGAATTGTGATTTTCTGCTTTGGAAATGTCATTAACCTCATGTACTTGCGTATAAGGATAAGGCCTAGTCGACATACGAGCGACCTCGGTTACAGAATAAATAAGTAGGTACCTACCCAGCAAACATTTTTGGTCGGAATTATCGTGAAATTACCTATTTATAAAATATACAGGGTGTTTTTTAAATCATTGGCATCCTTTCTACTGGTGAAAGTACTCATGAACATGAGCAACTTTTTGTATGGGACCGACTCAATCCGATGGAAAAAAAAATCAGCTGTTACATACTATTTTCCAATACCTACTCACCCGAAATGTATGGAACAGCTGATTTTTTTTCCATCGGATTGAGTCGGTCCCATACAAAAAGTTGCTCATGTTCATGAGTACTTTCACCAGTAGAAAGGATGCCAATGATTTAAAAAACATCCTGTATAAATTGATAGAAACTTTCTCTGTAAAATGATATCACTTAGACCACACTGATATTCGATGTCAGTTTTTTTTTTCAGCGGATGTAATGAAACCACAAACTATACATAAATAATACCAAAATTTAAGCCTGCATCACACGTTTTTAGCCAAAACAGGCGTTACAGAATTGACCCTGGTGCCAAAACTAGATCATTATTGATAATAAAAATAGTACTATAGGCTTCTCAAATAACTGCTACTACTTATACGAGACAGATAAAAATATTTTGCCTTTTATTTTTGCGTAAATACCTTCCAGAAAACACGAAAAATACGAAAAACAAGGTTCACGGCTTTAACGAAATCATTATGTAAAACACAAATTATAATTTCTACATAATGTTAAATCGCGAGTTTATTAAACTAGCTACAAGTTGCTCGTTTTAGATTTTTGAAAAATAACTTGAAAAAAATATTATATATCGTAACAATTCACTAAGAAATTCCCCATACATTTTTTGTATGGCAATGCCATCGCTCAATATATACAAGTTCCAAGCCCACGAAAAATCAGTCTGCCGGTAAGAGTCAAGGGGAATCCACGTCGCTCTGCTGCTCGGGAGGCATTTAATTTTCGCGTGTTCATGTATTCACAGACAGCAGAGAGTAATGTAGATCAGAGTTACATATTTATTACTTTTAATCTTTTTAAAATTTATATAGGTACCATTTTCATACTCATGAATGATGGCCGACAATTTTTGATGAAATAGAAATCGTATTAAATCGCAATCATAGAAATCGTAATAAATCGAAATCATAGAAATCGAAATCATAAAAATCAAAATAAATCTAAATCAAGATCCAAGATGGCGGACAATTTTTTTTTTTAATTTTGCGATATGTATATCGTTTCATAAGTTTTTCAGTGCGCTGATTACGAAAATAACATTTATTTTGAGATCCAAGATGGCGGACAACTTTTTTTTTCAATTTTACAATATGGGTATGTTTTTATAGGTTTTTCGGTGCGCTAATGACAAAAATAACATTTATTTTGAGATCCAAGATGGCGGGCAGTTTTTTTTTCAAGTTTACAATATGGGTATGGTTATATAGGTTTTTGGGGACGCTGATGATGAAAATAACATTTATTTTGAGATCCAAGATGGCGGACAATTTTTTATTTTATTTTACGATATGGGTATCATTTTATAGGTTTTTGGGGACGCTGATGACGAAAATAACATTTATTTTGAGATACCCATATTGTAAACGTGAAAAAAAAGTTGTCCGCCATCTTGGATTCCAAAATAAATGTTATTTTCGTAATCAGCGCACTGAAACACTTATAAAACGATACCCATATTGAAAATTAAAAAAAAATTGTCCGCCATCTTGGATCCAAAAATACTATTTTTGTAAACCTCATCCCGAAAAATTGGCCTTCATGGGATGCCAGGCAGATGTTTAACATCTTAGTATCCTGGCACGACGGTCATGCTATTTTCCGTCGCGGCATTCGTGTCCATTTTACTGCCAAGTCGCGCCAAGTATGTTTTACATAAGAAAATGGTCGTAATTTTATTTTTAGTATTCATTACCGTAAAGCAAGAAAAAAAAAAATTATATAGGTACCAACAAATCCTTTGCCGGATCCCTGTCACTTATTACTTCGGGTTGGCGGCAATCTCACGTCGATGTGTGCGTGTGACTTGCACACAGCCAGCTGCGGTCTATCAAATACCTAAACTCGGTCGGGCGCGCGGACGTGATACACTCTTAATGAACGTTATTTAGTTCAAAGTACCTATCTTACTTATATTTTAAATGCGAAAGTTTGGATGTGGATGTTAACTTATCACGAAATATCTGATTTCGATGTTAATAAACTGGTATAAAAAGATTAGAATAGCATAAAGTGTCTTTTTTTCCAAAAAAATCTCACGGAAGCGAAGCCCCTGGGCGCAGCTAACAATAACAATAATTGTCGTGATTATATTTCTATCAGGATTTAATCTATTTCCAGGGTAACAGAGCCGAGGAGTTCCATGTAGACCAAGAGAAGGCGAGGCAAGACGCAAGGAGCTTGCTACAAGCTGGTATGTATTCCTACGAGTACATTCCTATTATTTTGTAGCGATTTATTCCTATTTTTTATTAGGAAGCAAGAGAGATCTGTAAGGATCGTAGCAGGTGGAAATTGCTAGTCTCTGCCTACCCCCACGGGAAAAAGGCGTGATAATATGTATGTATTATTACGCACCCTTAACTGTGACAGAAAATCTTTACCAGCTAGCTAATATCCAGGGTGCCACGGGTAAAATATGTTTAGTTTAGTATCTTACAGGTTTGTGAAAGTGTCTTTATGTAACCCTTAAGCGCACTACACACCAAAGTCGCCGACCCGCCGACCTATGTCGGCAACTTTTTTTTTTGTTTGTGTCGGCGGGCTGTGTCGGCGGGTCGGCGGCTTTGGTGTGTAGTGCGCTTTAGCAACTTGACAGATTAAATAGTTAAATATTGATCGACACCATAAAATCCTAACATTATCATTTATCAATATGTATATAAAAAATTCTTCCGTTGATGACTGAGTGCCTGACAGCGACAACGCACTGACAAAACCACTAGGCGTAGAA
Organism: Ephestia elutella; assembly: GCA_018467065.1. Classification (NCBI taxonomy): domain Eukaryota; kingdom Metazoa; phylum Arthropoda; class Insecta; order Lepidoptera; family Pyralidae; genus Ephestia; species Ephestia elutella. Next base: position 15,502,979 of record CM031573.1, read on the forward strand.
AGCTAAAATTTGGCATTTAGGTTCCTTAGAAAGTGTACGGGAACACAAAGAGAAGATTTCCCGAAATTCCCACAGGGACAAAGTCTCGGGCCCATTCTAGTCCCTAATATAGGATAGAACCTTTTTAACAGCAGTCGTAATTTTTCGTTTGAGTAAAAAATCGATCCTTTGACCTATAGTACCAAGAGAGTGGATTTCCCGAAATTCCCACGGGAAATAAGTCCCAGGCCCATTCTAGTCCCTAATATAGTATAGAACCTTTTTTACAGCAGTCGTTATTTTTCGTTTGAGTAAGAAATCGATCCTTTGACCTATAGTACCAAAAGAGTGGATTTCCCGAAATTCCCACGGGAAAAAAGTCCCGGGCCCTTTCTAGTCCCTAATATAGGATAGAACCTTTTTTACAGCATTTGTAATTTTTCGTTTGAGTTAGAAATCGATTCTTCGACCTATAGTACCGTAGCGATTAGCGTCATTTACTGCCATCAATTGTAACAGCCACCAAAACGGATGTCGTACGACAAGGCTGGCGTGGTGACTAATAGCGTTTTTATCTGATTAGTGAATCAACGCGGCCCACAAGGTCTACGTGACGTCACGGCTCACGTAGGTGGCTACGTCATAATAGACCTAGTTTATATAATAGGCAATGTTACATTTATATTGTGATGAGTGAGACTATGACGGAGACGCGTGAAAAAATATGGTGTAAATCGTTTTATTTTTTGATTGACAAGTTTACCTTGTTACATTAAACCGCTTATCTATTCTTTTAAATCGTTGTATAAACATATTCTGTTATTTATTTCCTCGTACAAAAATGGCAACTGCAACTCCAAATTAATCATGTTGTAGTATTTTTTAAATTTTAATTAGTGTATAAATTAAAACCTAATGAGTTCATTTAGGTTGAAAATGGCGTCACTTATATTTACTATTTCTGATATCATTTTGATAACAACATAACGTGCGAATTGAATAAAAATTATGAAAAAAACGCAACTCCAGAGCTGTTCGTGCAAATGGGTGAAAAATTCACGTAGACGAAGCCGAGGGCAAAGCTGGATAAAAGTTACAGTATTCCTAGGCAGTATTCGTAATTATATTAGCATATTTAACTTTAGTAAATATGTTAAGAAAAGGAAAAAAAAATCCTAGGCTTCATCTTTAGTTCAGGGAGTCTAAAATGATGATCCATTTCCCATTTCCTAAATATTTAAAAATTGACCTTATAACGACATTTATAAGATTTATTATTAGTATTTAGATGGGATATGGATCAAATTTCAACTCGTCACTGTCGCCATTTGGATCCCCTGCTTATCATAAGTAGCAGTATTGCATTTATTGTCACCTCTTCAACACGCATGCAAAATTTCAACTCCATCTAAAACAATAGTCAATTTTTCAGATAAATCTAACAAACTTGTGTTAATTCCAGGTGAACTCCGCCTAGGCACAGATGAGTCAGTGTTCAACGCTGTGCTCTGCTCGAACTCATTCCAACAGCTGGCGGCTGTCTTCCAGGAGTATCAGTTCCTCACAGGACACGATATTGATGACGCCATCAAGGCTGAGTTCTCTGGGGACTTGGAGAAGGCTCTCAGAGCTATTGGTAAGCTATATTGTGTCTTATTTAAAGGGAATTAGGTCTGTTATTGGCAGCCGTCTTTCAGGAGTACCAGTTCCTCACGGGGCACGATATTGATGACGCCATCAAGGCTGAGTTCTCTGGGGATCTGGAGAAGGCTCTCAGAGCTATTGGTAAGCTATATTGTGTCTTATTTAAAAGGGAATAAGGTCTGCTCTTCCAGGAGCACCAGTTCCTCAAAGGACACGATATTGATGACGTCATCAAGGCTGAGTTCTCTGGGGACTTGGAGAAGGCTCTCAAAGCTATTGGTAAGCTATATTATGTCTTATTTAAAAAACAAAAAAAAACAAAAAAAAACAAAAATCATTTATTTCACCAGTATACCTACTTATACTTCTAGATAAATAATGCTACTTAAAATTAAACGTTGACGGCAATTAGGGCAGAACCTCCTGACAGATCGTCACCAAACTAGGTAAACCTGTATCTTGGGATTTACTGCCAGAGAGGAACCACACCGCATTGCGTCTATGTCGTGTACAGTAAATAAGTAGGTAACTTCTAGCTATGACTAAACAAAGGAGCGCTTATTTCCCAAACTAGTAAAACTGTAATTTGGGAATAAGAAAAAATAAAAAGATCAAGTATAAGTGAAAGACAGTAAAGATATAAATGGAAGTGACATAAAATGAGATCAAGCCATTTTTGAAACAAAAAAGATGTGTGAATGCAGGTTGAGTAAGGTGCCAGAAATAATACATTAAGTAACTAGTGTTATACATGTTTTAGGGTACTAATAGAGGGGGAACTAAGATATGAAAACCAGTAAGGATTCAGTATCTGCGTAGTCCTTGTTTAATAGCCACTGTTTCAGTTTAACTTTGCAGGAATATTTAGGACAAGGGTACAGTAGAAGCTCTTTATTGGCATTATTATAAAGATATACGCTGAGCACTGCAAAGTGACGCTTAGCCAACGCTGTCCTATGTGTTGTTATGTAATAATAACAGATTTTTAAGAGAAATTAATATTTAATTTAAATTAATAGAAAATACAATTTAAAATATAAAAAATACACCACACGGGCACGGACAGAGTTCCAAAGAAATCTCGGATACGGCACAGACACGGATAGAGTTCCAAATAAAATTACGGATACGGCACGGACAGGATAGCCGGGGAAATCCCGACAGGGGGTAAAGTTTGTCCGGCGGCACAATAGGGTTGAAGATGTACTGGCGGTACAGTAGGGATGGCAGGCGAAAGTGAGTACCTTTAATCCAGGCTTCGGCCACAGGTCACAGCAGCACAGCAGGGGTGGCAGGCGATAGTGTGTGCCTTTATTCCAGACTGCAATCCACAGGTCACAGCAACTTCTTCGTGTTAGATATTGATTAACGACGCGAAGGCTTGCAGGGTCCCGGGGTCAGCAGGCCCCGAGACAAGACCTTTATAGTTCGTACCGTTCTGTTTCTCAGAAGATGAAGACTGACCCGGACTGACATTCAGTGTCTTTATATAGGCCTCGATTTAGAATTTCGTATTGCTTCATAATTTTCAAATAAAATACGAAATTAGAACATTTGTGAAGAGGTTCGCATAGAAATTTATAGAATTTTAGAAAAATAAAATCTGACTTGTCACAATCCTTGACAATCAAAATTGTTTATAATAAGGAAAGACATAAATAATTTTAATAAAATTTAAAGAAGTGATCATCGAAAAGTGTAGAAAAGTACATTAAATATGTTGGAAAAACATATATACTATAAAACAACCAAAAATGAAGATATAACGGTAAGTTTAAAGAAATATTCCTTAGCAACGTAGAAATTTTACAATAGAAAGTGTAAAAAAGAACATTTTTGAGCTAAATAAGTAATCATAATAGTAAAATAGACAAGAATAAAAGTAAAATAAACATGAATACACTACATTTCCCCCAAAACCCCTGAAAATTTTTACACTAAGTGAAAATTTTGAAGGTTAATAGACAACACTTTCATACCAGCCTATCATACCAAATCTTTCATATTACAATAAACCTTTCATACTAAAATCGATCAAACTTAGGGGTAGGGCTCACAGTCAATGGCTCCTACTCCAAAATAAGTACCTGCCTAGTAGTACTACGTAACAGTTGGCTTATTTAAGGAGTTGTAATCCGCTCACGCTGAAATCCCATTGATGATGAATGATATATGAATATGATATGACTGAAGGCTTATTTTATGAGTAGTCAGCCGCTCATCAGTAAGAAAGTAATGTAATAAAGATATAATGAAAATATTTACAAGTAAGAATGAATGTATGTAAGTATAGTACTTCTTATATATTTCTTATGTATAACAAGGGCTTATTTTACGAGTTGTCAACCGCTCAAAGGAAGAAATAGATAAATAAGTACGCAAAGCAACTTGCGTAAAGAGAGTAGTGCACAATAGAAATGCAAGGTAAAGACTCAACACAAGATTGTGTAGAGAGATGTAGAAGAACATTTTTAGTTTAGTTCTTTAGAGGCTTAAGAGCCGATGATAGCAATGAAAATGAAAGGAAATGAGAAAATGCCAAAAATGTAACTAGTAATTGAAGATGGGAACAAACAAAAATAAAGTATATACATTAGTCAAGTAAAAGTAAAATTAAAATAAATTCTAAGTCTTGATATCCTTTATGTGCCATTTTGCACGAGAACCGCTAGCGTCCTCAAGGATATATACCAGTGGAGAGAGTTTTTGTATAACTTTACACCGAACGAATTTAGGTGCTAATTTGGCACTAAAGTAAGAACCGGCATTACTGAGCACATAGTTCTTACGCCAAACATAATCGTCGACATTAAATTCTTTTATAGTATGTCGTAAATTATATCGAATACTATTTTTAGTATGGGAGTCAAATAGAGCTACTTGTACTTTGTCAAAAATTGTCGCAAGTAATCCTATATTAGTAGCATAAATATCACGAGGTAAGAAAGTAAATTCGTCAAGGTTATTCGTAGGAGTATAAACAGAACCACAGCTGATAGTTTCCCTGCCAAAAACTAGAAATGCTGGGGAATAACCCGTAACTGCATTAACTGTACTGTTCATAGCATATTGGATTTTTGGAAGAAAAATGTCCCAGGATCTATGATCATCACCTACAAGAGACGCTAAAGCCGTAACAATAGTTCTGTTATACCTTTCAGTGGGATTGACTTGCGGGCAATAATGAGGTGAATAAAAAATAAAAGGTATTTTATAGTTATCCAGAAGTTTTTTGAATTCTCTAGATTGAAATTGAGAACCATTGTCCATAATAATAGTTTGAGGTACACCATGTATAAGAAATACAAAGTTTTCTAGGCATTCGATAATATCTTTAGCGATAGCACGTTTAAGGGGAAAGATTAAAGTATATTTAGAAAAACAACAATTCACAACTAGGATGTGTTGATTGCGTTTTCTTGTCATGGGAAGAGGACCCATTAAATCAAGAGAAATACATTGGAAGGGTCTTGAGCAAACTTTAGGTTTACCCATGGGACCATCAGTCGCGCGCGCGCAGCCTCCCGTGCCGTGCGTGTTATCGGTTGCGAAACCACGTCTCGCAAAAATGTCGTGTACAGTGAAATGTGTTACCTGTAATATTGTTATTGATGAGCTGTTGGCCTATCTGAGGGCTAAGCTTTCCAAAACTGATGAAGAGAGCCTGGTCAGAATTTGTACAGCAACGTTCTCGACTGAGGATATTCAAAAATCACATACGTTGCTGTTTGAATCTGTGCCGTCACAGTTGCGTAAAATTGCGAGGAGAGGAATAGGAAAAGAAGATCGCCTGATTTACGATATGCTACATTTCTTAAAAGCAACTGAGCCAGAGGCGTTGCCTGTTTTTGTAGCCCACAATTTGGAGAAGCTACCGCCAATTACTTTCGATCATCTGGATGTGTCTAAGCTACTGAAAGATGTTGCAGTTCTACAAGCTGATATCAAGCAAATAAAGACTTCGTATGTTACTGTTGAACAGCTCGAATCAATGAAAAAAGAATTTTGTGGTTCCAAAACTATATCGCCTCCTTTTTCTGCCGCTAAAATAAACATGAAGAGGGGAGCATACCGTGATAGTGGCCCAATAGGTTTGTCACTGTTTGACGAGTCTATTAATAATGAGAACAATCCCAACTGTTCAAGTGAATATAGTTTGCAGTATAGAAGTATAAACACAAAACGGTTGGAGGGTAGTAGTTGTATGCTGCCCGATACAAAATCTCAAACAACGGCCATAGACCCGTTATCTGAGCGCGCTCGGAATGACGATGCGAACGATGACTCATACGCACAGCGCAGTATTGTCGAACTGCCCAGCGATCAGCTGACAGCCGCCGCCGCCGCCGACGCCCGCGAGTTGTCAACAAGTAATGAGACCTATGCACAGGCAGCAAATAAAACTAGTACCGAGTGGACAGTTGTTCAGAAAAGGAAAAATAAGTCTAAAAACCGAGTCGAAGGCAAAACCGGTACCGTCGCAGTTGAATCTGGCGAAATGTTTAGAGCGGCGGAACGGAAAGTTCCCGTTTTCATAACGAATGTTCACCAAGACACTTGTCAGTCGGACATTGTAAGATATATTTCTAAGATGACCCAAGAAACAGTTAAATTGGAAAAGATAGCCATTAAGCGTCAATGTGACTACAATGCATACAAGTTCTTTGTACCCAGTAACAAACTATCTTTGTTCCTTGATGAAAAAATATGGCCCGAAGGAATAATTTTTCGTCGTTTTGTCAATTTTAAATTGAAGCGTAAAAATGTAACTTCTGATAAAGAAGTCGGCCTATCTAAATAAAAATATGGATACATACAGATTTGTGTCTTTTAACTGTCAAGGTGCAAAACGATCAGTAGATCATATTCGAGATATTTGCAAGTCCCACCAGATAATCGCTTTGCAGGAAACGTGGCTGTTCGAGCACGATTTGCCCTTTCTGAACACCATAAGTAGCGATTTCAGCTGTACAGGAGAATCTGCGATTGATTTGTCAACAGGCCCGCTAAGAGGTAGGCCGTACGGGGGTGTCGCTCTGCTGTGGAATCGCTGTGTTTTTAATAATGTGACCGTTATTCAGTGCGATAATCCGCGTATCTGTGCTATCAAAATAGTGATCAAAGAAAAGTCTTTTCTGGTGTTAAATGTGTATATGCCTACGGACGATAGTAAAAATTTGGCGGAGTTCACGGATATTTTATACTCGGTGAGTGCTATTATAGACAGTTATAGCGTAGACTGTGCTTATATACTGGGAGACTATAATGCTCATCCTCATGAACAGTTTTACTACGAGTTAATGAACTTTTGTACGGAACAGGAAATGTCTTGTGTTGACTTTAATATGTTAGGTATATGTTCCAATACGTATACGTATGTTAGTAATTTAAATGGTGCAAGGAGATGGCTCGATCACTGCTTGGTAACAAAAGCAGCGTTGAATTCTGTTAAAAATGTATATGTGATTCACGATGTTTTCTGGTCTGATCACGACCCCCTTGTAATAGAATGTAATTTGAGTGTTAATTTGCCGTTGAGACTCTCATATAATACATTTAGGAATGAAGTTGTTTGGGGTGACCGGACACCAGCCCAAATAGACTTATATCGAGAAGAATGTCACAAAAGGCTAAGACTCATTGACTTCCCGTCCGATTTACAAAAATGTAGTGACAGTATGTGTGATATTTCTAGTCATAGGAGTGTAATAGACGGATTATACAAAAGTATTGTGCAGGCCCTCAAAGAATCCTCTATAATATCCTGTGAGAGGAAAAAATCTATAAAAAAGGTTGTTGCGGGCTGGAACAAGCATGTCGCTGGAGCTCACGGGTTGGCCAGGCTAAAATTCCAAATGTGGGTCTTGCAGGGTAAACCTAAAGATGGCGATGCATATAAAGAAATGTGCGAATCTCGAAAAATATTTAAGTCTCGGTTGAAATGGTGTCAAGACCACGAAACTCAAATAAAGATGGATATTCTAGCCTCCCACCATTCCAAAAAGGATTTTCGTTCATTTTGGAAACACACCAACCGCTTGCAATGTAGGCCGAATCAGCCCGTGAGCGTTGGCGGGATGAGTGATCCAAAGAGTATTGCGGATCTGTTTGTGGATCGTTTTACTGTAAAATCACCTCTTGGGCCTTCACTTTCGAAACTGAATATTGAGCCCGGTGTGAAAAGGGAATTATATTTTTCAATAAAGGATATAGCTACAATAGTAAAATCCATGTCCAGGGGTAAATCACCTGGCCACGACGGGCTCAGTATTGAGCATCTTAAATTTGCGGGTCCACATTTGCCTCGTGTGTTATATTTACTTTTTAATTTTTGTATAGGTCATGGGTACATGCCTGATGATATGATGCGTACGATAGTTGTACCTATAATTAAGAATAAAACAGGGGATCTCGGAGATAAAAATAATTATAGGCCTATTTCATTAGCTACCGTAATATCAAAGGTATTTGATGGCGTGCTTAATATACAACTAAATAATCACATAAAACTGCATGATAATCAGTTCGGGTTTAGGCCCAATTTGTCAACTGAAACCGCAGTTCTGTGTCTTAAGCACGCTGTCTCTTACTACTCTAGGCGCAAAACTCCAGTCTTTGCCTGTTTCCTAGACCTGTCAACCGCTTTTGACCTGGTTTCATACGACATATTATGGAAAAAACTTGAAACAGCCAACGTTCCTGTGGATATCATAAACATTTTCAAATTTTGGTATTCTAACCAGGTCAATAATGTGCGATGGGATGGAATCCTCTCCAAACCGTATGGATTGGAGTGCGGGGTGAGACAAGGGGGCTAAGCTCACCCACGCTCTTTAATCTATACATAAATGAAATGATAGAGAAGCTCAGCAGCGCTAGTGTCGGTTGTCACATAGATGGGGTGTGCGTTAATAACATCAGTTACGCGGACGACATGGCGCTGCTGAGTGCATCTGTCTGTGGGCTGCGGACGTTGGTAGCGGCTTGCGAAGCCTACGCCCTCTCTCATGGCTTAATATACAATGTTAAGAAAAGTCAAGTCATGGTCTTTGGGGACGGGAGGAAGCTATATGACGAATTTCCACCAGTGTACCTCAACAATACTGTACTCCAGAGGGCGTATAAATTTAAATATCTCGGCCATATGTTGACTCCCGACCTCAAGGACGATGAGGACATCGAGAGGGAGCGGAGGGCTTTGTCAGTGAGAGCGAACATGCTTGCTCGCAGATTTGCGCGTTGTTCTGGGGAAGTAAAACTTACCCTGTTTAAAGCTTTTTGCTGTTCTTTTTACACGTGCAGTCTGTGGGTAAGGTATACTCAAAAACCTTATGAAGCTCTTCGCGTGCAGTTCAACAATGCGTTCAGGATGCTGTTGAGGTTACCTCGCTTTTGTAGCGCATCAGGAATGTTCGCTGATGCACGGGTGGATTGTTTTAACACAATAATGCGTAAAAGGTGTGCATCCCTGGTGCGCCGAGTGCGAGAGAGCAACAACAGCATCTTGCGCATGATCGCAAGCAGGCTGGACTGTGCATACGTAGGCCATTGCTGCCATATAGCCGGGGGGATGGTGAAGGAGTGGCCTCCGCAATAAATTTTGTAAATAATTCCTACTAACATAGCATAAGTTTACTAACATAATGAGTCCTGGTTACTTGAATAAATATTATTTCATTCATTCATTCATTCATTCATTCATTCATTCATTCATTCATTCATTCATTCATAAGGTGAATGATTAGGATGCTTATAAGCAAGACAAGACTCACATTCACTTATTAATTGAGCAATGTCTTTGAACATTCCTGTCCAATAATATAAAAGAGAAAGTTTTTTATAGGTTTTAAAAATTCCAAGGTGAGGTTCACCAGGCAAACCATGATTACTTTTAATCAGATTTTCTCTATCACCAGGATGAGGAACTTCTTTCCATACGAAGTCATCCGTTATAGTATGAAGGGAACGAGAAAAACGATAAAGCTTATTGTCCTTAATAGTATAGTTTGGAAAACTATCAGGATTGTTTTGACAGCCTTGTAAAACTTTATTATACTGTTCTTCCACCGTTAAAACTGAAACATTTAAGTTAGTTTTATTATCCGATAGATTTTTTGAACGAGATAACAAATCCGGTACTACATTTTCTTTACCTTTTTTATGTTTTAGAATGAAGTTAAAAGAAGATAGACGTACAGTCCATCGAGCAAGTCTGCCAGAAGGATTTGACAGATTTAGAAACCACTTTAGAGCAGCATGATCCGTGTAAATGACAAATTGTCTGCCATTGTCTAAATAACAACGCCAATGTTCGAGAGCAGTGATAACAGCAAGGGTTTCTCTCTCTGTAGTAGAATAGTTTTGTTCATTTTTATTAAGAGATTTACTCATATAAGCTATGACAACTTCTTTGTCTTCTTTTATTTGAGTAAGCATAGCTCCTATACCAAAATTTGATGCATCAGTGTGCACTGAAAAAGGGAGATTGAAATCAGGACAAGAAAGTACTGGTGTAGTTACTAAAGCTTCTTTTAATTTAAGGAAAGCTTGATTAGCTTCAGAGTTCCAAATAAATTTAGCAGCATTTTTACCACCACTATTTAGTTTATTAAGCGGAGCAGCAATAGTGCTAAAATTAGGAATAAATCGACGGAACCAGCTACATGTTCCTAAAAATCGACGAACTTCTTTACGAGAAGATGGAATAGGGTATTCCAGAATAGAATCAATTTTTTTAGGATCAGCACAAAGACCGTGTTCATTTACCACGTAACCTAAGTATTTTAATTCGTTTTTAAAGAATACACTCTTTTCAAAGTTAATAGTTAGACCGGCATAAGATAGTTTTTCAAATACTTTGATTAGAAACGATATATGTTCCTCGAATGATTCGCTAATAATAACGATATCATCAAGATAACAAAAGACTTTATTATCAAATTCAGGAGTAAATAACGTATCCATAAGACGCTGTTGAGTAGCTGGAGCATTAGTAAGTCCGAAGGGCATGACAACAAATCTGTACATTCCTCTACCAGGCACATAAAATGCTGTTTTATCTCTGTCAGCAGGATTTAGGGGAATTTCCCAAAAAGCTTTAGCAATATCAATGCTAGAAAGGTATTTAGCATTTTTTAAATGATCCAGTATTTCATTAATTAAAGGGAGACTATAAGCATCTTTTCGAGTAATTGAGTTAAGTTTTCTGCTATCGACGCAGAATCGCCATTCGCCATTCTTTTTAGGAGTTATTAAAACGGGAGATAACCAAGGACTCTCACATTTTTCAATAACTTTCCATTCAAGCATCTTATCAACCTCGTTGATTAGCGCATGTTGTTTTATAGGAGAAAGTCTATACGAGCGTTGTTTAATGGGAGGATTATCGCCAGTATCGATTTTATGACAAATTAGGTTAGTTCGACCTAACTCACCCTTTTCTTCAAAAGAAATACTTTTAAAACGATTAATGATATCATCAGCGATATCCTTCTGAGATTTGGAAAGATTATCGTAAGGTAAAATTTTTTTATCGTCTGAAATTGCAAGACAATTATTATTAAATATTGTAGAAAATAAGTTAGGTACTAAGTTAAACTTTTTCCAAAAATCTACCCCAAGGATTAGTGAGGGAGTTATTTCTGGGAAAACGAAAGCTCTAATTAAATGAGTTTGACCATTAAAAGTAATAGGAAGATCAAAGTGACCTAAAGATTTGAGTTTATGATTATTAGCAGTAGACACAACAACCGACTTAGACTTGGATAACGAAAAACCCAATTTCAGAATTTCAAGATGTGAATTTTTTCCTAAAATAGTTAAAGAACTGCCACTATCTAAAAGTCCTGATAATGAAACATTATCAATTGATATATTGATAAAAGGACGATTAGAATCCTTTTCATTCTCATAGAGAACAGAAGAAGTTCTATAACAGAGGAAAAAGTTTTTTATTGTTAATAACCAATCATTCCAATCTTTTTTGATTAAATTTATTATCCAAGTCACATTTTAGTTTTTTGAATTAGTTAAAGATTTGCGTGCATTGCATTTAGGGCAATCAGGAGTTTTAACATCTTTTGTACCACATTTAAAACATATTAAAAATCTAGGTTGAGGGCATTCGTTAAGAGAATGACCATTGGTACGACAGCGTACGCAATAGATATTAGGATTAGGAGATACACTAGCAGACTTATTAATTGTATTTACAGATTGCTTCGATTGAGGCTGAGAGTTATTTTTATTAAAGTAAGTATGTTTTTGAAACTGAGACTGAAAATTATTTTTGTTGAAGAATTGTTTAGCATTAGAAGTAGAAGGGGAAGGTAATTTATAATTAAATTCTGAGCTAAAAGAATTATTTACATTATCAGGTTCCTTAAAGTTTTTATCTCTATCTAGAATTTTCTCATAACTTTGACAGGTATTGATCAAAGAAACGACAGAGTCAACATCTTTTAAGGCTACGAACATCGAATAACAAGGTCTTATGTTCCTTAGTAAAATTTCGAGTTTCTCAGACTCGGAAAGTTTTTTGGTAAGACGTGAGAACATACCGAACATAAGTGAGACATAAATTACAATGGATTCATTGTCACCTTGGGTTCGATTCCTGATGGCATTTAGTAGTTTATAGTCGTAGTCAGGTTCACCGAAGTCTCTTATCAAAAGATTAGTAACTTCGTCCCAAGTTAAGTTAGAATTTAGTTCTTTTTGAAATCTAAACCAATGTAAAGCATTGTCAGTAAAAATTTCGAAAGCTTTGTTTAGAAGTTTCTCTTTCGAAATATTTCGAGAAATACGAAATTCTTCTATTTTTTGAAGAAAAGATTTCGGACAGGTTTTACCATCATAGCAAATCTTTTTAGGTCGTTTAAGGAAGAAGGAAGTACCAAATTTTGTAGGATTTCAGGATTGAAACTACTAAGAACAGAAGAAGAAGATTGAGGAAGAAGTGAAGTTGTAATTTGAGGAAGGGGTGGAGTGGGCGTGGAAACATTTTGCTCTGCGTTTAGAAAAGTAAAAGGTTCAAATCGTTTTTCAAGTTCGACAAATTTATTTTTGAGGACATCAAATTCTTCTTTTTTATCATTGTGTAAATCTAAATCAATTCTATCTAAGCGATAGTGTAGATGATTTAAATAAGTCTCTATTTTAGGGAGAATTTTTGAGTTACCCGACTCAAGTGAGACTAATTTTAATTCAGTGTAAGTTAATGTAGCTTCAATCCCGTTGAGATCATCCTCAATTGGCAAAGGAGAATCTATAATGTCATCGCTCAATATAGATTGCGTAAGCGAAACGACTTGTTTTTTTAATTGAGGAAGCTTATCAGCTGGTTCCTCCAGTCTAACCTTGACTTCGTATTCTAACTCGGCTTTATTGAGCAGACTATATGCAATTGGACGAGACATTTTAGTAAAAGTTTAGGAGTACTTGTACAAAGTAAAGTACCTAAGTATAGTACCTTAGTTTAGTAAAGAGTTAAAGTCAAGTTATAGAGTCTAAGTCCAAGTCAAGTTAGTCAATAAAATAAATATTTATTGAATAAATATTGAGTATTAATGAGTTCAATGTGAAAAAGAGACCAATGTGAAGTTAATTTAGTGTTTAAGGTCGAGAATCTAAGCCAAAATTAAGAGAACGTGTAGGTGTGTTTTTAGAATTTAGAGGAGAGACAGAGCCAAAAGATGCGATGGGCGCCAACTGTTATGTAATAATAACAGATTTTTAAGAGAAATTAATATTTAATTTAAATTAATAGAAAATACAATTTAAAATATAAAAAATACACCACACGGGCACGGACAGAGTTCCAAAGAAATCTCGGATACGGCACAGACACGGATAGAGTTCCAAATAAAATTACGGATACGGCACGGACAGGATAGCCGGGGAAATCCCGACAGGGGGTAAAGTTTGTCCGGCGGCACAATAGGGTTGAAGATGTACTGGCGGTACAGTAGGGATGGCAGGCGAAAGTGAGTACCTTTAATCCAGGCTTCGGCCACAGGTCACAGCAGCACAGCAGGGGTGGCAGGCGATAGTGTGTGCCTTTATTCCAGACTGCAATCCACAGGTCACAGCAACTTCTTCGTGTTAGATATTGATTAACGACGCGAAGGCTTGCAGGGTCCCGGGGTCAGCAGGCCCCGAGACAAGACCTTTATAGTTCGTACCGTTCTGTTTCTCAGAAGATGAAGACTGACCCGGACTGACATTCAGTGTCTTTATATAGGCCTCGATTTAGAATTTCGTATTGCTTCATAATTTTCAAATAAAATACGAAATTAGAACATTTGTGAAGAGGTTCGCATAGAAATTTATAGAATTTTAGAAAAATAAAATCTGACTTGTCACAATCCTTGACAATCAAAATTGTTTATAATAAGGAAAGACATAAATAATTTTAATAAAATTTAAAGAAGTGATCATCGAAAAGTGTAGAAAAGTACATTAAATATGTTGGAAAAAAATATATACTATAAAACAACCAAAAATGAAGATATAACGGTAAGTTTAAAGAAATATTCCTTAGCAACGTAGAAATTTTACAATAGAAAGTGTAAAAAAGAACATTTTTGAGCTAAATAAGTAATCATAATAGTAAAATAGACAAGAATAAAAGTAAAATAAACATGAATACACTACAGTGTTATAGCCGGAAAAGACAATGTCCGAGCGTCGCTTACTGGTATAGATAGAGGGATCATAAGGAGCGCTAATGTGTTTTCTCAAAATGGTAAGCATAACATAAAGTTGCCTTACGGTCAACATAGATGTATCCTTATATAGCTGTTCGGTGGAATACTGAAAAGGTTTCCTATAAAGAACCTTTAAGACTGCCCTCTGTGCACGCTCCAAGGACAGCATTATAGTTTTACCGGAACCACCCCAAACTGTGATACCATAAGTGATTATCGACTGGCAGAGAGCGTAGTACACAGTTCGCAAAGTGGTTTCGTCAGCAATGTCTCTTAAATTTTTGAAGATGTATATTAATTTTCTAATCCTTGGGATGAGAAAGTCGACATGCGACTCCCAGTTTAGTGTTTGGTCTATAAGTATGCCCAGGTACTTCACAGTGACAACTCGAGAAATTCGAAGACAATTGCAGTCGGGAGATTGCCTGTTACATCTATGGGCTTTAAGAGTAAAGGATACAGGGGGTGTGAAACATTTCTTTGTAGCAAAGGGAATAAATTGAGTTTTCCCTATATTTAGGGTCAAGGAATTTAAAGAAAGCCAAGTCATCACAATTGATAGAGCATTTTCAGCTCGTAATTGCACCTCGGACCAGTTCGCACCGTGGATAATAAGTGCAGTATCGTCTGCATAAACAAAGGTTCTGCAGGAAGGAAGATTAATGACACATAGTTCATTTATATATAGCGTAAATAGGGTTGGGCCTAAGATGCTACCTTGCGGTACACCAAAAATCAGCTCACCCTCCTCGCTAACATAATCCTCTATTTTAACTGACTGTGTGCGATTTGACAGATAGTCGCGGAAAATTTCAAGAGCTGTGCCTCTAACACCAACTTGTTCTAATTTTTGCAAAAGGATAGGTATTGCGACTGTGTCAAAGGCCTTAGATAGGTCTAAAAACACACCTAGACACTTCACTCCTGCGTCTAAACACCCAACAACATGATCAACCAGTGACGAGACGGCATCTTCAGTAGAGACACCTTTCTGAAATCCAAACTGGTTGGGTGCTATAATTCCCTTTGTCTCTAGGTATTTGACCAACCTATTATTAAGGACTCTCTCTAAGATCTTTGACATTGCCGTGAGAACTGAAATTGGTCTGTAGTTACCAACATTCTGGCAGTCTCCACCTTTATATACTGGATGCACTAATGCCTTCTTGAAAGCATCCGGAAACTTGCCTGTGTTGAGGGACAGCTGACAAATATGCGTCAGAAGTGGAACAAATACATCGCGCAAAGATTTCAAAAGCCGAGCAGAAACACCATCCCATCCCACCGCACAATCATCACGTAGGTTCAGTATAAGTGTCTCAATTTCTGCATAGTCCACATCATACAGCACCAAAGACTCAAGAGAAGAGTTAGGAGGATGAAGTGGATGACGATCAATATGAGGAGAAATGGACGGTATATTTGAAGCCAGATCTTTACCAACATTGATAAAATAATCATTGATTGAATTAACAGCTTCCTTTGGATCTGGGTCAGTATTCAGTAAAGGTCTGGCTGATGAAGAAGTAGATCTATAACGAGTTATGTAATTGATTAAGTCCCAAGTAGCCTTAGGGTGATTCTTAGCTTTATCTAGCTCCTGTTTGTAATACTCCTGTCTCAATTTCCTTAAAAGAGAATTGATAAAATTGCGGTACCTAACATAAGTTATTTTTAAAATAATATTGTTTGGATCATTCCTCTGACGCTTATGCATTTTGTCTCGATTCTTTATGCAACGGAGCAAGCCCGGTGTGATCCAAGGCTTTATAGTCCTTTTAGTGCGTGAAACATACATTTTAACGGTGTGAGTGTTTATTATCTCAGTAACTGTTGCAACAAGAACATTT
The DNA here is from genome assembly GCA_018467065.1 of Ephestia elutella. Classification (NCBI taxonomy): domain Eukaryota; kingdom Metazoa; phylum Arthropoda; class Insecta; order Lepidoptera; family Pyralidae; genus Ephestia; species Ephestia elutella. The sequence continues at coordinate 15,519,159 of CM031573.1, forward strand.
GCCGCGACATTCGGGTCAGTACATTGAAAAATTTGTGTAAAGTCAGCATTCCTAATATCGTTGTGAATGGAGAGATGATCAATTTTTGTATGTAGTGATTTTTTTGAAAATGTTTTACAAGAAGGATGTGTATCTAACGAAAGCAGCGTGGGACAATGGTCAGTTACAGCTGTTTCTATTACTAATGTAGTGGATTTAGATTTTGATTTAAGTAATACGTGATCCAAGCAGTTTTTATCTCGAGTGGGGAAATTGTGAGTTGGCAAAAGTCCGTGGCTTGCCGCAATATTTAAGTAACTTTCACATATTGAGGGGTCATTGTTAGTAGCGATGTTAATATCGCCTACCACTGTTATAATTGAAATGGCTTTTAACGTTAACAGGAGATCATTAAGACTGTTGAGAAAATTACTATTATCAGTAAAAGACGGGGGCCTGTAAACAGCAATAAGGGCAAAAGTTTGACCAACATTACAAAGCAGACAGTTTGCATCTTTTAAAATTTTTGGTTCTGAAACAGTGCAATCGAGCGACATGCGGGCATAAACAACCACCCCATCGTTCTGGTTATAGTAGTCCGTTGTTTTATAACTATAGTAGCCTGGGAGATCAGGAACAAAAGGTGTCTGTGACAACCTACATTCCGATAAAATAATAATGTCTGGGTTAATTTTCATAATTACTAGCAGAGCTTGTAATTGACTAAGGTTTTTATTAACACTGCGGATATTCAGGTGAAATATTGTTAAAGAATTTTTATCAGTTTGTATATAGTTGATGCACTGTTCAGGCGAACAACAAAAAGAATTTGAGACGTTAAAGTCCTCTAAATTAGATAAAGTATTGTTAATGTGTACCATCGTGTAAGGATAATAAAGTGTCGGTGGAGTAGCAAAAAAAAAAAATTATAATAGATAAAGTAAAAAGTAAAATGCGGCTTTGAGTATTTATTTAAGGTTTAGTACAAGATTTTATTTTAGATTAAAGGCAGGTAGGTAAGTAATTAATGGCTGTGATCTCTTACAATAATTAAAGACCATTAAATATAACCTAATTAGAAGATTGGGTACTCTTTTTCTAGTTCCAACAAAGACTGTTCACTGCTAATCTTTAAAGATTTAAATTTCTCGTCTTTTTTAATATAAATATTAGTGTTGACAGTCCAACAAAACTTATAATTATACCTTTTACAAAATTCACGACACAAAAAGAATAACCGTCGACTGCTTCCCGGGAGGAATTCAGAAATATATACCAAACTTGGATCTCTGGAATTTATATTATCGAGACCAATGTCGGTGGAACAGAGCTTATTGTCTCGAGATTTGTTAAACTTGCGTACAGCCGAAAGAAAGTTCGATTTCTGTGAAACAGTGACAAACTCCACTACAATGGGTTTGCTTTTGCCCGGCTTGGCTGGGAGTCTGTAACAGTCTCGGATGTCGCGGGAGTCTACGGGTATACCCAACGCGTTGCCTATATTCTGAACTAGGGAGCACAGGGCCTGCAGAGATTCACCCTCCAATTCCGCTATATTGCGGATTTCGACGGACGACGAACGGACGGAGAACTTCAGATCCTGTTCCTTTTGGTCTATACGGCCTAAATGTTCCAGGTGTTTTTTCTGGTTGTTTTCCAGTTTTTCAACCCTATTTGTAATCTCTTCGTACCCAGCAGAAATTCTTTCCAGTGCCTTCTCAATGTCTTGATTACTTTTTTGAATCTGTTGATTTTGTTTTTTTATATCTGATACATCAAGAGATAGCTTGCTGAATAATAGGTTATTGTTTTGCTGATTTGTCTGCAACACCTCGAACATAGACTTTATCTCAAGTTTGAAGTCTTCGTCGTGAGTTGAGGGTGGTGACGATTGAAAACGGAGACGCTTATGACGTGTAGTCACACCGGAGTTGTCCTGTTTGGTGGAGGAATAACTAGCTATGTCTGGATCTGATTGAGACATCGAGGGAGTGGATGGTGAAATTCTTTCCATATGTAAACAATACGAGTAAAGATTTTTTCGTATTTAATACAATGTAGCACTGTTGTGTAGCAAACAGATAACCGGTCCAGGACGATGGCGGGCGGCGCGGCGGGCAGCGGGAGGCGGGCAGCGCTTGCGCATCGAGTGCTCGATCGATATGTTCGTATGTTGAGGCAGGTCAGGGATAAATCACACTTATTTCACTCGAATTTTTCGTCACTGCATCGAAATGCGCGGAAAAAATAAAAATCCAATAATAGATCCCTATAGTCCAGGTCACTAGGTACACTGTAGTAGCAAACACAAGTAGATTTTGTGCAATAAACTATTGAAAAAACATGTATAACCGGGGGACGCAAAATAAACGCAGCTTACTCGATGACGCGAAAATGTGAAATGAAATGAATGAAATGTGTAAAGGGAATAAGGTCTGCTCTTCTAGGAGTACCAGCTCCTCACAGGGCACGACATTGATGAAGCCATCAAGGCTGAGTTCTCTGGGGACTTGGAGAAGGCTCTCAAAGCTATTGGTATACTATATTATGTCCTATTTAAAGGGAATAAGGACTGCATTGGGTGGCTGTCTTCCAGGAGTACTAGTTCCGCATGATCAGTACATAAACGTCGAACTGGAACGAATCATATTTTACAAATTTTACATCAAAGGATAAATCTGACACATGTAGTATTTATTGATCTACGAATAAATCTCATGTTACAAAAAAATCTTATTATCCCAGAATAAAAAAGCATAGGTACTTATGCACAAAACAACACGTAATCGTATGACGAATACAACGTCACAGGTATTGTGAAATCACTGAGACATACGCCGAGTTTGCCAACAAAAAAGGTGTTCATACCGCTACTTGTTCTGAGCAATGAATCATCATAATATAAAGAAGGTCGTTGCAATATTGCCAAAGAATCTTTCAACTTAAGGAAGGAAGGCAGTCATAAAGAGAATTACTGTTTTTAAGTACTATAGTCTAAATTAAAGTTATTGTATCACCTCTCTCTTTTTTTTTTATCCGTGGTGGATGTTCTTCCGATGCGTTAAAGTAAGTCAATGCCGTGTACTTGACCTTGTATTAATAGTTACTGTAGTTTCCTTATAAGTTTTATTGTTCAATTTATGTAGTGGAGTTCATCGTACTGACTACTATGATAGTGAAATTGTATTGTTTTACGCTGTTTCGGCATTTTAGTAGCAAATTGGTATTAAAATATTTATTAATAAATATTTTTCATTGAATCGGACAGTCGATAATAATCGATGATGCTACACGTTTAGATATACATATTTCTTTTCATAAGAAAATAAACATTTTTAAGACGATATTCTTTAAAAGGAAAAAAAAATTAAGTATCACTTTTTTTTTAAATTTCTTTCTATTATGTTAGGTACACTTTAAAATTCTAAATCCACGCAATTAATTATCATTATCGGTGCGGTTTGCGGTGTCCGACACGTAAGCGTATGAAAAACGTCGTCGAAACGGCGACGCAGACCGCACCATATGCGTACGTTGGCGAGACCGCAGCTTGCGAAACGCCAGTGCTCCCGCAGTGGCAAAGTATAAAGCTATCCATCTTTACATATTTTTAAACTATTTCGTCCCACTGTTGGGCAAAGGTCTCCCCCATTTCCTTTCAAACTTATCTATCCCTTGCAAATTCCATCCATTTCTCTTCAAAATATCTAAAGTATTTCTAGGCCTACCACTCTTTTCTTTATTTGGTATCTAGTGGGTAGCTGAAATGGCCCAACGATCCGCATCACAGATTACAAATATTTCACAATGATTCCAGTGAAAATCGTCCGCAACAAGCCACTGTTCTTCGCGGAGCGGCTCCACAAATCCATGAAGGGGCTCGGCACCAACGACCGTCAGCTGATCCGCATCATGGTGACGCGCTGCGAACTCGACCTCGGCGACATCGCGGACATGTTCCAGAGCAAGTACGGCGAGTCGCTCGCCAGCTGGATCGAGGTATGTACCTATCCTAGTTGTCATGAAGGGCTTGGCACCAACGACCGCCAGCTGGATCGAGATACATCACGAATCGGTATCGCTCTGTATAGCTGCGATCGCAAGTGCACGCTGGCCTGATAGCTTGTCTTTAGACATAGACCTCCTCTAAAGATCTCCATAAATCTCTGTCTCTTGCCACCCTGAGCCATGATGAACCAGCATCCTTCAAGTCGTCTTCCCAGCGGGTATTCTGTCGTCCTTTACTCCTTTTACAACCTCTTGGGTACCACTCTGTTATTAATTTAGCCAATTTCTCAGTTCAATTTCAATTTTTAGCAGAATTGACATGAATAATGCGCCGGACTCGAGGACGAGTGGTCTTCCTCTCACAACACTATTCAATTTTATACAAAACTAGCTTTGGCCCGCGGCTTCGCCCGCGTCAATTTCCAACGGGAGCAGTGCTTTTTCCCGGGTTGAAAGGTCGTCCTTCTCCGTACTTCTAACTATGTGTATGCGAACTTTCAGGAAGATTGGTTCAGTAGATAAAGTGTGAAGAAGTAACAAACTCACTTTCGCATTTATAATATTAGTTAGGTAGGCGATTACTTCATGAATTCAGACAAGGTCTTCGGAGATTTTTAATGTCTTACTGTCTGTAAGTTGCAATTTCTAAAACTATACAACTACAACGTGTGTGACTACAAGGACACAACAATTTATTATTATGTAATAAAATAAATTCCGCTAATTTTTAGCTAAATAAATTCCGCTAATTTTTAGCGGAATTTATAATAATTTTGCGCCAGACTCGAGGGCTAGAACCATTTAATATTTTTTTTTACAAAATAAAAATTGATAACTATATTACTTATGTTTTTTTATGTATATGTTTTTTTTTACTTGTTACAGGGCGACTGCTCCGGCCACTACAAAAAATGTTTACTTGGACTGCTGGGTCTATACTAACTCTATATGGACTGTTCTCGATGTGAATTCAAGTCTAATCGGTGTTCACATTACATTTCATGCACACAAATTTTACATGTTAAGTCTTGAATATAACTTGCTCGAATATTCAGTTATATAAGGTGGACACAAATTAACTACAAATATTTTCAGGGCTAATTACTGATATTATTTAGAAAGTATATCAGTGGTTTTTTCAATTTTCTACACGCTAGTTTTCGAGAAAAATTAACTTTTATGTTTTTTGAAAACCGTAACATTATAACATCCTGTACACAGCTTTGCGTAAAATGACAATTAAAATGACACACACAAACAAAAGCCGCCCCGCCCACCGGTCGGTCGCTGTCGTTTACGTATAATAAATCGCTTGACATCTCTGTCTTTCACGCACTTTTCATAAATAAAGAGGAATACAGCAAATCAATTTCATTCGACTATTAATTGGTGGGAGGAGCTTAAAGAGGTATGAAGTCTACACATTTAACTACAGTATGATACTAAATGTCATCATTTAATAATATTTTTTTTGTTAGAAAAAACAAAAAAAAAAAACTAGCGTATCGATTTTTAAAATTGTATCTCCAATACGTTTATTTAGCCCCCTGGAGCCAGCCCTGAAAATATTTGTAGTTAATTTGAGTCCACCTTATATATGCCAGTTTTCTGGACTGAAGACCTAATTTCTATGTCTCAATATTGAGGATAATATATGTATAGCCTGACCAGGAATATAAAAACCCTCGCCATGTTGCGAAAAAGCAATAGAACTAATTTCTTATACTGGCAACTAATTTAAAAACCCGTCTGTCATTTCTCCTGTCAAAGTTTGACTTTCAATCAAAGGCGGATCTGCCCATCCTGCTTTTTCCAATTGTTCTAGGTTACACATTGAGAACCGAACAACAGTCTTGATAAGTTTTGATCTATTTTATTTTTATTTTCTCTCTAACTATACTGTGCTAGATTCAACCTTGACATTGGCAGAATCATCGTTTTGGCTAACGATGGAGCCATAAACATAAGAAAAGAAGAAGAAAGGCGGATCCAGTATTTTTATTTCTGGGAAGGGCACCGTTTTCCGTTCTCTCGAATATTTCCGAGAAATTTTTGAGGAATTTTCCGCTTGTTTGAAAATTTCGAGAAAGACACATAACTAATGGTGGCGGATTATTTTTTGGAAATAAACTTTTAAGAAACTATTACTACTGAATCCTGTTATTTCAACAACTCGAATCTTAGTTTGATATGTACTGTTGTATACAAAATAGCAGTCGAGGATGTGGGGGGGAGGGCACGTGCCCCCTGCCCCCACCCTTTACATCCGCTACTGCTTTTAATAATGTTGCAATATAAAACGTATAAGTGCTGCCTCTAATTCAGGGTTTTTATATTTCTATCAGGCTTTAGATGCGTTTATTCATAAAAGTATGTTTACTGTAAGAATCTCTCAAAATATCTACCAACCGCGCTTTGATTTCAAGCCGTCCGTAGCACGATCTGTTTATTATTATATTTTTTATTAGTATTTGGCAAATTTTAACTAAATTCTATAATTTTTATCACACAGAATTGTTTATCTAATTAATTTTAACATATTTGCTTGTTTTTTAAACGTGCCTTCTATTTAAGTGCCTAAACAATAAGCTCATGTCATTGACTGCTCTTAAACATTTTAGGTTATGTTCTATTTTTCCATGTTTTTTTTTTTGATTGAAGCAAAGTGATCCTATATGGGTTCCGTGTTTTCTTGTTGGTACGGAACCCTTATACGTACCTACTTTCTTTTATTCTTAAGATCATCCTAAAATATAAGTTTGTTTGTACTATGTTTTGTAAAACAAATATTCTCATAAATCTCAATTATATTTACATGATATTTCTTATGATAATATAATAAGTGATATTGATCCTAAAATGCCCACCTTGTGTGTAATAGATTTTTATACCGTTGCAATTTAATATTACACGTAATACAAGAGGCTGGTGACCATGGTAGTATGATTTTTAGTATAACAGGAATAAGTACAGCTATCGATAAAAGTCATATTATATTGCAGCGCTGTCTAAAGAAGTTCCAATTCTGAAGCAAATTTTGTTTATGCTCGGTAAAAATTAAGAGCGAATTAAGTTAAACTCCATACAAAATGTTTGAAAAACAAAATAATAAATATAAATTAAATTTCTTGAATATGCTTTCGAAAAGCCATAAAGTTAAACTTTTCTTTTTTTTCTGTTTATTGTCTCTATTAAAACTTATAGTTTTTCTAAGCAGCAACCATTTTCTGCAAATAAAGCTTTTATCGATATGCGAAAAGGATAATTTCTGAGATAATTTATTTTTTCATTGATGTTATATTTTGATTAAGTCGATCTCTTGTTGCGTTTATTCTCACATTTAATTTTTATAATTGATATATTTTATTGCGACCAAGTAGTACAGTGGATTCTCATATTGGTTTGTTTCAGTATTTATTTTTATATAAGATCTGTTTTAATTTACAAAATTAATTTAAATTACTCAAGTGCCTATAAGCCACAATGTAGTGCTAACTTCAAGTACAACATAGTTAAAAACTTGTAGCCAAGATTTCTAATGTATACTTATGGTGTTATTACGAAGATATTTTATATACTTAAAGTTATTTTGCATTAAGATGTTTCTACATGTCCGTACTACGAAAAATATACAATAATTTTATGGATTTGTTGTTTCATTTTCTACATTTTATCATGTCTACAATGTCTGAATTTAATCCCTGCCCCTAGTGTTTCACAGTAGTTAGTTTCTAACGGAAATGGTAACATTAAAACAAATAAAATACAATAGTACACAAATATTCTAACTGTCAACCCCAAATAAATGGGAAAGACGTGTGACTGTACCTAGCGATTGACATTGTTCTATGTATTAATCAATATGTTAGAATGTTAGTTCTGTGTTAGTTCTACATAAATAAATGTAACTCGTCATTTGTTCTGCCTTTTTTTATAAAGATTTTCGCCCCGAACTGTCGTCGTCAGCCAGCGATGTACTTTTCTATTACGCGTTGTAGAAATATAAAACTGGTTTCAGCCGTTAGTTCTATGAAAGGTCTCACTATTTATGTACTTGTATTCAATAAAATCTATAATATTACAAGAATAAAAGTTCGAAAAGAAATGTTGTGCTCAGCGATGTACTTCTAAAATTCGTAAAAAATATAACCAAATTAGACTTTATGCCATAGTTCTTTATCAGATCAGTCTAAATATTTTAGTTTTGCCTAGTTATATACATAAAATAAATAATTAAACCACTGCGAAACATTTTCCTTACTCCTTTGTTAACATAAATAAGAAAGTTCACTTAAATTCAGCTCTTATTTAGCAAATACATAGAAGCGAAAATAGATTGGCAATGAAACTTGCTTGATGACACTTTGACCGATCAAAGTTTTGCCTCGGACACTTTTTGAGAGGGACTGACCGTCTATTTGTTTATGATAGGTATGTCAAAAATTACAGCGGTGGTGTTGTGAATATCTGGTCTATTCCATGTTAAAGTATCATCAAGCATTAGGCTCAGACGTCCTATCTGAGGATGATCTGAGCAACATTACAATAGGGCAGATGTTAAAATTCTGCAAAGTAACAGGTAGATTCAATGGGTCGCCACCAACGTGAGTTACCAGGTAACTCAAAACCCTATACGGGTCTCGGGGAATTGGGTGAAATGGTCCCAGCATAAGTGGACTGATCACCCGTCTGGTGCTCGCGCTGGCGTCCCCACATAGTAAATAATAAAATAATAAATAATCATCAAGCAAGTATCATTGCCAGTCTATTTTCGCCCCTATGTAGATGCTTAATAAGAGCTAAATTTAACTGAACTTTCTTACGTTTTGTTAACAAATTAGTAAGGAATATGTTTTGCATTGGTTTAATTATGTATTTTTATGTATATAACTACGCAAAACTAAAATATTTAGACTGATATGATAAAGAACTATGGTATAAAGTTTAATTTGGTTATATTTTTTACGAATTTTAGAAATACATCGCTGAGTACAACATTTCTTTTCGAACTTTTATTCTTGTAATATTATAGATTTTATTGAATAAAAGTACATAAATAGTGAGACCTTTCATAGAACTAACGGCTGACATCAGTTTTATATTTCTACAACGCGTAATAAAAAAGTACATCGCTGGCTGACGACGATAGTTTGGGGCGAAAATCTTTAAAAAAAAAAGGCAGAACAAATGACGAGTTACATTTATTTATGTAGAACTAACATTCTAACATATTGATTAATACATAGAATAATGTCAATCGCTAGGTACAGTCACACGGGAAAGACGGAGGCAAATATTTTAACTGATTGAGTTAGGTTCGACGGTCTTCTATGTAAAGTCATAGTATCATAATAATATGAGTATTATATAATCTGTCTGTGGCACTCTTTGGTAAAACAGGTACGTTGACGTACGAAAAAGACAGAGTTGTTTAATGATAAAATAGATAATAATAAAAGACAGCTTATATAAGTGGTTTGTTGTAAAAATATTTATCACCTCAAGAAAATTGCCACGAAAACAAAGTAAGTTATTGCAAGCGATTATCTCAATTTCAAGCGATTATATGATGGATCAGACGTAAAGTTTGAGACTACCGCAGCCTGGAAGTTAGATGAAATCTAAAAAAATAGTAGGTCTGCGTCTAACCAGGGTTATCAGACGTTGACTGTTCATACCAAATCATTAGCAAAATTGTTTTACCTTAGTTAAACTAGGAACGAAATTGAACCTTAATTGATCGCAAAAGAATTTAATTGCATTAAAATCCGCTTTCGTGTATTACCTGGGATTTAGGAGACGACGATATGCACTCGCTTTCGATTTAATTATGCACGTCGGCTAACGCTGAAGATTTTCGTGAATTTTCGCTAAAGGGGATGGATTAGAAAATGGGGTTTCGATTATTCAGTATTATTAATTAGGTACTAGGTAATTTTGACTATCATGCAATACCTATATTGTCCATTTATTAATGAAAAGATTTTTTATAAATGAGTACCTACCTAGTTCAATATTTTTCCTTTTTATAGGTACAATTAGGTACGAGTATTTATGTAAACACATCGATCTTTAGGACAATGTAATAAGGTCTAAAATTGGCTACGTATCAATACTCGTGACTGTACATTCGCTATTTACTGCATCATACAAAATGCGATGAGTAAGTGAACTCTGTACGTAAATCAAGGTTTGCGTCGTCGCGTCAACACGTTTGCGCGGAAATGAGCTGACGTTTTCATTAATTTCATACCAGTTCAGAAACAATTCAGAGAGAAACGTCTGCGAACGCTGCGCGCGTTTCCATTGCCACACGTCACGGTAATATTGTAATGTGTTTAACACGCAGAAAATAGTAATATTTCTGTGGTTTAGGTAACACATTCGGTAATCAATTGTGGGTAGGTAGGTACCTACTCCTATTAATGATGATGGATGATCAGTCAGTGAGACATAGAAAATTATAGCCGTCTGCTATAGTCGGTACCTAGGTAGGTACATAAAATAAATAAGCCACCGCTCAAGGCCTCTTGTTCCCATAGGTCTTGTTCTTGTTGGCCCTATTTCTGGGGAAAAGTAGGCAAAGGAAGCTACAAAACAGTTGCTTTTGTATCAAATAGATTGAAAGTAGGCCTCGCAAAAAGTACATCGCCTACGTCACATACATTTTGGTATAGCTGCCAAAGCCACACTGTTCCATCGTCGTCGCTACAAAGTAACTGAAATAGAGTTTGAAGTTCGTGATTTCAACATTAGCCGAACATGACTCTAGCTAGAGTAAGCTTTAAACTTAAGTTATGAATTTTCATACACTTTCATATTGTCATAGACCAGTAGTTAATCGTATTACCTATAAGAGAAATATTTAAATTTGTATTCTAGGTTATTTCAAATTCCAGGCTAATGGAAACCCGCTCTGTCAACGACAACTTAAATTATTTATTCATAGATATTATAAAGTGTTATTCCAACCACACTCGCTTTCACAAATTATTTGTTACCTACGTACCTATACTTGTACGTACTTGTATACCTACGTACTAGGTAGTTATGTACCTAAGCTGGTAAATAAAGTTAAAATCAACATTGTGCATGATTTCGTAGAAATTTTTAAAGTACCTACCTACAATCAGAGTTTGTTTTAATTGAATTTGATTGAATTGCTAATCTTCAAAATGACTTACTTACTATTATAATTTGAAAAAATTAGTAGGTACCTATCAGTAGGTATTCAGTATCTAACACAAATAAAATAACCTAATAGATAAAACATTGGTACCAAACTTTTCCTTAAAACAGTTTCAATCACGATTCAGTCAAAAGATAACGTACCTATCTTAAGAAATGTGAGTTCAGGTGGATCTTCCGCGGGTGATAGATCGCCGAAAACATAATAAAAGTGTAATGAATGCGCAGAAATCTTATTTAAGCCATGATGAATGAGGCGGCGTCAGATATGCAAACAAAATGCAGCCAATCAGTTACTTTTAATAAGAAACTGGAGCCTTTCGAGCTAGTCCGTCAACGGAGCAGTACCTACCCCTTTTATTTTGTTGATCCATACTAATATTATAAATGCGAAAGTTTGGATGTGAGTTTGTGAGTTTGTGAATTTGTGAGTTTGTGAGTTTGTGAGTTTGTGAGTTTGTGAGTTTGTGAGTTTGTGAGGATGTTTGTTACTCAATCACGCAAAATCTACTGGACGGATTTCGATGAAATTTGGTACAGAGGTAGATAATGACCTGGAATAGCACATAGGCTACTTTTTATCCCGGGAAAAAGCACTGTTCCCGTGGGAAATTCACGCGGGCGAAGCCGCGGGCAAAAGCTAGTATAAATATATTTTTTTATATTAATCAAAGAATGGACCACTTTGCTTTTTTTAAGTATTGATACCTCTACGCATTGCCGAGCAAAAGTATTTACAGACAGTGGTTCTATAAAGGTTCTGTTATTAGGTACCGTAATAGGTACAGAATCCTAACATCATCATTTACGTGTGCTACTAATGCCTTACAGTATTTTTTAAATCATGATTTTGACTGTATTCGCAAACCGAATAGGCAAATTTTAACAAAAATTAGGGGACTGAGGCAATTAGCTATAGGTACCTACGTAAATATTTGAGATTATAACGTACTTATTGCTAATTTGTTTGGGTTGATTCACTCTCAACACAAGAATACAGTTTTCTAGAATCGTAACAAGCTTCAAACAATTTAAATAAATGTGTGGCGATGATAATGCTGTCGCACAGTAAATCGTTTCATGCATACCAAAAAGCCAATTTTCACATGTCAATATTTTGTATTCGCGAATTTAAATGATTTCGTATCATCTGTTGGATGGTTTGTATTTATTTCGTCTGAATGCTATGTCGCCTTGTTGGCCAATGTAAGAATTTCATGATGTCAATATTTTTATGATGCAAAGCCAACAACCGCAAGAATTCAAATACTAACGTTCTAAATCATATAAAGGGGATAGTAATGTAAAGTGATCGATTTCTTCTTTTGTGTACCTACTTACTTAGATCTTTAATTCTGAATTGATGTTAATTTTGTATTTTACAAACACCTTACAGTGGATCGGTTGAACTGACTATTATAGTCTAGGTACTTAATTGATTCGTTTTATCTATTCCCACTCGGACCGACGACCTGGTGAAGGTCGCGGGATGCGGGCAGCGCAGGACCGGTCGTTGTGGAAATCCTTGGGGGAGGCCTTTGTCCAGCAGTGGACGTCTTTCGAGAGATCTATTTATCGTCGGTCTCTAAGCTCTACCGTTATTTACTTTAGCCACTACCTACGAAGTAAAATCGTAATAATTATACAAGTAAATAGTTTTAGGTAATATTCAAAAAAGTTTCCGAAAATAACCCTTAAATGTAAATAAATATCTAGATATTTCATTAATTTTGCTTCAGTTATCTGGAGTGGCAGTCGTGTAGAATAGACTGACTCCTTTTGTGCGGGATGTAGGACCTTGAGATATACCTAAGGCTTGGATAAGCATTCGGTTAAAACGGCCTATATGTGGATATATGAAGGGGTAGAAGTTTCAGCAATTCGGCAACTCGACAGGGGGCTTGATAATCGCTTACCTTGCTCGCTTGCTGATGATTTCTCCTGGTGATCACCAGATTTCTTCTGGACACAAGTGGCTCCTTCGGAAGATACTGGTTTTGCGGCGAATTTCAAAACGGCGCGCGCGCGGGCCATAGAGGCGCTGGACACACGCAATCACAATGACGTACGGATCGAAACTGAATTGTGGTAGTCGGCGAGACTCCGGGGAGGGCAAGTCGATTCTATCTCGCTCCCTCATTTGCCCGCTAAAGGGGACAGCGATATCAAGTTGTCTTGTCACCGAATCGTTGAGAAAAAAGGAAAGTATAAAAAAATTGGAGGCTGATGGCCTCAACATAGCTCCCCGCCTTGAAAGGTCCAGAGCTTTCAAATTAAAATATAGACAAGAAGCTAGGTGGATAGATTAGAGGTAATAGCGGTCTGAGAATATCAGCGAATCGATATCTACGGTAGAAATTATGAGTAAATAAGCGGTTTAATTAAATTGCGGTTTGATTAAATTGCGGTTGATTAAATTGCGGTTGATTAAATTGCGGTTTGATTAAGTTGCGGTTGATTATTGGGTAGGCAAAGGATACAGCTTTGTGACAGGACGCTTATATGTGCCTGACACAGTCTTGACTAAAGCCACACGAATTATACCATCCGATCCAGGAAACACCTCCTTTATGACACCCAATGGCCAAGTCAAGGGCGGTACGTTATCTTGACCCAAGAGAACGACAGTGCCTATCTCTATGGGACGATCGTGAGTGCACCATTTCTGACGGACTTGCAGCGTATGCAGGTATTCAATACGCCATTTTTTCCAATATGATAACACGAGTTGATCCAAAAGTTTTTTACGCTTTGTCAAATTCATACTTTCCTCTGTCAATTCAGAAGAAGGTAAATAAGTAATGTGACTGGACATTAAAAAATGAGCCGGCGTGAGAACGTCAGGATGCGGATCAGATGATAAAACACTAAGAGGCCGTGAGTTCAAAAGACATTCTATCTGTACGAGGACAGTTAAGAGCTCCTCATAAGTGAGAAGCTGCTTTCCTATCACTCGGTACATTATAGGCTGACGAAGCCAGGGCGGGCCGTTATAATATAAGGAATGTACAATTAACTCCGAAGGCAGCATGCCACGTGAAAGACAATCGCTAGGATTCTCTTTCCCTGATACGTGATTAAAACAAGCGGCAGGTAAATTTTCCTGAATTTTTGCAATACGGTTGCTAACAAATATAGACCACCTATGAGGGCAGAATGGATCCACGAGAGCGCAATAGTGGAATCCGAAAACGCATAAGTACCGGTAATCGGAATGCGGGCAGAAAGCTTCTCTCTGACAACCTTAACAAGTTTAGACAGCAACAAAGCAGCAACGAGTTCTAACCGAGCTAGTGTTGTTACTTTAGCGGGGGAAACCTTGGATTTCGCACAAAGAAGGCGGACCGTTATATTACCTTGAGTATCAGAAATGTGTAAATATACACAGCAACCATAGCCACTAAAGCTAGCATCACAAAAGGCCACAATGTTTACGACAGATTCTGCAAAAACTCCAACATGACGTGGGATTTTAAGAGCAGATAGTGCGGGAAAATCCCGTGCTAAAGCAGTGAAGCGGTCTGTGATTGGCTGCGGAGGTACCTCATCCCAATCTATCTTGGCTAACCAAAGTTCTTTAATAAGTATTTTAGCGTACAAAACGACTGGCGCTACAAGGCCAAGTACGTCGAATAAGCGAGCAATTAATGATAAAATGGTGCGTTTTGTACATTTACTGTCCACTGGGCTGGTTGTCAAAGAAAAAGTATCTTCAGCGGGCTCCCAGGTTAAACCAAGGATTTTAAAATTGTTAATATTGTTATCCATACTGGAAAAATTAACTGATAAGCGGTGAGATGCAGGGAGGGTCTCTAACAAAGCGGGTGAATTGCTGGCCCATTTGACAAGGTCGAAGGAACCTAATTTAAATAAATCAATTAAGTTGTGTGACAACTTTATAGCGGTTTGTTCATCAGGAACAGAATAAACATAATCATCCATATAAAACTGGGTTTCTACCAATTTGGATGCGTCCGGAAAGCGGTCGCTATGCTCACACGCCTGATGGCGTAGTGTGCGCATGGCTAAATAAGGACTAGACGCCAACCCAAAAGGCACGCGGTTGAAATTAAAGGTGCGAATAGGCTCATCCCTATTGAAGCGGAATAAAATTCGCAAGTATTCGCGGTGATGCGGATTAACACCGATTCTTAAAAACATCTGTTTAATATCTGCGGTCATAGCTATGGGAAACGTACGAAAATCAAGTAATAACAAAAATAAGTCGGCCTGTAAATTCGGTCCGACATGTAAAATGTCATTGAGTGACAACCCTGAGTGCGTCTTAGCGCTGGCGTCCAAAACCACACGAATACTATCTTTGTCGGGCCTAATGACCGCATGGTGCGGTATGTAATAGCCCTGTTCTGTTAATTCAGAATCAGGTACTTCCGATAAATAACCCTGAGATATATAGTCGGTGATGGTTTTATTATAATTTTCGCGTAGGAGTTGGTACGTGCGCAAATTTACGCTCGAGGGCCAACAGGCGGCGGTGGGCTACTGCACGAGAATTGCCCAACTCAGAGGGGTTCCGCGAAAAAGGTAGGTCAACAAAATACCTACTGTCTTTAAACGTGACGGAAGAACAAAAAATATCTTCGCACTCTTTTTCGGATGGACTAATAAGCCGTGAAAATGGTACTTCCTCCAATTCAAAGAACTTCTGTAAACCCGACTCAATGTCAGTATTAGTCAGCGCGGTAAACGAGGAAGACTGAGAAAACGAGTCACAATGACCTGCCGCACCTCCCATCAGTACGTAACCGAAGCTAGTCAGGACAGCTGGGGGGGCGCTACTGCCCGACTCAATCATATTACCTAAATAAATATATGGAAAAAGTTGCGCGCCGAGAATAATGTCAATATTTCCCGGCACATTCCAAGTTAAATCGGCTAGTGGTAATTTATTTATATATGACATGTCGTCATTTAATTCAATATAATTCGCGGGTAACTTACCTGTGATGCAATCTACCACTAACGCATGAATATAATATTTATCTTCGGGGTTAACGCGCGATTCTATTGTTATATGTATATAACCATGCACTAGCTGCGTGGACATTCCAACACCCTGTAACGATGAGTTATGTAGCTTAACTATAGGTAAGTTCAAGCGCTTACAACAATTCAAAGTTATTAAATTATTCTGAGACGCACTATCTATCAAACACCTGACCACAATTTTGTCATGACCATTGTTGTGAGTCGCATACACTTGAGCCGTAGACAATAAAACATAATTTGAATTTGGCATTCCTGTGTTTAACGTCACAGAAGTTATATTTTCTACTGATGGCGAGGGCTGGGCGCGCGCAGACTGCGTGGCGTCTGCTCGATAACAAACCGGTTTGCCGTCGCCTGGCGCTGGGTCCGATTTGCTATTCTCAGAGAAATGCAACAATGAATGGTGCTGTTTTTTACAAAACTTGCATGTCGAATGCGACTTACATTTATTCAATGTGTGGGTTAGGCTTAAGCAGTTAATACAGGCACGCTTTGACTTAATAAAATCGAAACGAATTTGCGGTGTACTCATATTTTTAAATTGCTCACACCTAAACAATGGATGTTTTTCGCCTGCGCATATTGGGCAGGGCGTTTCTATTTCACACCGTGGCGCGCTATTTGATATGAAAGTTTTTGAAGTACTAGGGGGATTCGTCACTCGCGTTTCAAACCGCGAACAATTATTAGTATGTGATCTTTCGCGTGCCTTTATATGATCTTGTATAAAAGATATAAATTCTGTATAAGACGGCAATTCCTTCCCACTAATATGTGTTTCGAATAGCTGGGCTGTTTGAGAGTCAACCTTTCGTAGACCACAATGTAATAACATAAAATCCAATAATTTAGGTATCTTTAGCTGCTTGAGCGCTGCAATAGACGCCGAATATTTTTCAATAAAAGTGTTTAAGCTAGCGGTATTATTGACACAATTTTTAATGTCCAAAATGTTGTTTAAATAATGAATACCTAAAGTGCGATTATCTTGGTACTTCTTAACGAGAGAGTCCCAAATTGTCTTATAAGTCTCTCCCGTGGGAACAATACCTGCAGTTAATTTTAAAGCACTGTGGGTAAGTTTGCCCATGAGATATTAGACACGCTGCGAGTCCGTCAGATCTGCGTTTTCGTGAATATTACTACGAAATATTTCGTAAAATATCGGCCAATTTTCAATTTTACCATCAAAGGAAGGTATCTGTATAGGTGGTAATTTTATAGGAGCCTTTCTTAAGTGACACGCCAACGTTAGTCTTATCTCTGGCTAAAATTAGATTACGTTTGTACTTAATCGCTGAATATAATTCTTCGAACGAGTTTAAAGCCGCGTAATCGGGTGGGGTTTCTTTCAGTTCAAAGTTCAACTCATTAATATGTTCTATGATTACTTCAAATTTGTCATAAATTTCGCTGATAGTCTCAGATTGGGCTAGAAATGACTCATTCGAACGATAATCGTAATTAGAAATGCCTTTGCTTATATCGTATAAACGATTAATTCGTTCATAAATAGCTTCTTTTTTGGCAATGAGTTGTTTTAATTTGGCTTCGAGTTTGTTAGAAGCCATTATTGGAAATTACTATAAGAAAGTATATGGAAGGTGAATTAGCAAAATGCAATTAACAAGATGGCGGTTCGTGGCACTAACGCCGAGGCGAAAGTACATATAATATTAAAAGCTGGACAAATCCGCTCGTAAAGGACCAAATTATGGAGTGGCAGTCGTGTAGAATAGACTGACTCCTTTTGTGCGGGATGTAGGACCTTGAGATATACCTAAGGCTTGGATAAGCATTCGGTTAAAACGGCCTATATGTGGATATATGAAGGGGTAGAAGTTTCAGCAATTCGGCAACTCGACAGGGGGCTTGATAATCGCTTACCTTGCTCGCTTGCTGATGATTTCTCCTGGTGATCACCAGATTTCTTCTGGACACAAGTGGCTCCTTCGGAAGATACTGGTTTTGCGGCGAATTTCAAAACGGCGCGCGCGCGGGCCATAGAGGCGCTGGACACACGCAATCACAATGACGTACGGATCGAAACTGAATTGTGGTAGTCGGCGAGACTCCGGGGAGGGCAAGTCGATTCTATCTCGCTCCCTCATTTGCCCGCTAAAGGGGACAGCGATATCAAGTTGTCTTGTCACCGAATCGTTGAGAAAAAAAGGAAAGTATAAAAAAATTGGAGGCTGATGGCCTCAACATTATCTCTATTAGATATATAATTTATAGAAGCAACAACTATCTAAGTACAGATCTAGGTAAATATTCCTTAGGTTACAGTTATCTTCCGTCTACTTATGTCAAGTAATTACTATGTCATTACGCAGGTATCAGGCATGTTTAGATATTCAATTGGCGAAATGAGTTCCCCTAGCGTGAGTACTCATCTCGAGCGAGTCAATCATTACTCCAATCTTGATTTCAAACGAACTTGTCTGTTAAGCGTTGGAACTCGTTAATTTTATTCGCAATACCATTAAGTCGTAGGTAAACATAAACTTGAAGATTTGGTAATCTGATTATCGTAGAGCGGTGTATTAGGAAGACATACATAAGTACCTATTGCTACCTAGGGATAAGTGGTATAAGTCTTAAATAAGGAATCAGACGACAAGGAGGTCCAGGGAAGCAACTTGCGGCCAGTCTCACAGATTATGGTCGTTTATGGATTTCTCAATCTTTTGTATCAACATAACTTACCAACTTATTAACTTGCTTATGCCATGTGTGAATTTAAATATAACAACCATTTTGTGTGCAAAGAGCGTGCTGAATATTTGTTATTTTTTAATTGATGAGTGTAGAAATTGACGACCTCTGTGCCCAACGGTCATCACGCCGGACTGCCACACCGGCGGTCCCGGGTTCGATCCCCGGTCGGGTCAAGATGGAAAATGATCGTTTTCAGATTGACCCGGGTCTTGGATGTTTATCTATATATGTATTTGATAAGATATAGTATCGTTGAGTTAGTATCCTATAACACAAGTCTCGAACTTACTTTGGTGCTAACTTGATCTGTGTGATTTGTCAGTATAAAAAAAAAGAAAAATAAATTGGACGGTTACCCGACAACCCTTGACAGAATGTCTTGGCGCCAAAATACCTAAGTATAAGGAGAGCCGACCCCAACTAATGTGGGAAAAGGCGAAGAACTAGAAGAAGAGTGTAGAAATCGGTTCTTTCATAGACTTCGATACTTATTATCAACCGGGTGCAAACTACCTGCACACAGGCAGTATTTATATTAATTCTGTGTTACAGGTAAACTTCTTCATTTAAAACTTAAATAAGTAAAATCAAGCTAATAACTGGTCTCTCTCTCTGGTCGGTCCATCATGACTGAAGATCGTGGACATGGTGGGAAGAAATTCTAGAACGTAATACCTGGTAGATACACTGAATTAAAAATGCCTTGTCTCTATTGGCATTACTGTGGTATCGATAGTTAACAACATTGTTGTAATCGAGCGAGTGATCACATACGCCGCGCATACCAAACACACGGGCGAAATACTCGATTTATGCGATTGCGAGTCAAAACGATTGTTTGTGGATTACGATGATTGAGAGAAGCTAATTGCGAGTTAGCTGGTGGAATTTGTCAATTTCATATGCTGTATATTTCCTATATGCTTTTATCCGTCGCTTTGCTCGCTTGAATTTCACTGAGAATAACAAATGTTTCACGTCATCATCTCATTTAAAGGTATTTTCAAGATCTTTTATTTAATTTTTTATTGAATAAATTGAATAGTGATTTAGGTACTCAAGTAAATTGAAGCAATAAATTTGCCACCAGAAGCGAATATTTAAATAAATCTTTCAAAAATAAATAGTATTTTTCTAAATAGAAGGCAATTGTAGGCCTCCAGTGGCCAAAACAAATGGTTCGAGTCTAATGAGAACCCTCCAATTTTACGCTACATGCAAAAGCTAGGATAACTGGGCACACACCCTTTTTGCGGTTTACCCTTTTTTCAGCGCGCCCTTATTCACCCTTAGTTTCACCTTGCTAAATGGTCCTAAATATTTTTTGTATTTATTAATGAGTGTTGAACACAAGTAGATTAAGATTTTTTAAATAGAATTGATGTATTGCCACAGGGCGGGAGCTTCATATAAACGGGGCGTCAAATATACCTACTACTACTACAAACGAAACTGTCATCCGTGAACACGTCAATGTGTGCGTTAAACAACGAGGGTCGCCACCGCAAAATTATTTATTTATACGTATGACACAGATTAATAAAATAGTTACTACGTGATATGAATAGTTTAATTATGAACTTAATTTCAATTCTGTAAGATTTGAGATTGTTTTATCTTATGTACCTGCTTATATATTTTGTGACTTACCTAACATACCTGCATCGCCTGCATCATCAAAAATTACACCTTGTCAAATGCCCTATACAAGCATAGAAAATTTATAAAAATATATTGTATAAAAAGACGCCGCGACAATGTTGTATGTTGAAAGTGACAACTCCGTTCGTTCCATTATGTCTGCCATGATGTTTGATATCAGCGTCTTACTGGATAATAACTTTACTCAACATTTATTTAGAAAAGCAGATTAGGATGATAAGCCGACGACAAAGACATGAAAATAAAATTTAATTCTCATATGTTGCTCCCATTTACTAACAAAATGGCATATAACGAAAAAATGAATATCTAATGATGTGAAATATTGTTAATTACTTTGCTTACCTGTATTCATCCTTCGGAAATTTATAAAATTTACGTCCTTCTTGGTTTGTAGATAAACAAAGGTTAACTGCGCAGTACCTTACCATAATTAATTTCAATGAAACTATGTTTCTCTCTATCTACAAAATCGAAACGTAAGAGTAGCTTGAGATACGCTTCGCAGCTGCTAACCCCGTTTAATAGTGTCCCTCGATTCAAATGAACGGGGTAGAGGTGCGGGGTACGCCATATTGCGGGAGAGGCAGGGAGCTTCCTTTCTGTACGTAGTACTTATATTAATTCTGTGGTATTGCTTAATTTATTAATAAAGAGTTTTTCCCGAAATTCCCCCAGAAACGAATTCCCGGGTCCATGCTAGTCTGAGTAATATATTTTATGGCGGCTGTACACTCTTGCGCGAGGGTCCTCGCTATCCCTCGCACGAACCTCTCGCACGAGGAGCGCTACACGAATGCGACCCAGTACATTCTTGATTAATTCAGTTACGACGAGCGGCTGCGAGGAGATGGACACGCTCCAAGTTACGGCAGCTGTAGCGCTATGAGCTATTATTATAATTATGTGCACATTTATCACACGAAAAAGATTAAATAGAAATGGCATACTTAAACGGAAATGGTGGATGGCTCCCATAAAATGGGCTCGCTTTGATAAACTTCGAGAAAATTCAACTCTTTTTCTTTTATTTATTTATTTATTTCTCCAAACTTATTCTATTTATATTTTTATTGTATTTTTACAGAAGTTTACCCAATACAATAGAAAAGCATATTTAGGTATATCAGTTATTTACAACATAACTTATTAGATTAATGGCAACCTTTGTAAATTCACACTGAGTACACTGGGAGATATCCTATCCGCGATCAAATTCAGGGTGCGTATCGCGCGTGCCAGCGGAGACTTGTTCATCAAGTTGGTCCGTCCGAGAGGTACCTTCAAAAGGCGTGGCTGCCTTCGACGATCCACGTATCTATTCGGAACGCAGATTTGCATTATTTTAAGCATTTCCATATTGTAACCGCGAATTAACACTAGAGTACATGCGCGGGCTACATATGTAGCCCAGGGTATTGTTTTTGTTCATAACGTAAAATCGCGTGATTTAACTTCGAGTCTCCAGCTAAGCTCCGATTAGTTGTTTCTCGACGCATTCTGTGTGGTTTGAGCGATCGACGCTGGTGCACTTGCGACAAATAACGATTCAAAGTTGTTGGGCTACATATGTCACGCGTGCACTGGAGGAACTTGTTAGGAGCGAATTTTTTTTTAAATTAATGTAAGTATTTATCGTATACAGTTTTGTATTAAATATTTTATTTATGTACTGTAAACTTACTGTTCGTTAATATTCTATTGACAGATTGCTAAATATGGATCGCAGAATGGGAGAAAACTTGTTGAGATGCCTAGAAGAGGAGTTAGATCAGGATGATTTGATTGAAAGCGAATAGGAAGAGGATTTGAGAGAAGAAAATATAGTTCATTCTCCGCATGACACTGATACCGAGCAAGATGATCAGATTGATGAAAATGATGGGAATGTTCAATAAAACAACAGTGATTTGAGCAATAGACGCTACTACCGGCGATGCCAAAAAGGGTGAAATTATAACATTTTATAATCAAACAATAGTGTGGGGTGGATATCGTGGACAGGATGTATCGTCAAATATGACGTGTCTTGAAATAGTAGGCGTAGGCACCTTCCATATTTTTTTTTGCCGGTATAAACGGTCTAGTTATTCACCAGTTGAATAATTCAAATGAAAAAAAATTCAGGCGCATTTTTCTTCAGTCTTTAAGGTTTGAGCTTGTGAAACCATTAATTTTAGAACGTATTTATCAGGATAATATTTCAAGAAGCATAAAAACAAAAGCATAATTATTGTTGAATGTGTCAAAAGCTTCTCAACAAGAAAATATACTAATTCGTGGGGAGGTTGCACGCTGTACGCTTTGTAGCAAAAAGCGCTTTCGCAGCACGAGGAAAACTTTCTCGAAATTCTACAGGCGTATATGTAATGATCACCAAATTTTTATTTATCCTTCTAGTAACGAAAATTAAATAAGTAAACAATAAAAAAATGTAAGAAATGTATAAACCAAAAGTTGATTGAAAGTTGTGAAGAAAAAAAAAATTTGATTTTTTGAGGGTTCTGAAGTTTTGTTAATATTTTTAAGTTTAAGACAGAGCAGATATATTTTTTAATTTCAGTTTACTTAATAAATGTCATTTGTAATAATAAATGTGTTTTATTTTTAAAAATACGATTATCTTTTACTATATTTCAATTTAAAATGGGCTACAAGTGAAGCCCACGCGAGCACTCATGAACGTTTTAGAGGCGCGTGTACCCTAGTGTTAATTTAAATATATATGCCACCATACTAAGCTCCCTTCTCAGGCGTAGCTCATAATATCCAACACAAACAAGGTGGGTTCTTAGTTCCACATATTGACATGAATTGGCTTTACGGGGGGTTATATGTAGGACTTTACGCACGACTTAACGCCATGACGTTTTGAGGTAGAATGAACGAAGCGCGAGTGTACAGGGATGCACTCGTCTCCCCTCGCGAGGGAAGGCGAGGCCCTTTGACTCGCGACAAAAAGCCGACACGAGGACGAGGGCGCGCGAGGCGAGGCGAGGGAAGGCGAGGATAGGCGAATGTATCCTGTACATTCTTATCCTCGCCATGGCTCGCGCTCCCTCGTCGAGTGTGTACATTCGCCATTACAATTAAACTTGCTATACGGAGTACATCCCATTAGCCTGGTGTAGGTATGTACCTATGTATGTGGAGTAGAGTAAACGGTACACTTAGCAGTACCTACGATAAAGTTACTTTCTTCCTTTCTAGTTTATACCTACAGTAACTTATATAACTATACTAGTTTAAATGTAAACAGTATTGCAGAGTCTCTACTCATACTCTACCAATACCGATTGCTGAGGAGACTATATCCACACACCATTATTTAGGGCTAAAAACTTTTCGTACGGATAAATTTTCGCCGTCGTCGTATCCTAACTAATGTAAATAACTGCGAATTGCGCTTTATCTACTGAACCAATCTTCCTGAAATTTCGCATAGGTACACATAGTTAGAAGTACTGAGAAGGACATAGGGTACCTTTCATCCCGGGATAAAGCAGTGTTACCGTGGGAAATTCACGCTTGCGAAGCCACAGGCAAAACCTAGTTGTCTTATAAAATTTCAGTTTAAACACAATATCGCATAGAATATAATGAAGCCAGATCAAATAACACCCGACTGGGTGCATTATAAGCAGACCCAAATGCAAATACAAAGTACTTTTCCCTTACTAAGCAGCCAGACTTCGAAAAGTTTTGTCTCATATTTTTCAATAGGCAAAAATACAGTGACATAAGATGTCGTCCAAATAATGTATTATTTATTAATATTTATAAAAATCTTAACTGCTGTTTTTAGTATTAAAAACTAAATATATTTCAAAGCCTTAAAATTTAAAACGAGACGAAAAGTAAAACGGAACTCTGAAAAAAAGCTCTGCTTGCAGTTAAAGAGAAATAACATAAGTAAATAAGCTAAGTATACTTCTTGCATAGATAAGTACAGCCAACCTAATGTTAAATTACGTTGTGCAGTAAGACTAAAAGTGGTGAATTTATTTTGAATCTCGTTATGTTTATGCTGACTGTACGACCTGTAGTAGAGGTTGAGGCTTCATCCATTGTCATTCTCTGTTTACGAGTGACCACTGGCCATGCTTTGTTTGCCGTATGCTGCATCCTGTATGAGCACTTTTTAACCCATTCAGTGAAATTTGCTTTTGTTTATTAACACAGTTTATTTAACTGCTAGTTCTATAACGATGAATCGGTCGGTCAATTCCAAACGGCCGTGTTCCAAATTTTAAGTCTATATATCTTTTACCCGTCACTGTTTAATAAAGTCCGTGGGGGTCTATATCACAGGTTTCTTAGAAAACCTATCTCAGGTACCACAGGTTCCTACACACCTATTTCAGACATTACAGGTTAATTCAGTTTTACCTAAGTTCTTAATACACTTACTTTTGTGCCAAACCTATGTGAAGAGAAAATAAAGGATTATCTTTATTTTATAAAGAATAACTTTTTCTTTTTCGTGCGCATGTTAAAAAATGTTATTTTTATTATTTATTTTTTAAGCTCGGAAGTGCATTACTCCCGACTCGTCAAAATCGCGCCATTTTCGGAACATAAATTTTTCACTTTTGGTGAAACAAACTTTGGTATAAAAGAGTACAGAAAACACGATATTGTATAGAAGGGTCATTATCTATGTGTTATTTTACCACCAAATGACATACCTAACCTAAGCATATGACTCTGAAATCTCTTCACTCGATCACACCTTCCATTGAATCAAAATTTTCGTTTGAATTTACTGCTGTAGACAAGTGCACACTTGTTTCTTTTTAGCGAGAATAAGAACGACTTTAATTGTGATAAAAATTCAGCATACTTATGACATTTCTAATTATAAGTAGCATAATCCATTCCTGATTATAATCTAAGCACCTCCGCTTAACTTCAAAGTGAAATCAACCGGAAGATTTGTTCGCAGTTACTCCAAGTTTACAAGACATAATTAATCTGAGATTAAAATTGCCGATCACGTGTCGCCATCAGAAACACTGCGGAAAATTAAAACTTGTTAATTCCGAGCCGACCGCGGCGCGGATTCGGCGTAAACCTGTGAGTAAATACTGATGAACAGAGGACAATATTTTAGTTTAGTTTACGGGGCTCTCTCCCGTGGGAATTTTGGAAATAAAGTACCCTATGTGCTATTTTCGGTATTTTCTATCCGTTTACATACCAAATTTCATCAAAATCGGTCAAGTAGATTTTACGAGATTGAGTAATAAACATACATCCTTACTCACACATCCAAACTTTTCATATTAATGAAGATAAAGGTCATGCTCAAATTGCTCACCGACAAAATCTATTTTCTTAAAAATACTACAAATAATTACGTACGTATATAAATATGGATAAAATAAGCCTAACTAAAGATCTATCAATCAGCAGCATCAGCAATCTGTATATTTATATTAATAACTAAAATTTGTTGAAATAATTTTTTCGATAAAAAAATGCTCAGAATTTGATATTTAATTTGATAAAGAACTTAGCAAGTATTTACTCATGTGTGTTAACGAAACATTGTAGGATGAATGCTCGAACAAGTTAGACTCTGTTAGACGAAAGCCTTTAAAAGTTTAAACAAATAGGTTTTTGGTAAATTAATGACATTGTAACGCTAGTCAATTGTTTTAAATATTAAAACAATTATATAATTCAATGTAAGCAAATAATATAAGTCAGTGTTAAAGTAGGAAAGAAATTGAACGTTAGTCTGATGAAAGATAGGTATTTTTAGCATCTTTTATATTTATGGATGTAAATAAAAATAGTCTCTTTTTAACTGGACTGGATTTTGAAATTACTGAAGAACAAATTATTGCTCTTAGTAAGAATTTCTATATAAGGATTGCAATTTTGCAATCCCGAGGATATTGTGGGGTCCACAGGACACATTTTATTCCAAAATTTTATGGTCTCTGTCAGACGGAGACCCTGGGATAATCTCAAAAAGTAACTGTTTTTTACCACAAAGCGATATCCACCGTACGTCTGAAAACCATAAAAGTAAAACGGGTATCTACCTTATTGGAAGGGATAAAACGATACATCATAAACGCCACTAGAGCGTAAATATTCTATTTCTATTCAATCTAAACGGTATTCGAGGACTAACCAAAGCGGTTGTAAAAATAAAATTATTTCCACCTTATTATTCTATGGGGCTCGCTGCCCTTTTCAAACCCGGGAAATCCCCTCCTCAAATATTTGTGAAACTATCGAGCCGCTCCGACTTTTACTATTTATAAGGCACTTGAAGTATTTGTTGTAACTAAATTAATAGTGAAGCTTGCCAGAGATCTTTGTCAAGTAAATCCAATTTTATAGTTGGCTGAACATCTAACTTTATTAATTTGTTTGGATGTATGTATCGCATGAATAAATCAGGGATAGAAATACCTACTTGATAGATAACAATTAATAGCCCACAGTAATAGGCTATGTAAGAAGGACATATATTATAAAAATGAGCATAACATATTCAGTTCTGCAGACAAATAAACACAAGTAATTTTCCGCGCCAGGAATCTAACTCAGGTGCTCAGTAACGGATTTTTGGGGGGTTTCTCTCTCTGTCTCAGCCGGAAGATGTCCACTGCTGGACAAAGGCCTCCCCCAAGGATTTCCACAACGACTGGTCCTGCGCTGCCCGCATCCATGCGCGTCCCGCGACCTTCACCAGGTCGTCGGTCCACCGAGTGGGAGGCATGCCAACACTACGTTTTCCGGTTCGTGGTCGCCACTTGAGAACTTTTCTACCTCAACGGCTATCTGTTCTACGAGCTATGTGCCCCGCCCACTGCCACTTAAGTTTCGCGATTCTGCGGGCTATGTCGGTTACTTTAGTTCTCCTGCGGATCTCCTCATTTCTGAATCGATCACGCAGGGAAACTTGAGGGGTTTACGTGCCATAAATATAGGTAGGTAATGGTCTTCTGCTCTATATAGTTAAGGAAATCTAAAACCTCTGTGAAAAACCATATCGATCTGATAAAAATAACTACTTAATCTGGGAACTGTAATCGGAAGTAGGCAAATAAATGCGGCGAGGGACACCCCGATGGTGTAGTGAAACCGATCATTAATTGGACGTCACCACAAACCGGGGTCGATCCCGGATAAATGCACAACAGTTTAAAAACCTCAGGGTAACGTCAGAAAAAAAAATGTCAAATAATTATTTAAGGTTTTGCAGAAGAGACAATTTTGGATTATAATAGTTAAATAAAATACATTATCTACTATTCTATAAAAAAAAAAAATCAATATGTATAAAATTCTTCAGATTCTGACTGAGTGACTGACAGATGAGACACACAGCCAAAACTACTGGGCGTTGGAAGCTGAAATTTGGCATATTTCCTTAGGGAGTATAAGAAAGCACTAAGAAAAGATTTCCTGATATTCCTAAGGGAAAAAAGTCCCGGGCCACTGCGAGTTATACAATAAAATAATAAAAAAAATATTCATGGATTTTAAAATAAAAACAAAAAAATAAATAGGTCTAAAACCGTCGTGATTTTGCTGCTGTCCGTACCGCACTTACTTTTACATTAGTGCTCTGCTGCGTCAGTAACCGATTCTTATTTGTCCAAGGATCACCGACTGATGCCGGCAATCTCGGCAAATTACAGGTGCTATTTGTTCATCATTAGTGGCTCTCTTTGTGTTTCCGTTTCAAATGTTTTGTAGATTAGTACGGGAACGTTTTTGGAGTGGAGTTTATGGAGAAGGCAATGGCAAACTACTCCATTAACATTGCCAGAAAGTTGTTGCTTGTGTTTCATTCCTCATAATGACCGACAACGATCCTCAACGATGTGGTATACTACTTTAGAGTGATAAATGTTATATTATTTGGTAAATATGTTTTTTATATTTACAAAAAGTAGCTAGAATTTTAACATTAACTAGAATTTTGCTTATGATTTGTTCATCATGCATGAAAGTAATACGACATGTTCCAACTATAAAATTAAATAATACAATAATTGCAAGAAATTAGAAAAATGACCACGAACCGGAAAACGTGGTGTTGGAAGGCAGGCCTCACACAGGCCCACTCAGTGGACCGACGACCTGGTGAAGGTCGCTGGATGCGCATGGATGCCGGCAGCGCAGGGCCGGTCGTTGTGGAAATCCTGGGATTGGAGGAGGCCTTTGTCCAGCAGTGGACGTCTTTCGGCTGAGAGAGAGAGAGAGAAAAATGTCAATTTTTTTCTACGACACTGCTGGCTTTTATTTTATTTTAATTAAAAATAATGAAGATCATCATACAAATTTCATTCAAAAATCTCGAAATTAGAACGCGAATAAAATAATTGTAAGATTTGAGATGTTAACATTTCCATTCTTACACTTGGAACTTTTAGCAGAAATGCTTTACAAACAATACATGTTTGTAACAAGAGGGGTGAGAACCTCCCCATTATTTATTTGAAACAACCCTTCTGAAAAGGCACTTTAACAACACGGATAAAAGAAAATTCAAACGGCGATATCCTTAAGAAGATCTGAAAATTGCTAATTAATGTTTTAAATAAGCATCATTATAATTCAAAATAACAGCGTCTGAGACTTTCATAATTAATTAAAAATAAGTAGGTACCTACTCATAAATTTTGCTTTGAAGAAGGGGAAAATGATCGCATTTAAGTTAAGTTCCAAATTGTTTTGGAAGAAAGATGAAAGAAATATAATGTAACTTTAGAAACCCTCATTAAAACTACTTTGAATAAGTTTGATGCAAACGGAAACGGTTATAAAAGCTAAACAGTAAACACGTTAAATCTACGATTGACAAATTTTATTTAATTTTATTCTTAAATCTTTTACCATAGAATGATGATCTCCATTAAAAAACTACCACAAAACTATTCCATTAACATTGTCAAGAAATGTCTTTGCGTGTGTTATTATATTACATTCGACGTAATGACACCAACCAGCAAGTTCATAGCTTGCAAATACTCTGTAGGTAACTACTTTAGTCTTGTCTGTATGTCTTGTCTGTCTGTCTATGTCTTATTTGATAAATTGTTCGCTATTGATATTCGCTATTCGTTAAGAAATATTTTTATAACTTCAAGCTCGTTATTCTATTATTGTGCAGTATTTGCAGTGTTGGATTAAGTTTATTAATATTTAAATATTGCATTTAAGTAAGATAACGAGGTACTTTAAAAAAAAGGTCTGAGTATTCCACAATCTTTAAAAATATGATATTGTGCGAGCGAGACAGTTGCCGAAATGCGAATTTTATAAAAAGGCTCTTAAAAAATTTATATCATGTATTTAAATGTTGACCAGTGTTATAACTCTGATTTAAGTATGAACAAATGTGGAAATCAGCTAGATTATCAGGTTTGTGAATAATTAATAATGTCGAACGTACGAAATATTTGGTGATGTGATTTTCAAATTAATGAAATGGCCGCGTTGGACAGCTGGGTTAATCAACAAAGCAAACACCACTGATTGCTGTGGCCGAAATAGTTACCGACGGAAAACCACCGAACGTACTTACATGGGCTTTGAACATAAGTAAGTTCTT
This sequence comes from Ephestia elutella, assembly GCA_018467065.1. NCBI lineage: Eukaryota > Metazoa > Arthropoda > Insecta > Lepidoptera > Pyralidae > Ephestia > Ephestia elutella. The sequence continues at coordinate 15,549,310 of CM031573.1, forward strand.
GTAAAGCGTATCTATTTTGTACAATGATCTTGCTACTTACTTACATCTATGTTCAGAAAAAGAGATAACTACCTACGAGTACCTACCTAACTATAGTTCAAACTTTATTTTTTTTAATTTTTTTTAGTTTTATTATTATCATTCAGTAGGTATATTTATTTACTTTACCCACTTGTTTGTTCCGAATTTTGTAAATGAAGTCCTTCCCATAGCTCATTCGATAATGATGATATCAAGTAAAATATCTAATTCAAGTTGCCCTAGAGTATATGACGGAAATATAGAACTATAATGTTTACCAAATTTGTTATGAGCTGAATACGAGCTTATTAGTATATTTACGTAATTAACATTAGCTAAATTTTCACACATTTGTGTAACTAAATAAACTATGAATAATTGATGTGACTCAAATATTTGCGATTCTGTGAAATAATTGAAATTGTTTTGAGTATTACTCTCTGCTTATTATGAAGTTAATTAAGCCAGTACTATACAGGTGATTGTTCGCAAATAAATGCGACCAATGACAAAGAAGATAAATGATACTAGGATGCTGAAAATAATGGTCATTTAATAAACATAATAGCTATTTATGTTACCCGGGAACACGTAGGAAATTTAAGGATACCTCACACATCATATCTGTCAAGGCGTTTAGGAATAACGCTGGATTCTCCGAACGCTACAATATAAATATCACAGCTAGGGTACGTGCACCGGCACGCGCCTGTGCACCACCACCAGTGTACTTCCTGATGCTCCACTGTGTGCCTAACTAATTAGATACCGGTCCGTACACCGGGACATCACTGAATGGAATGAACGTCGTCGGTGGGTATCGCGCTCTGTCGTTGCATATCGTTCACTCCGACATATACCCATATTAATTATCTACCTATACGTTACAGATTCATGAAACTCACATACATAAAACCTGAAAACACAACAATTCTTTTAGGCAGTCGTGTAAAAAAATAATTCAAGAACAAAATATTACGCCTTTTTCATCCAATAAAATGTGAACATTCAAGTACACATACATATTGACGAAACAAAGTCAAAGGAGCGAATTCTAACATTAAAGCGTGAACATTTACATTGCTTTGACGTGCCAGTTTGGGAATAAATCGGATTTAACTGGATTTTTCTCTTTAATCGCCGCGTGCCATGTTCACAAGTCAGCCCCTCATAACACGAAGACAGACATGCCGAATTTATGTTTAAACATAGACCTGTATTATGCCGCTAGATGAATCATTAGAAAAAATGGCAAAGGTACATCTACGATTACTTTTGAATAACAGTTGATTAATTAACGCTGTCCTCTGGATTCAGAACTTATTTAATAAAATAACATTATAGTTTATAGTTTACATAATACATAAATAAGAACGACTGTTAAACGCCATACGAATAAATAAATAAATTAATTGAATTAAATCACATTAAACTTAAGCTAGTGCCTAAGATACAGGCTCGGCCTAGTTTGGGTACTAGCGGATTGGACGTTACGTATGATTACTTAAAAAAAAAAACAGAATCTGTAAATCCCACTAAATGACTTAATAGGCGAAGAGATAGCCAGAAAAAATATCATTGCATACAAGTTACATACAAGGTATACACAAAGTAAACTTAAAACTAAAATGATAAGGAAGATGCAAAAAAGGCGACCTTATCGCTGTAAGCAATATTCAACACAAATAGTTTACAATAAAAGCTTACGGTCTAGTAGTTTCCGTTAGAGGTCGTGTGTAGAAAAGACTTTTGTATTACTTCCCCGATCCTTTTGTCTTATAAACGTTGTCTCAGTCACTGCTCAAACATTTATTACTTACTGGGGACAGGATGATCAAATTCAAATATTGGACCATAAAGGAATTTTGAGGGCACCATCACATAAGCATGTGAATGGTGCCCTAAAAATTCCTAGCAAGCACTAAAACCTTCATTTTATGTTGTGTAAACTATCAAAGAGACCATTGTATGTATAATGTATGTATATATTGTGGTAGTAAAGAAAATGTTGGGCTTAGACAAAGCTAAAGCCGTTTTAGTCTCACGATCCTGTCTACCCCGTAAGGGATAAAGAGTTGATACTGTATCTGTATTTTTTCTTCGAATACTAAAATTCGATTTGCCGTTTTTCGTTTTTCGAATAGTTAAAAGGAGTCATTATCATAATTATTATTTTACTTTCATCTTATCTCATTAAATTCTCTTAAAAAATTGTATTTATTTTAATTTAAATAAAACAAGACATTTTGGAAAATATTACAACCTCAGTACACTTTTTTGTAATATTCAAAATTAAAAATTACTTTATTTCTCTCCACAATCTAACATTTACAGAAAAAAGTTTTAAGTTGAGAATAACAGTGTAAGATTGTAAGAGACTGGTGTCTGAACTAAGCAAGCTGTCCCCTCTAAAAGTATGTAACGGACTTGTTATAAACATAATTGAGTGCATAAAAAACATGGAGAAACAATATTTACCAGAAATATGCTAAGATTATTCATACTAAATTATATAATATAAAAAAATTATGTAAGTAATATTTTATTATATTCTAAAATACACGAGTATATTTACAAAATAAAATGTTTAAATCTTTTGGCAATGTAAGATCTAAACATTTCACAAAGAACTAACGATCCATGGCAATCCGTCCGTAGTATAGCGTAGCACGTGCTACAAGCATGTCTACGGCGGCGCTAGCGTTTGAAGCTACGACTGATGTCATCTTTTTGTATCGTTCTGAAACTAAATCATAATTGAATTGAGCAGTGGAGAAAAGGTGAAAAACATAATACTAGTAACTAATATTTAATTAAATCATTATTTTGACACATCTCATAAAATAATAGAAAAGTTTGGCACCACAAAAATCATTTTAGATTTTCGTAGATATACAGGGTTATTTTTAAATTTCGACCAAAATGTCTGGAACAGCTGTTTTTTTCAACTTTCCTATGGGTCAAAGTACTAATAAATATGAACATCTTTTTGTAAGGGACCGACTCTGAAATCACAAAAAAAAATCAGCTGTTCCATACATTTTGCAATACCTACTCGTCCAAAATGTATGGAACAGCTGTTTTTTTGAGATTTCAGAGTTGGTCCCATGCAAAAAGATGTTTATATTTATGAGTACTTTCACCCCTAGGAAGGTTTTTAGTAAATAAAAATAACCCTGTAGATCGACCTCTTACATTAAGAGGTCACGAAACACGTAGTTAAATAAATATATATGGGTCAAATTAATCAGAAAAGGATTCCAAAAGTTCACAGTTTGTCCTGGGGTCTGCACGACGCATTCAGACTCTAAAATTGCATACTCGAACCAGGTGAATGGCGGAACTTGCTAGTGGGTTAGCGAACGTTCGAGAACCGCCATTGTTCGTTAGGACAGCTGACATTTATTTCCTTAGCGCTTCTTCCGAATATTTTTCGGAGTTCGTTGTGAATTGTAAAGCTTGAGGTATGGTCTCACTATCGTAGTATTTTGGATTTTATTAAATATGTCTTTAAATATAAATGTGATTAGTTTTCATAAATATTTAAAATTCTTCCGTTTTGGCAGACAACGCACGGCCAAAACTACTGGACATAGAAAGCTGAAATTTGGCATATAGGTTCCTTAGGGAGTGTGGGGTTGCACTAAAAGAGGATTTCCCAAAATTCCCTCGGGAATAACTTTGGTCCCGTTGTGTGTTTTTATTTATAACCAGCACGGGCCCGGGACTGGTTACAAATAAAAAAACCAAATGAAACGGTTCACGCAAAAACTAAACGCATCTTGAAAAAACTAGACTACGAGTAATTTTCTATATAGGTACAACTACTAACTACTTACTTAGTATATGTGCTTGTAGGTGTGCTCTATAAACATTATCGTTACTCTGAGCCCTAGCCCTAACGGATTTGTGAGTTAATTTAATCACGGGTCATAGTATAAATCTGGCTGTAAACTACTAAAGTAAGTTGCGAAATTCCACGATCTATCTCAATAAAATCCTACTATAAAGGAAATGAAAATTTATTGTATACATTACGGATTCAAATAGTAACCCTGGTGAACGTTATGAACGTTTCGCGTCGATGTACTCGCAATATTGTCGCGTACTTTATTTGAAATTTAAAATTCTTATAATATCGGATACTGAGTTAAATTTTTATATCCGAAAATATCTGAATGATAAGAAGATTATGTGTTTTACAACTATCCAGTATGAAATTTGAATTTTTTATTGTTGTATCATGAACCTCGTATTATGAAGGTTTGATTTCCACGATAAGAGATCATTGATCTTTAATTTATCTATTTAGCAATTTTTGAAATAAGCCGTCCAGAAATCTTGAGAACGTATTTGTGGCCAAAAAATGGAGAAATCCCCTGCGCAATAAGCCCAAAAAACACTAGCGCGCCTAAAAAAAGCTTTCGTTTCAAAAATATTTTTATAATCACGGGTTGCATTTATACAAATGTCAATTCAATTTTATGATGACGCTCCCTGCCCTCTTAAGGCACTTGCTTCGTCATTATAAAGCAATAATTTAGAGAGACGAAAATGCAAATAAATATTTTACAAAATGGTTGCCGTTTCGCTCGACAACTTTTTCTTTAATCAAAATAAATAGACTCGTCGGCAGGCCGTCCGCGTACAGAACCGAGAGGAAATTTGTTATTATGATACCTCATTATTTATTTACCGGCTTTAGGTGAAAGTAATATGTCCATTCCGTTGAAAATCTGAAATTGTTTGGTGACAACAACTCGGAAGTGCTCCCAATGCCTGCTTGTTTTAAAAATTGCACAATAATTTATCAAAACTTTCTCTGTTAGGTAGTTTTGCTATGTAACTTTGTTTCACATATATAAGATAAGATACTTGGTTTTGCGACTTCGCGACTTCATCCGCGCGGATTTAACTAATATTAATATCTAAGGGGATATCAAGTTAAACCTGCGCCTGACTAATTTAGATTTTCAGCTATACGACTGTGAAAACCGCATCAAAAATATAAAATAAAATAAATAAATATATACGGACAAATCGCACAGATTGAGTTAGCCCCAAAGTAAGTTCGGGACTTGTGTTATGGAATACTAACTCAACGATACTATATTTTATGACAAATACATATATAGATAAACATTCAAGACCCAGGCCAATCTGAAAAAGATCATTTTCCATCTTGACTTGACCGGGGATCGAACCCCATTAACATGACAATTAACATTAACTTCACTTATTCTTAATGTCCTTAATGTATAATGTGTTTTAAATAGCTTGCAATCTCTTCCAACAATATGCACTTAATTTTTAGCGCAGTTGCATGCAGTTCGTGAGAGGTTTACATTAGCGGATGCGTTAGAGTGGTTTGCTACTGATTTAGTGGCGAGCAAGTAAGCACAAATGGGATTCGGAAAGGTTATTTTTGCGTGTAGTTAGTTAGTTAAATATAGATCAATTATAGGTCCCTTAATCTATGATATATACTTAATAGCAACACATATGGAATAAATCAATAAAATAAATATTACTGTCATGATAACACGTCACAAGATTCAATTCATAACCAAGATTCAGTTTCGATGTGTGAGTATTAATATTCGTTACTCAATCAAGCAAAATCTACTGGACGGATTTCCATGAAACTTGGTACCTACACAGATAGAAGAAAACCTGGACTAACACTATATAATTTTTTATCCCATGATTCCCATAGGAGCGTATCTGCAGAGCTTCGTGTGATCATCTATAATAATATTAAATCTATGATAAAATTTACAGGTTTTTACAAAGTACCTCTCTCTCTCTCTCTCAGCCAAAAGACGTCCACTGCTGGACAAAGGCCTCCCCCAAAGATTTCCTACAAAGTACCTATTGAATATAAAATTAGGTTACTGCATGCATCTTTGGTATTACAAATGTTCATTTGTATCTTTGGTATTACAAATGTTCATTTTGTAATACCAAAGATGCATGTTCAAACACTGCTACAAATGTTCATTTGTAATACGGCAGTTCTGCCGCTGTCTCTTTAATAAATTATTAAAAACAGACTTGAAAAAGCTCCGCGGAAGTTTGAACATTCCTTTCTCTGTTCATTGTTTTTGCAAATTTTCTTTGAAACTATGCCACGACCATCCCTGCGTTCCCTTTTTTGGTTTATACTCCAAATTATGTGCATTATTTTATTATTATTTTTGTATGTGTATTTTTTTTATAACTTGGAAAAAATGATGAGTAAGTAGAGTAAGTGAGAAAAAGTAGTGAGTAGAAAGTTATGTTTCTACTCTACCACGTCTGTACTGTGTCTCTCTCATCAAGATTTTGAAGATCTCATCGACAATAGCTCTTAAATAATATGAAAAAGATGATTAAATATTTATATTGCACTAGCTTTCGCCCGCGGCTTCGCCCGCGTGAATTTCCCACGGGAACAGTGCTTTTTCCCGGGATGAAAGGTACCCTATGTCTTTTTCCGTACTTCCAGCTATGTGTATGCAAAATTTCAGGAAGATTGGTTCAGTAGATAAAGCGTGAAGAGGTAACAAACAAACAAACTCACTTTCACATTTGTAATATTAGTTAGGATTAAGGTTAAGGATTTTTACAATTTATTCCTTTTAAGTGATGAGAAAACTGATGAGATTTGATTTTACCAAAAAGTATGATACACAACACAAACGAGTTAGGTAATATAAAAAAATGCACATACTTCTAAAAAAAACTGAAAGACAAAATAATGGAGGCAAAAAAGGAGCAGAAGTGGTTTAAGAAGTTCCTTGAATTTCCAAAGAGGACTGGTACTTATAAACTTAATATTTTTGATGCGGAGAAAGATTTCTTACTAAGTTGAGAGTGTTGGCAACTATGAACAAAAATGGTTTAAAAATATTTTTTTATGTTCATTGGGAATTTTGTGTAAGGTTTGAATACCAAAAATATATGGAAAGTAATAAAAAATTCAGAATTTTCTAATTAAGAAACTTGTTGGTATAATAATATTTGGATCTAATTACCGTGTACACTTTAATAAACCGATAGCCTCATTGTAAAATTAATTTAGCTTTCCTATTGATTTCATAATAATTGAAATGGTACGCTATGGTTTGTAGTATTTACATTGGCACAAAATATAATATGAACAGAATTAGTACTCCCAATGATCTATTTATAGGTTCGTTAGAAAAATAAAAAATGCAATATTTAAAAAATTACATCAATGAATAAGAATTATTTTAAAATAATATTTATATATATATTTTTTTTAATAAATAGTTCTTGTCAAAGTTTTCTAAAGCGGCTTTCTTTATCATAGCACGTAAAAGTCAAAACATAAAGTAAGTTAAATAAAGTCTTTCGTCAATTTTCAACTTTCACGATTGTGTAACATTTCACGTTTATGAATATTTATTAAGATAAATCAACTAAGTGTTGCCGTATATTGAATTTGTTGGTACAATAACTTGTAGGTCTCGCTCGATAGACCTAAGTCGTAGATCTCGATAGAATTATGAAAGATTACAAGCCGATGCGAGTACTAATTAAGCATTATGAAAAAAAACCAACGATCAACTCTTAATTTTCGCGTGCTGAGGTACTTCTGTACTATTTTTATTTTTACTCTATGGCTGAGCGATCACGCTAATATTCCCAACATATAAATTAATATGTCACGTTTGCTTAGAATTGTATGTCGGTTCAGTGCTCAAAGCGATCGCGTTCAAACAACATACTGTTACAAACATATTTTATATAGACCAACATACACAGAATTTATATAGACAAAGGGTTATGTTTGTGGCCCGTAGTTTCAAACAAATTTGAATTCGGCAACTATCACAGGACAGATACCAGTTTTCTGAATATGGCTATTGTCAATAAAATAATTGTAGGTAAATGGATAGGTAACTATGTGTTTTAATAAGACCGAAAATTGCTGTTACGTAAATCCTATGTTACTTGGGGTAATTTACATAAAGATTTATTTAAATCTCTCTAAGAAGTTATCAATTAGAAGGTACCTAAATACATAAAAACATTACATCTTTCTTTGAAATATCCTATAAAAAATGTAACCTCAAAAAATATTCAATTATATGTTTAGTAATAAAAAAGTACTTTTCCCGCATGATCATAACAATATTCTTTGTTATTAAAAATGTTGAGGAACAATAGTCGGCGATTGCATTGCTAAGCACAGCAATAAACCCCAACTACAGGGAGACAAGTCACTCACCCAATTTAGGTATCAATTCTGTAGGTTTGTTTTTTTTACATAGTTATTTTATTTTTATTTTTTTATTTAGGTATGTTTGACATTTTATTTTTAAGCTTATAAAATTGTGTATTAAATTTTTGTATGCCAGTGATGGTGTGACATGCTGGACTTTCCCATTTTGATCATGTACTTTAAACATTATGTCATTGATATGTGTTTGATTGCTGCAAATAAATCATTCTTTTCTATTCTTACATTCTACCTTACATTCTTATTATAATAGATATACCGATGTAAAACATACTTGGTATGGTTGACTGGTAGAGAATGCCATATGGCGTTAAGGCCACTATTTGTACATAATTTCTGAAACTTGTGTAATAAAGTTTTATAGGGTTTCTGATAACATCATGATCGTATTGCAGCTTGATTATACTTGGTGAAAAATAATTTCTATGTATGAAGATGAAAGCTACAGACTATTCGAATTCCCGAAATTTCCGATGAAGCCATGTGGTTTAGCTGATGCTTTAATAAATTAAAATATGGTTCATTAAAATAATGTAGGAAAAATAGTTTTATGCATTCAAGTTACCTATGCTTGCTTACCTATTGCGTAAACTTGAAATCATAGTAGTAACTGTGAAGAGTTTGGACAGAACACGGGGCACTTATATTGTATGTTCTTAACAATAACGAGGTGCTAAATGTTCTCTTGGCACCAAAGGTTTGGCACTAACATACGTAGGTAGGCTCCTACTCCTTGAAAACATCTGAGATACAGGCTAGGCCTAGTTAGGATACTAGTGTGCTGAACTTCACTTCTCTCTCAGCCGAAAGACGTCCACTGCTGGACAAAGGCCTCCCCCAAGGATTTCCACAACGACCGGTCCTACGCTGCCCGCATCCATGGGCATCCCGCGACCTTCACCAGGGGGCCGATTCCACAAATTACAAACGTCAATATCGTGTCTCAATTGAGTCTCAAGAGCCAAAGAAATTAAAATATCGTGACAAGATCTCTGTAAGACTTCTATGTTTTATTACGATTTCTTTGGCGTTTGAGACACAACTGAGGCACGACATCTACATTTGTAATTTGTAGAATCAAGGGCCAGGTCGTCCGTCCACCGAGTGGGAGGCCTGCCAACACTACGCTTTCCGGTCCGTGGTCGCCACTCGAGAACTTAACTTATGTAGTATTAATTAATCTTCTTTAGTGTTTAAAACTAGCTGAATTGTATAGTTAAAATCAACCTACTCACATAATGTTTAATATAAGTTCAAACTGTAAATTACAAAAGTGAAGAATGAATGATTAAGGAAGGATAAGGATTTTTGGAAGGAATTGTATGACGAAATCCAGGGTATGCCCGTCAACGAAAATAAGCTTATACTGGGGGACTTCAATGGCCATGTTGGTCGTAAATCTGAAACCTATCCTGAGATCCATGGAAACTATGGCTATGGAACGGCCAATAATGAGGGATTAACTTTATTAGAATTCGCTACTACCTATGATTTTCCAATACTGAATACATTCTTCAAGAAAAAGATGAGCATCTTATTACGTACAGAAGCGGTAGTAATGCTACCCAAATAGACTACATTCTGGGCGATCGAGCGATGCGCAAGCTTTGCAAGGACTGTAAGATCATCCTGGGAGCCACTTACCTCCCAGCATCGTCTGCTGGTAGCATGCCTAAAAATACCTTCTTATTATAAAACGAAGCCTTTCCAGTGACGCCGCGTATCAAGTGGTATAATATTAATAACGCTGAAGGCGAAAACTTTATACAGGAAGCGAAAAATGTTATGCAAATACCTGAAAATAAAAAACAAACTTCAATACAACCTGGGAAGACTTTCATGTTGAGATCATTAAAGCTGCCAAAAAACATCTAGGCATTACAAAGGAAAGCTCATAACCAACAAGGATCCTAGCTGGTGGAACGATTCTGTGAAAGAAAAACTCAGAGAAAAGAAGAAAAATTTCAAGAGTTGGCAAAGCACACATACAGAGGAAGATAAAGTTAAATATGTAATAAAGCAAAAAAGAAGCAAAACAACTTGTAGCATGCTCGAGAGCCTCATCACGGGAAGAGCTTTACAAACGTCTTGAACGTGCCAATAATGATCACGAAATATTCAAATTGGCTAAATTAAAGGACCGCCAAACTAAAGATATAAAGCATAACAAGTATATTTCGGATAGTGACGGGAATATCTTAACACAGAATGAGAAAATAAATGCTCGGTGGCACGAGTACTACTCGAATCTATTGAACGAAGAGTTTCCGAGGGACAAGTTGCCTGAATTTGCATGTGTGGCGGGGCCTATAGAAGCAGTAACACCACAGGAGGTTAAAAGTGCTATACAAAAAATGAAGAATAACAAATCTGCGGGCCCAGATCAAATACCAGCCGAATTTTTAAAAGATTGGGTACTACAGGTGTGATTTGGCTGACCAACCTGTTCAACACTATAATCGAGGATGGTAGAATGCCAGACATGTGGAGGAAAAGTGATCTCATTCCTTTCTATAAGAATAAGGGCGACGTTGCGGACTGCGGAAACTACAGAGCTATTAAATTAACCTCTCACACTCTTAAGATCTGGGAAAAAGTTATGGCTGAAAGGCTCTCTCATCTAGTAACATTGACACCGAATCAATGCGGGTTTACACGTGACGCAGGAACTACCTGACGCTATCCACTCAATCAAAATCCTATATATGAGAAATACAGGTCGCTCAAAAAAGGATCTTCATCTCGTCTTCATAGACTTGGAAAAAGCCTTTGATCGAGTGCCAAGAGACCTTATATGGGTGGCCCTTCGAGCACATAATGTTCCGGAACTGTACATCGACATTATTAAAGATATGTACCGCAAAGTTACTACGAGAGTTCGTAGCCCTGCGGGTCTGAGCGAAGAGTTCCAGGTCGGGGTAGGAGTCCATCAGGGTTCCACCTTGAGTCCGCTGCTGTTTAACACCGTTATGAATTACGTCACCAAAGATATGCAACGACCGGCCCCATGGACTCTTTTATACGCGGACGATATTGTTCTGGATTGCAGAAACCTATAGAATCTCTTCAGAATGATTTGTCGGTATGGTGCAAGACACTCGAAAGCAATGGACTCAAGGTGAGTAGAAAGAAAACCCAGTATATGCACTGCAACTTCTCCGGCGTTGCTGCGGATACGCCTTCACCTCATATAGACGGCATTCCCCTTGATAAAGTAAATAAATTCAAATATCTTGGATCCATATTGACCAGTGAATCGAGCGCCCAACATGATGTCGAACACAGGATCCAAGCAGGGTGGCTCAAATGGAGATCGCTGACAGGGGTACTATGCGACTCCAAAATGCCAGTCAAAGTCAAGGGGAACATTTACAAGAGAGCCGTAAGACCTACGCTTTTGTATGGTGCGGAATGCTGGCCAATGCGTGTACAAGAAGAGCACAAAATGCACTGTGCAGAAATGCGTATGCTCAGATGGGCTGGAGGCGTGACACTGCGGGACAAAGTCAGAAACAAACACATTCGTGGGTCTTTTAACGTCGCCAGCATTCAAGAAAAATGCGCGAAAGCAGAATGCGGTGGTATGACCACGTAATGCGCCGGGATGACGACCATATGACCAAGGCGGTTATGAATATTGCCGAGGGAAGGCGAGGCAGGGGCCGACCTCCCACGACATGGACCAGTACAATTAAATCAGACATGGCGACGATGGGCCTCACCCCTGACATGGTGCACAACAGAGACCAATGGCGCAAGAGGATTAGGAGGGCCGACCCCAAATGAAATGGGAAATGGCAAGGCTGAAGAAGAAGAAGAAGAAGAATGAATGATTAAATGATTAAAACAGCAGAACGAGAATAGAACAAAATATCATTTAAGAATCTTCCGTACATCCTTATGGAAGGCCAGTATCCGAGTAATGGGACCATTAAATAGTTTATTGTGATGATCATATACGAAATATTGTTATTATTTTAAGAATCAATTTCAGATCACCTTCTATAACCGGAATCAGTTCTTAAAGATTTGAAAGTTTTGGTTTAGAATGTATTCAACATTAAAACCTATTTTTAGTACCTACAATTTTCATTTTACAAGTGTACCAAGATTTACGAGGTAAAAATATCTAAAATTTTGCTCAAAATATAACCTAAAAATATGAAAGATAATATCAAAAGTCTGTCTCATCTTCCTTGGCTTTAATCAGCTGGTAGCCGAAACATTTCTCAAAGCTTAAAAGCTCAAAGCTTAGTGTTGCTAAGCTTTTGAACCAGTAACTAACTTCGAGACCTAGTCCGAAATATTAAAATTAAAACTGTGGTAATCCATTGTTTGATTCCGAAATATTTTGGCAAATCGTTATTGTTAACTCTAAATTATATTTTTGAATTTTGTATATAATACTTTGCTTTTAAAATTATCTATAGCTATTCGCTCATGTTCAGATGTGTCAAACCTAATATAAAAGTCTTAGTACAAAAGCAATAAATCAATCAATAGAATTAAGGCTACATTAACTTTACCTGTATGAATTTTACAAGGCCCGAAAATAATTCTTAATTAATCTTCACAAAGTTGAAAGTATCTCGGTAAATTTTTCTGACTTTAGGTAAAAGTTAAAAAAGTGGAAGATGGTTCTTCCGTTTTTAAATAAAGTAATCTAACGGTTTTTTTCTGCAAAATTTGCGAGTAAAAATATCATTTTAAGTTAATATGAGAAAAGAATATTATAATAAAACTTTTTCCAAAAAATGAACCGACTTCCATCATAAAGCTTAAAATCATGAAATAACAATAAAGAAAAATGTATTAGCATGCTACCTACTGAATGAGGTGAAGGTGGTGCCAAGTGCAGGAGTAAGGGTGTTGTTGTGCTAGGCATTTTACATATATATAAATACATGGTTCTATCTAATGTTAATTTAGATTAATTATTTTTCTTATTTTGGCACCGACTTCACCTCACTCAGTAGGTAGCATGCTAATACATTAGTACATTTTTCTTTATTGTTATTTCATGATTTTAAGCTTTATGATGGAAGTCGGTTCATTTTTTGGAAAAAGTTTTATTTTATCATTTTTAGTGCTTCTACCTTCGAGCAACAAAGACTTCCGCGCGCGGCCCGGAAGTTGCTCTATGGCTTCTACCTACTCGTATTTTCTTCAATAAAAACTTAAACTTTTCTTTCACGGGCCCAAAATAAAGAATTCGAAACTTTTTATGTCAGTTTGATTTGAACATGTCAAATTGTCTATTATTTTTGGCACATAAATAGACCGAGAGCCGGCGACGACCAAACCTTCCTTATTTTAAAAATGCTGGATGTTTCTCTGCGTGGCATAAACGGGTAAAAAATATTAGCAACTAGGTATGAAGTTTGGATCTTAGTTGCTTATGCAGGTAATATGGATAGCAAGGATGATTTTTATAGGTATAAAAAGCACCCTTGGGGCCTTCCAAAGTAACATTAAATTCAACTTTTATAATAAAACAAATATAACTATAATTTAGTAAAGTTACAATGTCTATATCTGCACCAATTGCCTGTTAATGGATGACGTGATTTCTAATATTATTCGGAATAAAAATTTTAAAAAACTTTACTTTGAGGAAATTGAGCTACCACTTTATATGTTATTGCTATAAATTATCTTCCTAAGTAATTATGATCCAACTTTTATAGTCGCTAATCACTATTTCTATGTTGGGGACATACACAGAAAATCTTGAGCTTTAATAAAATAAGGAAGGTCATGCAGTCGCGGGCTTTTGATCTATAATGCAATGTTGATATTTTTGTATTTTGTTAGGTATCTTTTAAATTACCGAATAGATTCTGACGTGGTTAAAATGGGACCAACTTGGAAATACACCTTTTCGAATAAAAAAACAATTTTGGAAATCAGTTCACAATTGGCGGACAAATCGGCGAACATACATAAAAAAAACATACATACATCGAAACATATAACCTCCTCCTTTTTTGGGAAGTCGGTTGATAAACGAAGAAGATTTCATTATCTAAATGCCAAGATGCTGCAACATCGCATTGAAAGATACTCGAATATGCATTTTCTATTACTGACTGTCGTGTATAATAAAATAAAAAAGAAATAAGAAATAAAAAAGAATGTGTTGAATGTGTGCGCAGGGGTCTCCAACTATAAATTTGAAGCGGAGACGGGCAATATCCCTGCGCAGTGCGATTATACACGAACACTTACTTTAGAGAGAGCCGGATGTAATTGCTCAGGATAGAGCCTCGTACTTTTGAAGTACAAGGACCTCTTGTCTATTAAGCCTTAAGTTCTGGGAAGTCACGGGCAGGGTGATATCATTAATACAATATGGTTGGGATAGAATATAGCATTTTATTCCATAAACACACTAGCCGCTGAGGGCGGGCACATGTTATACTAATACCAAAATATGATAAGTCTTTGCCGCAATTAAAAGTTAAAATTAACATAAACCATATATAAGGTACCTGGCCAGGTCCGTACACAAACGTCTGTGCGCACTTCATAACGTTGTTCCGTTCGCCATTATGATCCGTTGGGTTCGAGCACTGGTGCTGGTCGCACGTCATCAAAGAGGCACGGCGCTCCTGCGACGCTCCGTTGTATGCGAGATAGTAGACGCTGGCTGGACCTTCCGAGGTTTGCGCTGAGCCACTACGGGGACCTCGGGTCGGAGGCGGCGATGCGGCCTTTGGAACTAAGGTTAGGATCCGGGTGTTGCGCCTTGGGGTCGCCGCCGACGGAGCCTGCGCCGTGGCATGCGGTTACACTCCAGGAAACGTCAACTCATATGGCCGGATTCCGGGCACGTGGACCTCAACAGCTCATGTTCCAGACAACTTCATGGCGGCGAATATCCCCTGCGTCCTTGCGCGTATTGCGTGATTTAAAAGCTAAAAGGGTTAAAACTATAGTCCCATGGTGGGGAACCGGGGGCGGCGAAAGCAGAAAAAACCCCAAAAAATTAATAATTGCTCAAGCCATGTTACATGTCGCTGGCGGCCACCCAGGAAGAGAAAGAATCCTCTAGACTCGATTTGACATTCCGTTTTGTCGCGCTCCGTTTCGCTTAATTCGGACGCACGTCAAACCAACTTTTAATATTCTTTAAAAGAACTAATGTTTAAATAAGGTATTTATTCCTTGAATATTATAATAATCTAAGTCGACGATATTAAAGGAGAATAATTAAAATTCTAAAACAATCCTACCATGATTTCTTATTTTTTTATGATAAGAAAGGTTTGTTAGGACCCAAGATCAGGAACGTGTGTCACCAGCTGTCAATGTCAGACGTCCAACTCTGCAAATCTTGTTGACAGTCTAATTTAATCATAGAATGTTTTGTTATGAATGTTTAGTTTTCGATATAATTCCCGTAAGTACACAAAATCGCGTCGAGTTATTGCTACCAATGGTTTCGGCGTGACTCAAAGAACGTTTTAATGTTGCGGGTCTCCTATTTTCTTAATAAAAGTATTGTAAAAAAACAACATATGAAGTTTGTGTACCGGTGTGTCACTTTCCAATTCAATTTGTCTGGAAACTAATGGATTTGAATCGCCTGCTGCTATTGTGATGCGTCGAGAGCCTATCATGCAGGCGGTAATACGCCATAGGAATAGTATCCCAATATATCAACTAATTCACCTAAAATATGACATGCAAAGTAGACCAGTTAGAAACCAGTTCAAAATAATTCTGTAGTTATCACTACAATACCCTCCTTTTCGGCAAAGAGGTTAAGTCGTACTTAGCCGAAACAGCCGGGGTAACCGGAGAAAACATTCACCTATTCTACGGCAATATATTTCTAAATATAGAACTATCAGCTATATATGAAACTAACTCATGCTATTTCATATATTAAACTAAAATGTATGTTCTAGAGTTCTAAAACTAACTCAATTTATGTTGAGTGTCAGGAATACAGCGTCTGGCCAGACACGCTGCAATTCCCCTGCATTAAAAAAATCATACTTGGATTTCTAAATGAGAGATAATCGCAAGTAAGCATACTAATAATAAAGAATTATCTTTAAGTAATATAGTTCTAACACTTATGTATAATAAGAAAAACTATTTTAAAATTTAATTAAGTATAGTAATCATAGCTTTCCTACATAATTTACTAGTTAGTAATTAAATTGTAAACCTAATAAAGTTCTTTAAACTAATGGAGAGATCTCACACTTAAATTAACATTTAAAATGTATAGCCGTTGGGCTGACATTGTATAAGGGAAAAAACTTATTTTCCTTTTTTTCTCAAAAATTAAGGAGTATTAATCCATATCCTTATAGGCATTTTACTCTGGCCTATAGAGTGTGTAGTTACAAAAGAAATTGGTTTTCATGAAAACGCTTGACAAAAAAATTACACATGTGAGTCATGTCATATGTGAAAAATGAGGCCTCTGATTGGTTATACTAACTAAAAATAACAAATTCAAAATTTCATGTGAGTCATAATATATGTGAAAAATGAGGCCTCTAATTGGCGCTATACCAATCCAAAAATAACAAAGTTCAAAAATTTCACATGTGAGTCATGTCATATGTGAAAAATGAGGCCTCTGATTGGTTATACCGTCCAAAATAACAAAGTTCAAAAATTTCATGTGAGTCATGTCATATGTGAAAAATGGGGCCTCTAATTGGTTATGCAATCCAAAATAACAAAGTTCAAAAATTTCACATGTGAGTCATGTCATATGTGAAAAATGGGAGCCTCTAATTGGTTATACCAATCCAAAATAACAAAAGTTCAAAATAAGAAAGTTGCTAGCTAGGGGACACACCTTGTGAGACTTTTTATTATGTCCTTGAAACATGATATTTTCCAACTTTACCGGTTTCTATCTTCCTGAAGGTCGTGAAAACAACATCCGAATGCTTTTCCTGGACAACTTTACATCACAAAGCGCGGATTGCTAGTTTAGCGGAGAAGAAGTGAGCTGAACGACTGGTCATTTGAAGGTATTAACGAATTTGGAATGCCGCCTCTTTTCGGCAACATGCCATCCGTCATACTATCTCCCGACCTTTAGCTAACAAAAATGGTGTGTGCCCGGTGGCAACATTAATAATGCTATTCAAAGATAGCTACCACTAAATAAATCAAAAAAACATTTCAGTACTTTATGTTTCTGAAGTATCTCCGACTACGCCCTAAGATCATCAATTCTAAGAAAAAAAAATCTGTGACGTCTGAGTCACCAGAAAATTTTAAATTCCACGACCCAAATGGTCCTCTCCTTTAAATATGTAAATAACGCGTTCACGTCATCTTCCCTAGTCTCCGTAACATAGGTAGTCCTACCCATTGAGTTGGCTTGACGTTCTAAACCGGGAGCTCCTAGGGTTGAGACAATGTGGGTTTGTAACGCTTTAGAGTGTGGAAGGGCCGGGTGGGTGGGTGTCAATTGCACCTCCCCGCGGTCGTGTATTAACAAATGGGGAAGTAGTAGTGGTAGGTGGTTTGTTTGCCTCCCCACTTACTTTCGTGATATTGCTCTTCCCTTTTCAAGCCGTCCGACATGTTGACAAAAATGTGAGGTTATATGTGTCAGGGGTATGTAATAGGTTATGATAATTGATAAATTTCTAAATAGATACAGGTTACTCCCTGTCAATAAAAAATAAATTAGCTCTCAAATTGAGATTAAATACAGGAATTATGGCTGAGCGCTATGCTTTTTTTATTCATAGCGAAGCCCAAATAAAATATTAATTATTATATTATTAATTATAATATTATTTAGTAATATTATAATAATTACTATGAATTGTATTAAATGTATGCTTACAACCCTGTCGCATATAAACCTAACAAACACTAAAGTATAATAACTTTACAGTCAATGATATCACCAAAATTTCAAAATAACAAGTGAGCGAGTTTAAAAATTTAAAAACTATTTTTTAGAAAAAACTGCCACTCTCACAGGACTCAAAGGCTCAAAAATATAGTAGTTCGGGCGCCATTGTCGTGTATAAAAAATAAAAAGAAATAAAAAAGAATGTGTTGGGTGTGTGCACAGGGGTCTCCAACTATTTGAAGCGGAGACGGGCAATATCCCTGCGCAGTGCGATTATACACGAACACTTACTTTAGAGAGAGCCGGATGTAATGCTCAGGATAGAGCCTCGTACTTTTGAAGTACAAGGACCTCTTGTCTATTAAGCCTTAAGTTCTGGGAGTCACGGGCAGGGTGATATCATTAATACAATATGGTTGGGATAGAATATAGCATTTTATTCCATAAACACACTAGCCGCTGAGGGCGGGCACATGTTATACTAATATCAAAATCTGATAAGTCTTTGCCGCAATTAAAAGTTAAAATTAACATAAACCAAATATAAGGTACCTGGCCAGGTCCGTACACAAACGTCTGTGCGCACTTAGAACGTCGTTCCGTTCACCATTATGATCCGTTGGGTTCGAGCACTGGTGCTGGTCGCGTCATCAAAGAGGCACGGCGCTCCTGCGACGCTCCGTTGTATGCGAGATAGTAGACGCTGGCTGGACCTTCCGAGATTTGCGCTGAGCCACTACAGGGACATCGGATCGGAGGCGGCGATGCGGCCTTTGGAAATAAGGTTAGGATCCGTGTGTTGCACCTTGGGGTCGCCGACGACGGGGCCTGCGCCGTGGCATGCGGTACACTCCAGGAAACGTCAACTCATATGGCCGGACGGGCACGTGGACCTCAACAGCTCATGTTCCCGGCAACTTCATGGCGGCGAATATCCCCTGCGTCCTTGCGCGTATCGCGGATTTAAAAGCTAAAAGGTTAAACTATAGTCCCATGGTGGGGAGCCGGGGGCGGCGAAAGCGAAAAAACCCCAAAAAAATTAATAATTGCTCAAGCCATGTTACATGTCGTAGCGGCCACCCAGGAAGAGCAAGAATCCCCTAGACTCGATTTGACATTCCGTTTTGTCGCGCTCCGTTTCGCTTAATTCGGACGCACGTCAAACCAACTTTTAATATTCTTTAAAAGAACTAATGTTTAAATAAGGTATTTATTCCTTGAATATTATAATAATCTAAGTCGACGATATTAAAGGAGAATAATTAAAATTCTACAACAATCCTACCATGATTTCTTATTTTTTTATGATAAGAAAGGTTTGTTAGGACCCAAGACGGAACGTGTGTCACCAGCTGTCAATGTCAGACGTCCAACTCTGCAAATCTTGTTGACAGTCTAATTTAATCATAGAATGTTTTGTTATGAATGTTTAATTTTCGATATAATTCCGTAAGTACACAAAATCGCGTCGAGTTATTGCTACCAATGGTTTCGGCGTGACTCAAAGAACGTTTTAATGTGCGGGTCTCCCTATTTTCTTAATAAGTATTGTAAAAACAACATATGAAGTTTGTGTACCGGTGTGTCACTTTCCAATTCAATTTGTCTGGAAACTAATGGATTTGAATGCCTGCTATTGTGATGCGTCGAGAGCCTATCATGCAGGTAATACGCCATAGGAATAGTATCCCAATATATCAACTAATTCACCTAAAATATGACATGCAAAGTAGACCAGTTAGAAATTCAAAATAATTCTGTAGTTATCACTACATGACCTAGGTAGGAAAAATTTATTGGTGGCATTTATTGTTGATGCCGTTAAACTTTAAAGTCCTCTGTACCACCAGCCAGGTGTGTTATGTGTGTTTCATTCCATATAATGACCACGACCCTCAGTCATGAGGAATACGACTGAAGAGAGTACCACCAGGGGTAAAGCCGGTGGTACGGTGAGTCTTAAGTGGTTCTAAGCGACTTTAAGGGGCGAATTGCCAATGCATTTGGATGGGTTGATGTGCAATTGACTGTACATTTAACCGTTAGATCATGCAGGCTTCTAATAACGGTATAATACACCTTTAGGACCTCCGTGGCCCAACGGTCATCACGCCGGACTGCCACACCGGAGGTCCCGGGTTCGATCCCCGGTCGGGTCAAGATGGAAAATGATCTTTTTCAGATTGACCCGGGTCTTGGATGTTTATCTATATATGTATTTGTTATAAAATATAGTATCGTTGAGTTAGTATCCCATAACACAAGTCTCGAACTTACTTTGGGGCTAACTCAATCTGTGTGATTTGTCCGTATATATTTATTTATTTTTTATTTATTTATTTAGGTAGATTCAGGTAATCGGTGAGTTAAGCAATGAAACAACAGACTAAAAATAGCTTGTTTACGGAATAATTCTCCCCTGACGACATCACAAGCCTTAATAATATCTCAATCAGCTTTACGATCAGGCTATTTCCATGTAGTTTATGTATTTCCAAGATAAGCATAAAAGAGCCTAGCCCTAAAGTAAACAAATAATATTTCGCACGTGGGCACAATACATGCGCATATATTTCTGCTGGCTGAGATCCCTAGGTGCGCGGATATTGTAATATTTATTTTTACGCATCCTTTCTACGCAAAAACTTAGCTTTGTCATTCATACAGCCTTTTGCAATCAAAGCGAGATTTATAACATATATTGTGAAGGTTTTAAATATATACAAAAAATATATATACGGACAAATTACACAGATTGAGTTAGCCTTAAAGCAAGTTTGAGACTTGTGATAAGGGATACTAACTCAACGATACTATATTTTATAACAAACTAGCTTTCGCCCGCGTGAATTTCCCACGGGAACAGTGTTTTTTCCCGGGATGAAAGGTACCCTATGTCCTTCTCCGTACTTCCAGCTATGTGTATGCGAAATTTCAGGAAAATTGGCTCAGTAGATAAAGCGTGAAGAGGTAACAAACAAACAAACTCACTTTCGCATTTATAATATTAGTTAGGATACATATATAGATAAACATCCAAGACCTAGGCCAGTCTGAAAAAGATCATTTTCCATCTTGACCCGACCGGGGATCGAACCCGGGACCTCCGGTGTGGCAGTCCGGCGTGATGACCGTTGGGCCACGGAGGTCGTCGAAAATAGACGTTGTCATGCCACTATTTCAAGATTCTTTTAGTAATTACATCACTACACGTTATCGTGAAAAGTCGCATAGATCGACGACCTCCATGGTCATGGTCATTATGCCGGACTGCCACACCGGAGGTCCGGGTTCCATCCACGGTCGGGTCAAGATGGAAAATGATCTTTTTCAGATTGACCTGGGTCTTGGATGTTTATCTATATATGTATCTGTTATAAAATATAGTATGGTTGAGTTTCAAGTCTCGAACTTACTTTGGGGCTAACTCTTCTATCTGTAATTTGTCCATATGTATTTATTTATGTTAAAAAACCATATGTAAATTCATTGCATGCTTCAGACTTTCTGTATACAGAAAGATCAATGAATTTGTTTGCCATTATTTTCTGATTACCTAAATGTTTATCTTTGACGTGTTATTTATTATTAAGTATTTTTTTATCGAAAGCAGAAATTAAAGCAGCTGTAGCGACTAACATTAAACCACACTGCCACGAGGAAAAACAATTGTAAAATAAATAAAAAATCAAATTCAAATTAACATTAATTCCGTCTAAATGTAGGTAACGCAATGGTAACCCAGTAAGTTTTAATATAAGAAATTTATTCTTATGTTAATATTTCTAACTAAGTATCTGCTAAGAACTCTGATTAAGTTATTTTAATTAGCGTCAAACGCCGGCAGCACCTGTTCGTTTAAAAAAATCACTGGTGGTCTTTGCTATAGAGCCTATTATCAATTTTAATTTTCAAAGTAAATAAGCAAACGAGGACTTTCTTCTAAGATTCTTGAAAAAAAAATAATTATACTTCCATGCAAGACAGATAGGTATGCACTTGAATAAATTTTAATTAATTTATTAATCATATATCATATAAAATACTGTTACAAATAAATGAAAAAAACTCTCTCTCTCAGCCGAAAGACGACAAAGGCCTCCGCCAAGGATTTCCACAACGACCGGTCCTGCGCTGCCCGCATCCATGCGCATCCCGCGACCTTCACCAGGTCGTCGGTCCACCGAGTGGGAGGCCTGCCAACACTACGTTTACCGGTTCGTGGTCGCCACTCGAGAACTTTTCTGCCCCAACGGCTATCTGTTCTACGAGCTATGTGCCCCGCCCACTGCCACTTAAGTATCGCGATTCTGCGGGAAAAACTAGGTATGAATTTATGTTTGAAACATTCTTTTAAAAATAACGTATGAGTCGTAAAGTCATAAATACAGTTTATAATAAACAAAAAATAAAAAGATATTTATTAGCCAAAAAAAATTGTTAAAACAGGATTAGTAGCATTTTCAATCAATCAATATATTTTTTGTCAAACATAGGTATACGTAGAATACAGTTGTTAAAAAAAGGTCATGGTACATCTATGTCTTGCCATTACAAAAACAGTATAAAAATATTTAAAAATAATAATAATAATATTAGGACAACCAAATTGGTATCATAAAATCACATAATTTTAAGCATATATTAAATTACATGCAAATTCAAGTTAATTAATTAAAATTAATGTATTTAAAAATAAAATTTCATCTGTTACATTGACCAAAACTTTAGCCGGACTAGTTATTTGCAACTTCGGTGTTTACTAAATTATGTAAACAACATCCAAAACTTTGTTACTTTGATCAGTAGTATATTGAATTATCCCAAGAAGTTAAAATTTAATCTGTACCTATCTTACACACAGATTTCAAAGATTAAACAGATTCGAATGATTTGGAAGTTTATTTAACTGCCGGCCGTAACAGTTAGTTAATTAACCAATACTGTTTATTGATTTTCTTTCGGTACTTCTGACCAGTAGTGGTAGTTTTAATATGCTAGTAGTTTGTAGCTTTGAGATTTATCTTTGATAATCAATTTTTGCTTGAAAAAGTGCCTGTAAGGGTCAATTTTCAAAATACTATTTTGATTTTAACAAACATTTTTTGATGTGTAACATATTTCCTCTAGCTTTCATGGAAATGTGGGAGTGATTTCGAAATAGGGTCACGTGCAACGACTTCTTAGTCAATATATTAAGTATGGAGTGGTTTTGCGATTGCCTTCTCCATTCCACACACTAGCTGAAAAAACATCAATAGAGTGCAGGCTTCGCCACGAAGTTTTCCTTTATCGGAAGCAAATTTATCTAGTAGAAAAATATCGGGAATAACGTACCTATAGGGTATTTTTTAACTTTGAGGAGCTGTGCAATCGGCTCACCTCCTGTCATTTTGGAACTGCTCCACCTTGTGAACCACAGAGGACCTTTGCGAGGCCAACGATAACGGTTGGCGTTGCCTCGTACTGGTCAGGGATAATATAACCCTAATTAATATAATATAATTAATCTAAAAACTATGACGAAACTGAAGAATAGATTAAAAATAAGTAAATAAGAAAAGAAATAACGCGCTGATAGACACACACACTAACACTCACT
Source organism: Ephestia elutella (assembly GCA_018467065.1). NCBI lineage: Eukaryota > Metazoa > Arthropoda > Insecta > Lepidoptera > Pyralidae > Ephestia > Ephestia elutella. Next base: position 15,573,025 of record CM031573.1, read on the forward strand.
CTTATTATAATTTTATCTTAATTGTAACTAGATTTAGGATTTCGGGTACTGTAATAGAATATGGTTATGGAAGAGCGTGGCCTTCTGATACAGGTATATTTCACTTAACTAATATAACGTCAAAAATGCTTGATTTTTTTTGTACTACTAATGCTAAAGAAATAAAACATTTTTCATTTTTTTTCATTTTAATTTTTTTTACCGAAATTTCCACCGGAGCGAATCCCCGGAGCGCGGCTTGTATAACGCAAACGTAAAAATGTGTAAACATACTGAAATACTGAGAATAACGTGTACACGTGTGTGCTGAAGTGTGAAGCGTCGATAGAACCGCATGCACAAGATATCCCATTGAGAAAACCTATGTAAGTCTTCTATCTCATTTTACATTCAAAGGCCAATGTTACACTTTTATTTTTTTAAGTTAATTTGCTTTTTTTCTTGTCTATATTTTTTATCTATTAGTAGTTTAGAATGTGTTGCAATGTCAATTAAAACTATTATTTTGAATTTCCAAACAGCCCGCTTTTTTTTTCGTTGTCTATTGTAAATTTTCCGGTTGGAGAATAAACTTTCCTCGGTAAAACTTGTTAGCAGCATATTGGTTTTTTACAAATTCCATGGCCTTCTTTTATCGATACTCGTATCTATTGTATAGTTAGTTATATTATCTTTGATCTAGTCTCAACTGCCTTTCTTGTCGGTCTTCGTCTTTTCCTCCTCCCCAACCCTTCTCAATTTTACAAGATATCCATCAAAAATGTTAACCGGAATTGGACGACCGGCAGATGTAAAAACATCTAAGCATCGATGGCACGATAATTACACTATAGTCCACCATAGCATTCGAGTCAATTTTACTGCTAAGCCGCGCCAAAAACATTCGTATTAAAATAGGGTAAAGTTGCCTTAGTCGTACCAGCGCTTAAGTCGTACCACGTCGAAATCTGCGCACTCGTCTTGAAAAGATGACATCTAGCGGTGCAAAATGGTTCTACTCAGTCGCTATAGTAAACAATAACACGCGGCGGCTTGTTGGATTTCGGGATCGAAAAATAATGAAAAAGTAAGTTTTTGCACAGTTTTCACTAATATTTTTACGTCAGTCGTAAGTCATTTCACGTAATATTATGATGAAATAATTATTTTTCTCATTCCTGACTGTTTTTGTAGTGTTTTCTGATTGATGTGAGCAAGGTCAAACGCTAAACGGTTTTTAGGTTATGTTATTAATTTTGATTTATAACTTTGTGCACCCCGCTGCTTAAGTCGTACCTGTAGAAAATTCCTAAATCTTACTGGTACGACTTAGGTGTTATGGAAATATTTTTCTAATAATTAGTACTTTTAACTATTATTATTATAATGAAGAAGACTGAAATTGATCTCGTAGCATATAAGTCTACGCAATTTTTTAATTGTCAAATGTCTTTTACTTGAAATTAGATATAATTACTCGAAGTACGACTTAGGCTATACGTAGTACGATTAAGGCAACCGGTTACCTTAATCGTACCGAAGGAAGGTTTTTGTAAAATGTTAAGAACACAATTTTATTAAGAGATTTTTAAATGTCTATTAATGTTTTCTGTTACGTTAATAAACGAAGATTTTATATGTGCAAAGAAATTATAGTGATTTTTCCTGAAGTGGTACGACTAAGGCAACCTTACCCTATTTCTAGAACGCCAATGCCAGCAGTTGCTCGCCAGGATTGCCATCTTAGTACATCTGCCAAGTGAAAACATCGGAATGTATTATGAAACAGGTAACACCGTTTGCATACCCGCGGGACAGCAGTAGAATCGGGAAAATAAGCAAAGTTCGTCTCTAACAAGACTGCAATGTTAAGTTGTGGACTCAGTCCGTGACCGTGCAAGTTTGCTTGTTATTCTGAGGTCAAATATTGAAGTATTTATAAGAATATTTCAGAAATTGACTTCGTTCCTCACACGTTTTAAGTATCCTATGAGGCTTGCTATTATCAGGACGTATACGTATCTATCACAAAATTAACTGCGAAAATGTTAATCTAAACTTTGAAAAAAATAGATAAAAACAATTAAAAAATATATAAGTTATTTAAATCTGTGTACCTATAAGCAATCTAGGCCAAAGTTTTTTTTCCATTAAAAGACTACGTCCATACGTATGTACGTACATAATACACCTTATACAAAAACATTTTTTTGTAGAAAGTAGGTAATAAAAAAAAATCCGTTATTATCGGACAGTAATTTTATAAAGAGCTAATATAATCTACATTTCTCATTTCTAGCTTTACTAGCTCTTGTTATGACGTATGTACTGAAAAATAAATGAATAAAATAACAACAATATCATGCATAATTTATACTCAAACTCGTAAACAAGGCTCGAGCCAGGCATTATCATCCTACCCTCACTTTACAATACAGGGTGTATGAATAGGAGCTTGTCAAATGGACATTTGCATCAGAAAGTAAATTGATTTATCATACAGAATGCTCCATACTGAAGCGTAGGCGTACTCGATGTTCCCGACATAATTTAACTTACTTCGAACGTCTTCAACAATTTAAAGGTTGCATGTGAAATTAGGAAGCTTAAAAAATTTCGCATTTTTTAAAAATTTTTTGAGCCTGCAGAGATTTATCAAATTTTCAATCCAATTTTATACTTGTAATTCTATCAAATGTTGGAGTTATATTAGTCTAGGCTATACTATCGCGTATAGAAAGAACTAGTTTAGCCTAGGCCAAACTATAGTTTGTCCTGAAATCGGGTTTGGCCGGTAACATATAAATAGCTAGAAATTTTAAAAAGTTTTTGAAATAAACATTCTCCATCTATCAACGAAAGATTACAAATATTTTGTTTTTGAGGGAACACTGTAAATGTTCGTATAGATTTGCCATTTTTTGTAGGCAAACATAAACCATATAAACGTATTTATTTATAAAATAATACAACAAAGATAATCAAACTCACATATAGGTACTGACAAAACAAGAATAATAATTCAACGGAATAGTTCCCAAATTTCCCAATAAATTCTGTATAAGTTGTAAGAAGCCGGCCCTCATTGAACATGTTAAATGAGATTGGAGCTCAACAAGCAAATCGAATTACCAGCAAGTGCTGCTTCCTCATAGGTACCATAAATGCAGATAACACAGAGGTAGCGCTGAGTGGCATTTGCTAACCAAATACCAAATACCTTCAATCAAAAATTATTTAAATTAAAAAATACTATTTAAATTAAAGGTCTCAAATTTAGGGGAATTGGGTGAAATGGTCCCAACATAAGTGGACTGATCACCCGTCTGGTGCTCGCGCTGGCGTCCCCATATAGTAAATAATAATACAAAAAGGTACAAAAAGGCCTCTTCATGTTGGCTTTGGCCCCATGAACGCCTCAAAGGACCGGGTCCCAATGGACCCGTGGCTCTGAAAAGCGTACCAACATAATAATAATAAAGGTCTCAAATATACAAAATCAAAGCGAAAAACAGTCCGTGTTGAAATCAAAATCAAAAATTCTTTATTGAAACTTGGCCTTCAAAGAAGGCTCTTTTTCACGTCTAAAACTAATTAGTCAATCATAATATATTATGATAATGATTATGATTGATTGAATATACCTTAGTTCAAAAATATACCTTAAATCTAAGCGATAGACCACGAACCGGAAAACGTAGTGCTGGCAGGCCTCCACTCGGTGGACCGACGACCTGGTGAAGATCGCGGAATGCGCATGGATGCGGGCAGCGCAGGACCGGTCGTTGTGGAAATCCTTGTGGCAGGCCTTTGTCCAGCAGTGGACGTCTTTCGGCTGAGATAGGATAGGAAGCGATAGATACTGTAACTGCAATGGACCGTGCTGTCCCAAATAAGAGCAAACGCTTATTGTGTTCTCTTATTTCTTAGGCCGTTTTCAGAGCTGTCACTTTTAATCTAGTCCAAGAAGAATGCATTCAAAAATATCGAAATTTTGATTAAAATACTCTCAAAAAGTGCCTAACAACATCATACTCTCAACATCTGCCTTCTATTTCGTATTATATTGCAATCATTGGGTACCATAGATAGTAATCTAACTTTTACCTTTGTTTACGTAATGTTAGTATAAGCAATTCAGTGTCAGATTCGCAAGAGGAAATCAAATAACTATGCATATAATATAAAATATAATTTAAACAAAGCTGTAATCAAATATCACAAAGAAAAATGGTTATCACTTTCAATTAATAAATAAGTTTATTAATTCGAAGATAATTACAAAGCTAAGTACGAGTACTTACGTTAATCAGAAAATCGTATAATATTATTCACATAATTCTTATTCGATCCACGAATAATCATCAATCACAATGTCATCCTCAGAAATATATAAATATAAATTGATACACATCCTCAAAATTATTGTCACGTCTTATATTATTACGTCCGATCCATATCACGTCCTGAAAAAAAGTGCCAGCCAATTCAAATAAGTCGAACGTCGAACGAAGCTTCACTTCAGTCACTCAATTCAATCTAATGAATGAAACGAAACTAAACTAATCGAATGATATCGAATGACATTTTATGAACAGTAACACATAGAATGACAATAGTAACAATACTTAAATTCATTCAGTTATTCACATGTTTACAACATTTTGCGGCAATCAAATAATTCATTTCTTGGCATTTCCATGTGGAGTTTTCTGTAGGATCTTTATTTTTGCAGTCAAACGAATTCGTGTTAAAAGGAGAGGAGACGATGTCGAGCCAAGTTTTGTGGATAAACCTGTTTTGTCTTCTACATGATACTGTAGTATTGGACTGAAAATTATTTAAAAAAACTCGCGTAATCGTCACACAGATGGGTAAGGGGTGGCTAACGAAGTAACCATCGAGATCTGTAATCACAATTTTTTATATGGTATAAAAATAATATTTTTAAAATTTATTGTATGTTTTTAAACTATAGCTAATATAGTATAGCTTGTTAATATAATATAGCTTGATCTCTACCTTTCGTCTACTATTTACTAATTTAAATCCCTGTTTCCCGCGACTTTACAAATAAATTTCAACAAAATTAACGATATTTTAATCTACCATAGCGTCTGGTGGGTCAGTAGGCTAGTAAAGTAGGCATAGGCACATATATACATTTCTGAAATGTAGAATAAAAAATATACCTGCCCGTTGCAAACCTTGACCCTATATTCTAATGCGCGCGGAAATCAGTTTTTTTTCCTCAAAGGTCGTCTAATAACACGGTCCATTAAGGAAAGCACATCGCTTTCCACGGGATTTTTTCAATTTGTCGAGTGTGTAATTATCACTGTCAACAGGAAAAAACGAGTCTTAACTTAATGAGTTACACAAAGGTGCGCACATAAGTAGTCAATTTTTTTAAATATATTATTATGTCCTATGTATGTAAGTACCATATCGAAATTTGTTCCTAATATTTTACAGGATTTAATCGACGTAATGACGCTGACACGAGTAAGGAAGGATGAAGCAACAAACTCATTTTTGCACTTATAATATTAGTTAGGATAGGATTAGGAATAAAACTGAATGGCGGGATTCCATTTCCGAATAATTATACACCGTCTTTATAAAACCGTGTCTTCCATGCTGGTCTGGAGGCGAAGAAAAAACATAGAATGTGCCAGCTGCTTCAGTCAATCGAGGGAAAGGGCTTTAAAAACTAGGGATCCCTCCACTCATATGCGATGGGCTAGCAACCTGTCACTTTACCTGAATCTCCATTCCATCAGAGAGCCCACTTCGAGTCTCGCGATTCTTGGCTCTGTCTACCCTGTAAGGGATGGAGACGTGATTCTATGTATGAATGTATGTATGTGATTAAAAAAGAAACTATGTTTTTTGTGCTATCTGTCCACACCTAAAAAGTCAGGATACTCGAGATGCTCCAAAATCCACAGATGCTGCCACCCGCCGACGAATTACAAGAGGATATTTTATTTACTCAGTCCTCTTCAAACGTAATTACTCATTTTGGTGAAGCTATATCACCGTGATTATTATCGTATTATCGTTTGGCGAAGATCTGAAAATCCTACCTGGAATAACATAACCCTGGAGCAAAGATAAAATACACTACGCAAACCTGTGGCAAACGTGGTGTCTATAATCGTGACAGCTTCTGTCCTGACGGACATTCATCTATTAAAAATGTTTGTAAAATATATTGTTATTTATTAATTTAAGCCAAGATTTAAGTTGGTAGACAAGTTTATTTATTACAATTACAGTTTTAAAGTCAAAATCTACATAACAATAACTGTATTGTTGTATTAATTTTAATTATTTGAATGAGAAGTAAGACCTTAAGCAGGTATTGTACTTTGTACTAAAACCTATGATGGCTACGTCTTATTTGATTTTAAGATACCGAAATAATGTTTAAAATGAAACAAAGAAATATGTCGATGATATCTGCTGAAATATTTTATTCCATGTGTTTTATTACCCCGAATGAGTGAATTTTTATCCCATTTTAGAGTTCCTAAGTGTACTTATATGCAAAATATTCTTATCCTATAAGTACTATTAAAGAGTCAAAGTTATAAATTATATAATATATTATTTACTAGCTTTCGCCCGCAGCTTCGCCCGCGGCTTCGCCCGCAGCTTCGCCCGCGTGATTTTCCCACGGGAACCGTGCCTTTTCCCGGGATGAAAGGTACCCTATGTCCTTCTCCGTACTTCCAACTATGTGTATGCAAAATTTCAGGAAGATTGGTTCAGTAGATAAAGCGTGAAGAGGTAACAAACAAACAAGCTCACTTTCGCATTTACAATATTAGTTAGGATAATCACGTTCTCAAAATGGTTCGGAGGTGAACATTACTCAGATTCGAACTAGCTATTCCTCATCATCACCATCAGTTTAATGATAATGTTAATGTTCCTACTGCCGAGGCACTGGCCTTCCTTACTTTATAGAAGGACTAGCTGTCGCCCGCGGCTTCGCCCGCGTGAGTTTAGCTTAGATGAAAAATCTCTCTTGGAGCTTTTCATCAGATGTTCCAGATCTTCAATTTTTATACGTCAGCAGAAAATGCTCATGAGGTTGAACGACTTTTAATAAGGCACCATTTCCATATACGTTATGGTGTAGCTGGTCCCTTGCAGTTCTTCATCAGATGTTCCAGATCTTCAATTTTTATACGTCAGCAGAAAATGCTCATCAGGTTGAACGACTTTTATTAAGGCACCATTTCCATATTTCTTATAGTTTAGCTGTTCTGTTTAGGTTCTTCATCAGGTGTTCCAGTTTTCAAAATAAATTATAGCCTATATGTTGCCCAGGCTTAATAGCTATACAACAAAAAAAGTTTCATTCAAATCCGTCCAGTAGTTTTTGCGTGAAACGCGTACATAAATACAGACAGACAGACAAGAAATTAATAAAAAAATTTTTGCTTTCTATTCTATTGTTCTTTTTAAGTGTCCCTCTATCCATTTCAGTCAAAAATACTAAATGTACAGACAAAATATTTTTACTGTTTTATTATTTGTATAGATTAGGAGAATAGGCAATGACCTAGACCTGAGGGTCTGGCAATTTTCGTAAAAGCCGAACAAGTCAAAACAAAAAATATGTCGCAAAAGCTTGACTACTAAGATGTTGTAGCCTGCTGATATTGTTTCTGGAATTTAAGATGCCTGTAGTATAATGTATTTACAGGCAAAGCCTTTGACGATGCGGTAATAATCGCATTAGGTTCCCTTAATGTGACGTCACGTTTTCAGCTGTCTTGTAAGCACTATCTCACAATATGCCTTGATTAAGCCGTAGTTTACTTGTGCACATAGGTACAATACTAGCTGCTACTAGGAATTTTGGAATAAAAAGTACCCTATGCCCTTTTTAGTACTCCTAACTATTTGTGTGCGTAATTTCGGGAAGATTATTTCAGTAGATAAAGCGTGAAGAGGTAACAGCCTCCTGCTTTAAGTCCGTCATTTACATGATTTTTACACGACTGACCAAAAAAGGAATGTTATGTTTTCAGGGTTCATGTATGTATGTATGTTTCTTTATTCCACCATAAGTCCTGAACGGGTTAACAGATTTTGATTTGAGAGGTATTTTTAGATTCCTTGCATTCCTCCGAGTGACATAGGCTATATGATGTCATCATAAAACAAAATGGCGGATTATATATGCGATAAATAGCAGACCAAAAAAATAAAATTTGATCAATCGAGTGGGGTATTAAATTGAAGGGCTTTAAAAGGCGATTTCAAAAATGTATATAACTTATATGTTTGTATGTACTTTGTGTAAAAAACTTGTCAGTCGTGTTTTTTATTTTTAATAATTAGATTGTTTTGTAAAGAAGTTAAACAAATAACAAACAAGTTCATTAAGTACATACCATGAACATTGACAGACCTGTAGGTACGCAAGTCAAGATTTATTTCGATTTAATTAACAAAACTATTCAATAATCATCATCAACTATTCAATAATAAGAAAGGATAGAAGGAAGCACAAACAAGACATTGTACATATTGAGTGGTCTGAGAGGGTTGTCTTCTTATTAATCCATATTAAAACCGCTTGAATAACTTCATCACATTATTTAATTCACTATATCTCTTACAAAACCATTGTTACTCGTATAAAATTCTGATCAGACTGCTACTGATATAATAACAATCAAACACCTATTTCTTTCTTTTATTTAAATGACAAACCTATACCCACCAGTATTACAAAGAACCATAAATAAAATTCATCCTCCAACAGTACATAATAAACAAAAATTTTGACTTAACCATCGATAATTCTAAAAATAGTTTTATTACAAAAAATATGTACTTTATCAGTTTTATGGGTATCTAAACGTATTCATAGAAAGCGGATTGCGATCTTTATGCCGAGTAAGACGATCGACAGACGCTTGCGAGCAGCCCTCAAAGAATTTTAAAATAGTGAATTTATTTACGAAAGATGGCAGAATATTAGAATGTAATATGATAAAATTGTAATATGGAATGTATGCAAAGAGAAAGCGTTACTTTATTAATAGATAGATTTATTATTGTAAATGGATAATAAAATAACATAGACTGTGTCGTGAACTAGAATAGTTTAATAGATATAGTCACAAACATACAAGTAAACCAACATGAACATACAGAACCGCAGGCGTGTGAAAATCAATTTATTTTGAGATCGTAATAAGAATCTTTTTTTTTTTGGAATTGTATTCTTCCCATAATATCTAAATGATTCTTCCCGATTTTTTGTTATATAGGCACTACTGTGAAAGTGTGTTTGTTGCTGAACCAGGGCAAAGTACGCTACGTACAAAATGGAGCAATGGATGATGTGTTCTTCTTTTACGTCAAAATGGAGCAATGGATGATGTGATTTTATTAAAATGTCGACTAGAGAATATGTAACTCATTTAACTCCACCAGAAACTATTAAATCAGAAACTATTAAAGCGGCTTAAGAATGTTTTATAGTGAAGGAATGACAAAAGGGCGCAATCATTTTCCGATAATTAGATGTTAGGACCAGATGATTTTTTTTTTACTCGCAAGTGTGTTGAAAAACGTCGCATGATACACGTTTGCATTTGGTCATTACGCACACTCGGCTTTATTAGCGTGTGGAGATAGTTGGAGGGCTGTAGGTAAGTACAGCTACATCATAGCTTCTGTGGTATGAAGAAAATTTTTACAATTTTTTTCTATTCAAGTTTGTATTCAATCGTGCGCCCTAGGTACCTCTGAAGCGATAAGGTTTCTGAAAGACCAACGGAGCCTCAGAGCTGACAACTGGCGAGAGCTGGTGAAATACCGCAAGAAATGGCGTTTCTCGTCTCGGAGGCCAAGATCCACTTCTAGTCGCTGCGACGCAGTAGTTTTTCTTTGGCAGTAGGTAGAAATTTTTGTATAGGTACCTACTTTCTTTTAAGGCAAACTTTTTTAATTTATCTATTCTCTCGCTCGCTTTCGACATGCTTCAAATTAACGTCAACGCTTCCGATTTGTCACCCAAAACTCAAAACGTCAATTTTGAAAACATGAACGTTCACGCGGTCGTGTTTATTTTAGTTTATTTTTGTAGCTAATTTATTTTGTAAGAATTTACCAATGGCGGAAAAGAAGAATGAGTATCCTCCGAGTGTGGAGGCTGACAGGAGACTGCTCCCGTTTGACACCTGGGAGGACTACCTGGATTCCCTTATCGAGATCGCTGATCTTCGGAACCTTAGGAGCATTGTTTCATCGCGGACTATTGCTGCACTTGGTTACAGGTACTTAATAACATATTATTGCACTAATTTCTGTCCTTTTTCATGTGGGCTGGGCTGGACTACTGGTTGACTATTAATTTGTAATCAGCATAGCTTTCATAGTGTTTAATTAGGTATATTATGTGTGGCATGCTAGTCGCATTCTCCGGTATTATTCTTGTCAAATTGGTCAGTAAGATTTTCCTTGAAATTATGTACGCGCACTTTGCTACTTTTAGAGTAATAACTCTAGTTTAGCAATATTTAAATTATATAAAAATAATATTAAGTTTGCATGCATAATGTTCTATGGCCCCTAAGTTAAACACTTTATTTGGATCTATTCCCATGATAATTTGTGTATTTTATAATTTTTCTAAAGATAAGTTAATTTTAAACGAAGAAATTTGCAGTTTGCCTCAGAATATTTGAGAGGTGAGTATGCACTAACCTAAGTATGCATTTAATTTTGTTAAATTCTAGAGCAAATGGCGACACCCTAAGCGAGCAAGAGTTCTACACCCGTCGAGCAGTGATCTTCAACGTAGTGTACCCCAGTCCGAAAGCGTACGCGCTAGTTAGTGAAGGGGCTGATTTGGATGACGCGTTTATCAGAGAGCTTGCTGTCAGGGAGCGCGCTAACAGAGTCGGCATATTACAGGTTAATTCCTTCAATTTGTTGAAAATTTGTACCTTTGTTTCTTCATTTTGGACCTTAAATAAATTATATAGGTTTCAGATTTTTTTTATTTTGCTAAAGGATCTAACTTCAGAATTATGTTCTTCAGTTCCCGCCACGCGACCGTAGAGTATAAGTAGATCATGATTTTATTTTCTTAGCCTTCCTGGCGGTTACTTTAGTTAGGTATAGGATGTATCACTTACACGAGTATAGCCAGTTTAGGTGCCAAGAAAGACCAGAAACGAATTCCCTTTGGAGGTATAGATAAAATCAACAAAATTTTATATCATGTATGAAAACCATGTACTTATCTACCTACTTATTTTCTACGGTGGCGGGGCCTATATTTTGTAAAATTCTGAAGTAAAATTCGTGTGAATAAACATTTGTGTGTCACTTCCTCCGCTCCTGACGAGATCAAATTTGTATATATTTTTCCAGACGATAATTTTCATTCGGCACTTCACAAAAGGTGGTTTTGAAATTTCCGGTTACATTGACTACGCTCATAGACTGCTTTCGGAGAATTGGGCGATTTTTTTCAAGGGGAGAAAACAGTTGTGGCCTACAGAGAATGATTTGGGATATTACCATTGGAGACACGGCACTGTCAGAAGTAACATAAGTAGAAATTACAAGGTAAGGTTCACATATTTACATGTTCTATAGCGGTGCTAATACGGGAGTGTATATGAGTGTTTGGCTAATTCCATTCAAATATTATTATAAACACTATTTATTTATTTATTTAAACTTTATTGTACACACATACAAAAGTACAGTAGGTACAAAAGGTGGACTTAATGCTAAAAGCATTGTCTGACAGTCAAACCTTAGGGTTGAGCAGACTGCACTACTGCATCTTACAAACTTTTTTTCTAAATGGACGAGTAATTTAATTTCGTAGTGACTTATTTGTTAATGCTATGTGAGCTGCCAACTGTGCGCCGTTTTTAAGCAAGAGATGTATCAATTTGTATTTGTTTTAATTAAGAAAAGCTTAATTTCTCACTTCAATGGCACACATCACTTAATAAAAGCAATCTGCAGTCTTTACATTACCAAAATATCTTAAAATATCTTATATAAATAGTCGCATAACGCGCCCGATCAAAACTATTTGAAAACAATCTGAATACAGAGTCCCCAAAGTTTCTGACAGATTCTATCGCAGTTGTGTAAATCCCTTAAACGACTTGTGTGTATATTTTTTACTAGTTTTTGTCGCGGCTTCGCCCGCGTGAATTTCCCACGGGACCCGTGCTTTTTCTCGGGATGAAAGGTACCTACCCTATGTCCTTGAACTGTACTTCTAACTATGTGTATGAATCAGGTGAAGAGGTAACAAACAAATAAACAAACAACCTCACTTTCGCATATATAATATTAGTTAGGGTTAGGATTACCTACAAGGTTTTGTTTAATTGTCCTGGTGGTTTGCATCCAATATTGGACGCTCAATTACGATGGCAATGTATTTCTATTGTTAGCATTGTCTGATGGTGCATAAAGGTTGGCTTTCAACGAGGTAACTTTTCAACAGTTTAACTGCACGGACATTTAAATAATTCAGATTTTTTACATGACAAAGAAAAGTTATACCTAGCTTATTTTTTTTATAAAGAATCTTTTTATTACAGCCCCTTATGGATATAGAAAAAGGGCTACTGTTCCAAAATCGTCACGATCACAAAATTATATGCCCTGACCCGGAGCAAGATCCTGGACAGAACACGACGAAACAACGGCTTTACTCGCCTAAGTATACTCAAATAGAGGTCTATGATCACGTGGTCAGGCGAAAGAGTTAATCCCAAGAGATGATTCAAGGATTAGCTAGATTTATTATCTTCAATTTATTACTAACATGTGATTACTTTTGCATGGTAATAATCTCATATTCATATTAAATGAAAGCAAAGTAACTTAAAAGCACTGAACTTCTTTAAAAGCTCTTGAAATTTTTGAAGTCCACGTCACAAAACACAGCGCTGATTCGAAATTAAAATGTTAATAAGGTCTTGGAATTGCAAATTTATTGACCTGAATAATTATGTGCCATTATGAGAAGGAAATATAAAAAATAAAAATAAAATGTAATTAAATAATTGTCTTTTATTTCGTACAATTTAGTTGACATTTTGTTCTGGATTAATACAGAATATTATTTCAGTTGATCTCATATTATTATGGAAACTATATTTTGTTATTTCATCTTCTTATACTTACTTATTTCATAAATTTCGTATATAGGTAATTTTTTTAAGTAAATCTACATTATTTTTTCATCATTCGAGACTTAATATTAATTGTTCTTAATACCTATTAATATAAATAAAATTAAATGCCGTTGTTGATAAGCGCATAAAGTGAAGAATAATTGAACTTAAGTGCGTAGTACATTATATCTCGATGACTTAAATTCATTTTAATAGTGAATTAATAAAATGAATGGTGAATCAAATAAAATCTAGTAGGTACAATATGAATCGATTACCATTGATATAATAACATAAGACATTTAGCTAATATTTGAATAATTATATGATAAGTATTATGTGCAACTTAAATGTACAACGTATTTTTATTTTCGCATTTTCAGGCGGATTAAATATTAAAATAACTCTGATTTTTTCTACGAATTAAATACGAACATTGGTAATTATCGTTCAGTTTAAGCTTTTGTATATTTAATAGCCTAATATTATAGATACCTATCCATCATAATGGACTCCTGGAATCCTGGTTTGACAACTGTCAAACCAGACATTTCATGATTTTCTAAAGTTTACTAGTAATAGTTTAAGCTTTTATTCAATTTTAGTCTTATCCTTATATTATGCAGTATAATAAATGTAGCTACTTTACAAACAAGTAGTCATAATATGCAGTTGTTGAACATAATACATCAGATCTTGTAGTTTAATTGAATTCTTAGATCAATAAATTGTTTGTCATAATTGTTATCTCTCCACAAACCATCATCTTCTGTAATCCGAAGTACTTTTGTAAAGGTCTTGAAGGTACTTCATGCTTGAGACTTCAATGATTCTTGCCGGGTTCGTTTTGCACATTCTCTGGAAGCACTGTGTACTTCGGCAGTACGAAGTGTTATGCCGAAGATGTCTTCGTGGTAGCGGTTCTCGTCCTGAAATTATTTTTCTATTTAATAAATATCTTTTTTTATTTATATTTATGCCAGTACTAGTGCTTAAATTTTAGCAAATAAGAGACACAACAACAGACTTATCTTGTCCTACAATGTTTCAAACTTTCTGACTACTTTCGCCAAACATATTAATGAAAATAAGTATTGAGAAAAATGAGGAAATTAATATATTAATGCCATTTTTTTACGAATTAAACACATGGGAGGGTCTATAATTGTTATATCTACAAGCCTACGAACCATTAGTTCAAGCATAAAATCTTCTACTTCCTCGTCTGACATATCGGCATATTTTCTGATGATAAGTTTTAGCTTCTGTTGTACCTCTTCTGCCATTTTACAATCACCACAGACATAGAAGTGCCCATCTTCATCAACCAGCCTTCTAGTTACTTCGGCACCTTGTTCCTCTAGTAATGTTTGAACATGTTTCTGAAGACAAGGTAATTTGTTATTATTATATTTACAGTGTAAATGAAGACTATATACTCTATATAATCCATAAATCAAACCAACCTTCTCTACACCGTCTTCTCTAGACAGAGCTAAATAAACTTTAGTCAAAACACCATCTTCTACTTTCTCTTTTTCCTCTTTATACAAATCCATTCCTCTGTTCCTACAGCCAAAGAATAGATAAATAGGTCCCGTCTTCGCCGTAATACCATTCTTTCCTTTGTTTTTAATTTCTTCTCTCCTATGATGCCAGAAACCTCTAAAAGGTGCTATGCCAGATCCTGGTCCGACCAGAATAAGCGGTGCTGATATATCTTTAGGCATGTGGAAGTTTGGTGCCCTAAAACAATTTAAGTTATAAAGTCTGCTCTCTTATGAATATACCTCTTATAAATTTGTCTTATGACTTACTTTCTTATAAAAGCAATGACTTCATCGTCAGGTTTTAAATTTTTTAAATAATTTGAGCACACTCCATAATGTGTTGGTCCTTCGCCATCTGAAATTATTATTTTTTAATATAGGTAAGTCCATCCTCAAATATTTAAGGTAAGTAAGCAATTCATCCAGGTTTCAGCAGCTAATTCCCCTAGCTATCGTAAATTTCTTTACTTACTCTTTGTTTTGTAAACCACAATAGCGACAGTAACGTGTATCTGTTGATGATGAGCTAGTGGCGAGGATGAAATGGAATAGAATCTGGGTTGAAGCATTGGCAATAAAGCTGCCAACAAAGATGCCGACGGTCGACACGACGGGAATTGAGCTAAGACTTCTGCTAAATGAGGGAAGAAATAATGCCGCCAGTCATCATATGCATTTGAATCCTGCAATGGAGAAAATTAAAAATATAGTGTTGTGCATTCAACTCTCTTAAATTAAAGTTTTGATCCAAAAAATTGTCTATATTATGCAAAAGAAAAAGGATTTTAGTAAGATTACCTTAGTCCCTTTAAAAATATTTCAAACGTATATTTACCGTAGCTAAGGTCATCAATTCTTCTTTCTCATCTTTATTACTGCAACAATTTGCCAAGTATTTCAAAATTTTTGTTGATGGCGGTGTAGTTATATCCAGAAACCTGGTGAACATATCTCTAACTGAAATTGTTGGTAACCGTTCGTGCTTTTCCCACGTTTTCACTGCACCTAAAACAGCATCGTATAAAGTGAACTATAAAATTTAATAGCAAAATAATACAAAATGATTATGTGGAAGAAAAGTGTTTAAGTATTTATAACTCTCTCGAAGCGGCAATAAAAATAAAAACGGTTCGCAATTTGAACTAATAGCAGTAATCTTAAGATCTATAAAATATTTATTGAGCGAGTATATTGTAGATTTAAAATAATCTTACCAGTTGGTGTGAGCGTTTCTTTCATAACTTCTAATTGTACAGCTTTATCACAATCCGTTACGTCTTTCAGTCTTTTTAATACAGCATCTACTATTTCCTTTCGATTACATGCCATCACACCTACATGGTCTCCAGGTTCGTATTTCAGATCATGCTTGAAGAAAAAACAACACCATTTTAAAACTTTGAGCAGTTACTCAAAAGATTCAATTGATTAATACTGAAATGAATTTTAAAACTAGTATTTAAAAGAGGAAATCTTACTTCGGTTTTCATATTTACAAATATAGTAGCTCTGTCTGCAGTGTAATCACCCAAATATTTGTTTTCCACAACTTTGCAAGTGACTAAGTTTTTTCTAAATCCAGCTTCTAATGCGGCTTTTATAGGAATAACTTTGCTTGGTCTACCTAATCTTACTGTTTCTTCTGTCAAAGGTATAGTGCCTAGTGCTTTCTTGGCATCTTTGACTGCTTCATTTTCTTCTAAACAGAAAGTTTCGCAAGCTACCTAAGGATAAATTAAATCATAGTTAATATATATTTTATTAAAACTTATCTCTTTTCTTAAGTATCTGAATAATGATACTAAACCATGGTATGAAGTCCAATCTAGTTGATGACTCTGGCTAACATCACAATTGAGTAAGTTAAAAAGTAAATGTGAAAATGCTTATGATGTTCAAACAAACTCACGTGGAATACATTTGAAGACCACGCTCGGAATTGCTGTTCCTGTCCGTACATTTCATCTCCACAAGCCAGTTCCAGTATTCTCTCTCCTCCTAAGTCAGCAAGTATTTTGTCCATAGTTTTCCCAAAATTGCAAAATTTTGGATAAGCACTTGAGCCCAAAGCAAATACAGCATAACAAACGTTACTTAGTGGTCCTATGTGTTCCACCGTTGATGATCCTGCCACACTACCTATGGAATAAAATAGTTGTGATAAGTGTTACTCGTGCGATAAATATTGATTATACAAGGCTTGTATTGTTCTGCATGATGATCTTATCATGTCTGATCTAATATAATATGTTTTATTTCTTACTTTTATTAGATTCCAATCGCGACAGCTGTCTACTAAATTCAATAGTTGGTGACATCGAACTATTTGTCCTCATTAGTGATTTTGGTGTTGGTATTTTGAAATTTCTGAAAAAACGAACAGAAATTTCAAACAATATTCATTCACATATGTAAACACGGAAAAATGCAAAATAATATAGAATAATCATATCAGTTACTTACCCCGAATTAAAATCACTGAAATCACGACCTTTTTTCTCATTATATAACATTTTGAAAAGTTGTTCAGCAAAATCCTACAACAAAAATTTTAAAATTAATTTCACTTTGTATTGTCCTGACCGTATTATCTTATTTTGTCTGTAATATAATTAATTCTTACCACTCCATTAGCTGGTGGTTCTCCATTACCAAACGTCGAAGTAACTATCAGAACCAATGTCTCATGTTCTATGGAGAAAACATCATAATCTGCCATGCTATGTACCTGCAATAAAATCACATTATTATGTGTGTACTTCCAAAAGTTATGTAATGATGTGTGTAGGTACTTCCAAAAGTACGAATGCTATACCTAACTTAGTTTACATTAAATATAGGGTTGTCGCATTTCCACTTACCTGTGCATTGAAAGCGTGTCCGAAAATAGTGCCTAGCTCTTTAGCATACTGTTCAGATTTGCCTGTTTCGGTGGCGTATAGAATGGTAGCCTTGATTCGTTTGGAAAGTGCCCTGCCGAACAGTTTGGAAGTAAACTTGACGGCTCGTGCGATCTGCTTGAAGTGGAACTTTCTGTGGACGGGCTTGTTGCCGTCGGGGTTTCTCCATTTGTGGGTCTTCCAGGCGGCTTCCTGGAACACCAGTAACTATGTTAAACAAGTTATTTGTGCAAAGCGTACTGTTATGACATTATTTACGCGGCCTTTTGACTCACACTTTTAAATATTAAATATACTTACATTCATATTCTCGTCAAATTAATGCGAAGAGAGGCATTTTAGATGAAAGTATTCTAACATTTGAAAATATACATTTAGCTGTCCGAATTAGGATGAATCTTGTAGTGATAACTACAGAATTATTTTGAACTCCTAACTGGTCAACCTTGCATGACATATTTTATGTGAAATAGTTAATATATTGGGATATTATTCCTGTGGCGTATTACCTGCATGATAGGCTCTCGACTCACCACAATAGCAGGCATTCAAATCCATTAGTTCCAGACAATTGATAAATTTACAAGACACAACTTCATATGTTGTTTTTACAATACTTATTAAGAAAAAAAACATCAAAACGTTCTTTGAGTCACGCCGAAACCATTGGTAGCAATAACTCGACGTGATTTTGTGTACTTACGGAATTATACCGAAAATTAAACATTCATAACAAAACATTCCCATGATTAGATTAGACTGTCAACTGAGATCTACAGAGTTGGACGTCTGACATTGACAGCTGGTGACACACGTTCCGTCTTGGGTCCTGGCAAGCCTTAATAAGATAAGAAATCATGGTAGGATTGTTGTAGAATTTTAATTATTCTCCTTTAATATCGTCGACTTAGATTATTATAATATTCAACGAATAAATACCTTATTTAAACATTAGTTCTTTTAAAGAATATTTAAAAGTTGGTTTGATGTGCGTTCGAATTAAGCGAAACGGAGCGCGACAAATGGCCTCCCAAGGATTTCCATAACAGTCGGTCCTGCGCTGCCCGCATCCACGACTAACATGGCTTGAGCAGAATCATTAAATTTTTGGGGTTTTTCACTTTCGCCGCCACTCGGCTTCCTGCCATGGGACTATAGTTTACGAGCTATGTGGCTTTACTTAAATCCGCGATTCTGCGGGCTGTGTCGGTTACTTTAGTTCTCCTACGGATCTCCTCATTTCTGATTCGATCACGCAGGGAAACTCCGAGCATAGCGCGCTCCATTGGGTGACCTTGAGCCTTCTTATGAGGCCCATAGTAAGCGACCACGTCTCTGTTCCGTATGTCATTACTGGCAACACACACTGGTCAAAGACCTTAGTCTTGAGACACTGCGGTATTTTGGACGAGAAGATATCGCGAAGCTTCCCGAACGCTGCCCAGCCGAGTTGGATTCGACGGTTGACCTCTTTCTCGAAGTTGGACTTACCTAACTGAACTGTTTGTCCCAAGTATAGATAATTGTCAACAACTTCGAGTGTAGAGTCTCCAACCTTCAGAGGAGTGGGTGCGACACGGATATTAAACATAATTTTCGTCTTGTCCATGTTCATTTTTAGACCCACTTGTTGAGAGGCTCTACAGAGGCCATCGAGCATTGTGCCTAGGTCTTCCAAGGTCTCAGCCATGACTACGATATCGTCAGCGAATCGAAGGTGAGTGAGGTACTCGCCGTTGATATTGATGCCGAGTCCGCTCCAGTCCAGAAGCTTGAAAACATCTTCCAGGGCGGCGGTGAACAGTTTCGGAGATATCACGTCTCCCTGTCTCACCCCTCGCTGCAACTGGATAGGTTTGGAGCCTTGATCCTGGAGACGGACCGACATGGTGGCGTTTTCGTACAAACACTTCAGCGCTTCGATATATCGATAGTCAATTTGGCACCGTTGGAGAGACTGTAGCACAGCCCAGGTCTCGATCGAATCGAAGGCTTTCTCGTAGTCCACAAACGCCAAGCATAATGGCTGATTATACTCCTCAGTCTTCTGTATAATCTGCCGCAGCGTATGTATGTGGTCTACGGTACTAAAGCCTTTTCGGAAACCGGCTTGTTCGGGAGGCTGGAAGTCGTCAAACCTGCGAGCGAGACGATTCGTAATGACTCTCGAAAACAGTTTGTAGACATGGCTCAGAAGTGAGATAGGCCTATAATTCTTCAATAGGGTTTTGTCACCTTTTTTGAAGAAAAGTACCACCACACTTCTGTGCCATGCCGTAGGCGTTTGTCCCTCGAGTATGACGGAATCAAATAGCTTCTGAAGAGCTCTTAATACCGGCGTTCCACCTGCTTTCAGAAGCTCAGCCGTGATTCCATCATCACCCGGTGCCTTATTGTTTTTTAACTGTTTGAGAGCCATTCTAATCTCATAAAGGCTGACGTCCGGGATATCTTCGGTGTAGTGTCGGGTCAATCTGGCTCTTGGATCTTTGGCCAGATTACTGACAGGTGTGCGTACGCTGGTGTATAATTGTCCGTAGAACTTCTCAACCTCTTCCAACAGCTCTGGCTTCGACGAAATGATTCTGCCATCCTCAGTCTTCAGCTTGGTCAGTTGGCTTTGACCAACAGACAGATCCCTTGCAAACACTTTTGAGCCCTTATTTCGCTTGATCGCCTCTTCAATACGGTCAGTATTGAATTGGCGTAAATCACGAGTTAAGGACTTGGAGATCTGTCTGATTTTAGACGCCGATACTGAGCAGCATCGTCAGAGGACTGCAGAACCAAGTTTCGTCTTTCTTCCATGAGTTTGTTGGTGAGGTCCGAGATCTTTTGGTTCCTTTTGAACGGCGGGTTTTGAAAGCCTTAGACCCAGCTGTTTGGACAATTTGCACAAACCTGTCATTATAATCGTCCAGATTTTCGCAGTCTCCCAGGCATTCGAAGCGATTCTGCAATTCGAGCTGAAAGCTCTCGGGGTTTTGGAGCTGGATAGGCGCTGGTCGGAGCGTAGACTTCATCAGTCGACACCTTTCGAGTTTTATTCTAAGATTCAATGTGCCTCTTACCAATCGGTGATCGCTTCCTGTTTTTACGGCATTGATCACAGAGACATCATTGAATATGTGCCTCTTCGTCGACAAGATGAAAGTCAATCTCATTTTTGTAACGCCATTAGGATGCAACCATGTCCACTTTCGCTGTTTTGGCTTTTTGAAGAAGGAGTTCATCATAAAAGCCCTCCTTTTCCATACAATGCCGGCCAGCAGATGACCACGTGCATTCCTCCTTCCATATCCAAATTCCCCATTCAGCTCATCATCGCTTCGTTTGCCCAGTTTCGCGTTAAAGTCCCCCATCACAACGGTATAGTGGGCCTGGGAGCTATGTATGGCTCTAGAATATCCTCATACATAGTCTCTACCTCGTCGTCGGAGCGATATGAGGGCGGTGCGTATACTTGTATTACCTTCAACGAATACCGTTTGGTAATTCTGAGTACAAGGTACGCTACCCTCGCCGAAACACTCTCGACCTGGACCACGTTGTTGACGAGGGACCTGTGGACGATAAACCCGACACCACCCTGGGACAGTTGGTCGCCCTCCCGGAAATAGAGCAGGTTTCCGGACTTGAGGATCATGGTGTCCTTCTCTTCGGACTTCACATAATCCTACAATATCCCATCGTAACCTGCTCAATTCTTCCTCCAGTTCAGCGAGCTTCTCGTCGGTCCGCAGTGTGCACGTGTTATAAGTTGCCAGGGCCAAGGTCGTCGGGGTTGGTAGCCTGGCATCTGCCGGGGATTCTTAGCACCCCTGCCCCGCCGTTACCGTGACCGCTACCAGAGTCCGGGATAGCGGGGCCGCCGAATAGGGGCCGTGTTATGGGTGTAACAACCAGAATTATTTTGAACTTCTAACTGGTCTACCTTGCATGTCACATTTTAGGTGAAATATGTCATGATATATTGGAAAGATGCTGTATTCCTGTGTTTTAGATCCCTTAGTCGCCTCTTACGACCACCACAATAGCAGGGTTCTGCTATTCTAGGGCCACCAGGCACATCCATTACATGAGATGTTGTTTACAATACTTATTAAGAAACACAGACTTGACCCGCACATTCCTTCTTCTGAGTCACGCGATTGGTAGCAATAACTCGATGATTTTTAATACTTGAGAAGAATGTACAAAAATTATGGTTAAAACATTCTTTATATAAAGTGTCAACTGTAGATCGGAATGGTTTAAAACATAACCTTCAACAGTGATCTTTGGGCTCTTTCCAAAGAACTTAGTTTTTATAGCTCATATTATTAGGCAGTAGGACAAAATTGACTCATTAGGATTGTTTTAGAATGTTTAATTATTCTCCTTTAAAAGTCGACTTAGATTATTTATATTCATTCATAATACCTATATTTAAACATTAGTTCTGATCCAACATAAGAATATTTAAAAGTTGGTTTTTTCAATGTGCGTTCGAATTGGTAGGGCGACAAATGGAATGTCAAATCAGTCGAGTCGATTCGCTCTCTTCCTGGATAGGCCGCCACGACTAAATATGGCTTGAGCAGAATCATTAAATTGGGTTTTTCACTTTCGCCACTCGGCTTCCAGTCATGGACTATAGAACCTTTAGCTTTAAAAACAATACGCGCAAGGACACAGGGATATTCGCCGCCATGAAGTTGTCGGGAACAATGAGCTGTTGAAATCCACGTGCCAAGAACGCCCGGCCATATGAACTGTCTCTTCCGAACTGTAAACTCATCGATTTTAACCGTGGACCCATAAATGTCGTCGGCGACCCCAAGGCGCAACACACGGATCCTAACCTTATTTCCAAAGGCCGCATCAGAAGAATGGGAACAGACCGTGTCAAATGCCTTCTTTTGGTCATAAAACAGTCCAAACATTTGTTTCGGTCTACTTCATTGGTAATAGTGGATGTCAGATAAAACGCGCTTCCGTGATGTCTGAAACCGTTGTGAACTCGGTAAAATGGTGTTTAATAACTGACAAGTTGTTTGTGTATAAGTCATGATTTTTGAAATTGGTGTAGGAACTATATTGGCCTAAAGTTTGATGGATCCGTTTCATCCCCTCTTATGAATCGGCGTCACCAAAGATAGCTTCAAGGCATCTGGATAGACGATCAAAACACTTAAGGTGAGTGATTATGAACAATAAAGTTATGAGCGGCCTTTAGAAAGTACTGGGATCCGATACCTGGAGATGATTCAGACTTAAGACTAATATTGAACCTCGTACATTTCGATTTTTAGAAGCACAAAAGTTGGGGCCTGCGCACAACAAAATTTTTTATTTTTTTATTTTTTACCAATCTAAAATACAAAAATGCATTATTTTCTGTGATTTAGTGGTGTCATTCGATGAAATTAGTTCACGTTAGCTTTATAGACTTAATTTGTTACTTCGTTAATTGCATTCCAAGTTTCTTTTGATTTTTTGCTAGCATTTTGTCGTTCAGGTCGTATTTACGTTTTTGTTTCTTAATGATACTGTTACAGAAGTTTCGATACCTTTTATAAGTCACTTTCTCCTTCATTATGAGGGTCTAATTTCAATTTTCTTTTTAATATTATTTCTGTTCTGAATACAACCATAGCGACTCATTTGATTATTCTACTACTTTATAGATATTTTGTATTCGCTGATATAATTTGTAACTTATTGTAACTTTTGACATAAGGATCGGTTAACTCTAATAATTGGCAGTTAAGTTGTACACTTAAATTTCAAATCTAATTAGGTGGATTAAAAATTTAATTATTACTAACCAATAATATTTCAAGTAGGTATGCTAAAAGTCGTAGAAAATTAACTAAGGCTTTGTCACGTAGAAATTGAAGTGAATGACCATTTTAGTTATTTGTTACCTGCTTTATTCCTTCTGCAGAACTGCAGCATGCAGAGTGGTGGTCCACAATGGAAGCATTATCTCTGTGAAACTGCAGCAGCAAGCATCTGCAAGTTTTTCTTGGTCCACAGAGATGCATATGAGTTTGTGTCCAGGCCCATTTTAAGCGCCACCGCCTGAAAAATATTATTTGGGATAATTATAACAAGGTTTATTTTTCAGTCAGCAATTTATTAGATTAGAGCTGGTTTTGTTACTTGTTGATAAAGCGTTTTTTTTTTTATATCATCTTTCTGATACTATCAAATAAGAATAAGAATATAGAGATGTTCTTATGTTCCGAAACTGTTTGACGAGTCGAGAGTACCCATGCGCTCGGGTGCAAATACCTAATGGGTAATAGTTAAATTTACTATATTCATAGTTATAATTATAGTGTATTAAGTTATAATTCTAAACAAATTTATACAATATTTTACGTGTTCAACATGACGATTTTAGAACATCTAACCGATTAGAATAAGGATTAGCCGATCTCCGTTCCCATGTATTAGGCTATTTTGTGCAAAACATCAATTAGAATGCAATAATTTTTAATTCTTGACATAAGGCACAGTGAATTAGAGCAAAATTTTAACAATCATATCTGCATGACAAAAAATGAATAGGATAGAATCATTTATTTGCATAAATTATAGATTTATAAAAATTCCAAATTAAAATATGTAATTAAAATAGATAATAATACAATTTTTACTTACTCATTAGAAATTAGATATGGTGAAAATTCCATGCGAAAATCACCCGCGACCAGGTCTTTATACGACCTTGCTCTTCCCGTACTTCAACTATCGAAAATCTTTAGAAGTTT
This sequence comes from Ephestia elutella, assembly GCA_018467065.1. NCBI lineage: Eukaryota > Metazoa > Arthropoda > Insecta > Lepidoptera > Pyralidae > Ephestia > Ephestia elutella. The sequence goes on from CM031573.1 coordinate 15,597,405, forward strand.
TCACCATATAATTTCTATATATACTTTTTAATAATATTAGTTAGGAGATGCTCAAAATCAAAAAAAATTATTTTTTTCTACATAGAGAAAATATATTTATGATTCTTACCTGATAGTCGTATGATGGTCTAAGATTGTATGGAGCATTTCTTGATGGAACACTAGTGAGGGATGAAGACATTGGCGGAACTATCCATATCCAGTCAGACGGACAACATCTGTAATAATGTTGTGTATCCATTGACAAGAAAAAGTGAACATAATCAATAGGTAATGACAACATACATGCTAGTAATTTTTAACATAGTTAATTTTTTTAAAATTTAATAACTGTAATATATTTCATTTTCCCGATTAGTAGATACTCTTATGATCGATTTGACGTGGATTAAACCTAGTTGGGTGTTTAAGTAATGACCAAATATTTCAAGATGCTAAAAGTCAGAAGAAAATTAACTAAGGCTAAACCTTTGTCACGTAAAGAAAATTGAAGTACTTCCATTTTAGTTATTTTCGTTACCTGCTTTTGTTCTCGTTGTCCAAATGCTTTATGAACTGTTCGGAGGCGGAGTGGTGGTCCACAATGATTATCTCTGTGAAAACTGTGCAGCACTGCAATGTTTATCTCCACCAAAGCTTTGTCTTTCCACAGAGATGCATATGAGTTTGTGTCCAGGCCCATTTTAAGCGCCACCGCCTGAAAAATTTATTTGGGATAATTATAACAAGGTTTATTTTTCAGTCAGCAATTTATTAGATTAGAGCTGGTTTTGTACTTGTTGATAAAGCGTTTGTTTTTATATCATCTTTTATACTATCAGAAAAATAAGAATATAGAGATAATTTATGTTCGAAACTGGCGCGATTTTGAGTCGAGAGTAATGCACTTCCGAGCTTGGCGCTCGGGTGCAATACCTAGATCTAAAGTTTGCATCTTGCAGGAGTCGTTAGATAGTGTATCCATTTATATCTGTCAAATATTTCATTATTAGTGTAAATTAATGTTTGTTTAAGATTTCTAAAAAAAACAATATTTTTATCGTGTGTCCAAACATGACGGCTATATCCTTACCTCAATACAATTCAATATTAGAATCGCTAAGGTTCCGGCAGCCGATCTCCGTTATGTACGTTGAAGGCAGTCGGTGAATTCCAGGAATTTTTCATGTTTCGAACTCAATTGAATGTAGCTCTTTGAACCAATCATATCTGCATTACAAAATAATAGGATAGAATCATTTATTTGCATAAATTATAGATTATATAGGTTCCAAATTAATAATAAATGTAATGGCGTCTTTAAATATCGTTTTATAATAATTATACTTTTACTAAAGTACTCTCATATAGAATTTAGATATGGTGAAAAAATTATGCGAGCAGGAGTTGAACAATTTTATAAACTTGCTCTTAACTGAGCTATCGCATTTATCCTGCACATCGAAAATCTTTAGAAGTTTTTCACCATATTTAATTTCTATATGAGAGTACTTTAGTACTAATATTGCATCTGAGATGCTCAAAAATCCAAAAATAAATTACAATTTTTGTTAAAGAAAATATAGAGGCATAGATTTTTATGACAATAGCTGAAGTGATGTTGAACTGTTCCAAAGTAAAAAGGTCTGAAAAACAAAACAAACCGAACTAGTTTAAGAAAATAATGGATAACAGTCAACACAGTCAACGGTAAACATTACAATATATGTTGTGTATCCATTGGACAAGTACAAACATAAATAAAAAACACCATCAATCAATTCGAATGACAACAAAAATATTGGAATAGCAGTAATTTCTTGGTAGCGATAGTTAATTTTTCATGTAAAAAAACTTACGTGGGATGTTCTATTTTGACTTCCATGACAATTTCCCTTGGAATTTCAAAATACTCTGGGTCTTTCCCATCGGCAGACAGCACTAGTGGTAGGATATCCCACGGTGTTCTTGGCGGCTTCCAGCCCAATTTGACGCAAATCTAAACAAAAGAAGAAAATATTAAAAGAAGAAAAAAGAAGGAACAGAATCACATATAAAAATGATTAAACCTTACCGCATAAAGCGTTAACTAAGTACTTACGGCCTTACTTATAAACGTTACTTAAATTTTAAGTAATACTTAGGGGCTGCTTAACAAAAATTCTTACTTATAAACGTTGCTTAGTTCTAATGAGTTGCTTAGCAATGACTTTAATGCACTGTCAAATTAAGCAACCTCGTACCCTTGTTTAAATACGTAAGTAACAAGATGGCGGTTATTTGGGCACCAGCTGATTCCGTCCGAAGCGTCATTGTAGCAGGTAGCGTCCTTTTTAGCATTGTTTGTCTGTTGCATTTGTAGTTGTTTCTTTTGTTTTTCGTGTGATAATGGATATTTTTGAATATTTTGATGTATTGCGCTTATTTTGTAATGCAATAGAGGAACTAAGGCGATTTAGAAGAAGAACAATGGGAATTATTAGAAGGCCAAACCTGAATAATATGAGAATGAATCCTATGCAAGAATTAAGTAAAAGTGGTTTTCAGTATAAGTAGGTATAGATTTTGCAAAGAAAATATGCAAAAGATATTAGAACTATTATAGAGGAACACACTCATTTTTTTATGGATATAGGTACATATTTTTAGCAATAATCATTATTTATGCCAAAATTCCGAAATATAATACAAACAATGAAACGATATGGTACCGTGGTCGCTTCGAGCAACAAGGACTTCCGCGCGCAGCACGGGAGTCCGTGTTGCTCTATGCGTGGTCGTAAAATAATTTAACAGCGAAGCTTTTTTTGGCATGTTTACTTTTTATTTTCAATTGAATGATACCAATGTTGCCATTTCATAACGTTAAAATGGCAAATACTTTTTTAAGCTGCCAACATTTCGGCAGTGTTGCGAGAGTAAAATACTTTTTGTGTCATTAACTGTTCATTAAGTAAGACAAGCTTAAGTAACGTTTATAAGTAAAGAATATTTAATTACTAATTAGGAAGTTAAGTAGTCATTAGTTAAGACGTTGCTAAGACGATCATTAGTAGATTTTTATAAGTAAGACTGTTATACTTTATCTACTCCAATTTTTAAGTTTAAAGAATTTATTGTTTAACTGTTTCCTGATCTGATTAAAATTTCCGGAAATGGATGTTATATTTTCTTTGCATGTTTTCTTATAATTCTGTAGCAATGTTCACTTTATTTCGCCTTTATCTGTTTACAAACAGCTATTTATACTTGTATGTCTATGTATAAATCGTTGCATCGTCATGTGGCTTGACAATCTAGAGGACTTTTTACTTTCCTACTACGAAGTTTTTATCGTCAATTTTAATGACTATCGAGTTTGATGATGGAGAAGACAATAGTAAATCACTTTATTAAAAATTGCCAAGATAGTCGTTGTGTGTGTATTCGACCCTCAGTCATGAGTAATACGACTAAAGAAAAGGAATTAATGATTTTGCAAATGTCAATACTTAATACCAGACACACTTAATTGCATCATGTTTTCGAGTGACTAAATTGCCCTTATGTACTTATATGCAAAAAAGTCCTCTATTTTATTTTTGTAGGAAGTTTTATAAATCGCCATGTCATGCAAGTATGCATATTTATACATATTCATGCCGTAGGCATATAGTGAAGTATCTTCGGTTGGTGGTTCGGTTGAAACAGTGACATAGGTTGGGTTGCACTAAAATTAAAGTTTTTGTTAAAGTCAAATCAATTGTTTTTATTTAAATAGGCTTAAAAATAGGACTTTTAAATCGTCATGTTCTTGTTTTTTAGTTAGTTGACGTCATAAAATTACTTAAAGCTAAGGTTACCACTGCCTCCAAAGCGCAAGTGGAGAAGAGGCGGCGCAACAAACTCCACTGCTGCATTTTCTCCAAAGACGTCACTTTACACATATGACTTACAATGTTATGTGTTTACGTCATACTATTTTACAACTGGTGCAAGTCTTTTTTGCCTAACCGGTACGGATGAGGTTAATGTTACTGTCAAAGTAAGACGGTACAACTCAGACTTCGAATATTAATTCCAAAAGCCATATTTGAAAACCTTACCTCTGTAAACTCAACCCGGGCTGGGTCTCCTAAAACGCTTCCATCGGGTTGCAGGTACCCTGCGTAGCTTATCAGCTGGGCGTTCCAGATCCTATAGTCATGCTGCCCATCAGTTCTTTGAGGGAATATCGTTATGGCTGACCTAGAAATATTATTCATTTATTGAACCATATTTACATGAAAAACATCAATAACATTCAAAGTTTTAGTACTTAACACGTAAAACATCCTATTTCTAGATGTAAATAGAGGTTATTCCCAAAGTACTCAGACGATTCTGACGTTTTGATCAAAAACGTCCTTTTTTTACTTCCATACATGTCATGTAATTACGATAAGATTAAAATACACACACTTACTCGTAGAATAACAATGCAAAGTTTGTTAAATTCATGTAATTATGTGATGTCATTCTTATTCGTCTGTCTGTCTGTGTCATACATCCGTCGCTCACGTAAAACATTTTTTCGCTTTACATCTTAAGACCAACATTTAACCGTTAACAATACAAATACTCTAACAATTCCATTTTCCCCACATAAAATACTCGGTAGTTCCTACCTGATATTTCCTTTATTCGTGGCGTACTTGATGTGATTACAGAGCGCCTCAAACATCCCGCTGGCGGTTGTGACCTCCCTGCAATCGAATATCTGGAAAAACACGAATAGAGACAATTTATTACGGTGTGTTTCTACTTTGAACTTACCTTTGACGTACCTTTTTCATAAAAATACTTTTAAAAAAATTAAAAAAAAAAGCTTATAGTCATTTTATCAAAACCATGGAAGTAATAAGTACTTACGTCGTACTACTTACTTATTACTTTCATGATGAAAACCAAAGAGCAGTGAAGGCTGAATCGTACCTAGCTCTATGGGCTGAATACATTTTAATTTATTCGATTAGTAGATACTTTTTCTAAATTTGAATTTAGGAATGTCCAGTACGAATATCACAAAGATAATGTTCGCATTTAGAAAACAATTTTAAGTTCATGTTTACATGGATGACGTCGTGGTGACTACTTTACCTAACTTAAATTTGCATAAAGTGTTAAAGAAGTCATGAATAATGCGTAATGACAACTCGTTTAGATCTCGTTATAAGTTGGGAAGCAGCTTTGTCCCTAATTAAAAGTTTATGTGAGCTCTTGCTGCGGCAAGAAAACATTCTAACAAATAAACACTTTGGACTTAGAGTCAACACAACATAAACAGTCTGTATGTCTATAGTAAAGCAGATAAATGAAATAGTATGATGGCATATTAGAATCAGATCACCTGTTTTAAATGTGCCATACATAACGTACTTAAAATTGTACATGAAAAACTATCGTCCTAATAGCTGATATTTGTGCAAGAGTCAGAGGAAGAATACACGCTATGTATCAAATATTTATTTTAATAACTCTCTCTCTCTCTCTCTCTCTCTCAGCCTAAAGACGTCCACTGCTGGACAAAGGCCTCCCCCAAGGATTTTATCCGTGGGGGGGTTTTGCCGTAATCGCCACGCTTGGCAGGCGGGTTGGCGATCGCAGTGTGATGGCATAGTACGCGGAAAGATTGATTTTAATAACAATTAACTTAATAACTAACTAAATTAATTAAATAATATAACACAAAATTAAATCAATAAGATTTAGTTTATACCAACAGATTTCGATTAAATTATTAATTTTCGCATGTAGAGTTGCATTGATACATTTTTACCAAAATTCCAATTCCTATCTAAAATCTCAATCTAATGACAATGTTCGGTACAACTAGTGTTAGTATAATTTACAAATACAAAAAAAAATCGGAGGCATTACTAAAAAGCACCGTCTTCTTTCCAAAAAGACAAATTAATGACAACTAAATATAGAAGAGACTCGTCAAATGACTTGCGTGTTTCAGTCGGTTTATAAAGCTGGGCGCGTCAGAAAAAGGACGTTAAAATATGGAGCCTCATCGCTGTTTGCTCTGGGGATTGAGCGAGGAGATGGAAAAAGATGTTTGAATTGCTTAATTATTTGGTAGTATTTAATTTTGTGTTACGCGACCAACTTATGTTGTTTTAAGGAACTAGATTTTATTTATTCACTCGTTTTCAAGAAGCGTTTTCTATTTTAGAAATTCTAAAGTTCGGTAGGTATATAAACATGGTTTCTGTTATTCACAGGTAATTCAAAAGTCAAATTCGTATGTTTGATAAATATTGAAATATAGAAATATCTTATGTCAGCGGCTTCGCGTGGTAGTATTATATTCCTAAACGTTTTTCTTGTGAATCGCTTCGTCAATGGAGAAAAAAATCCTTACGAAAATTCACTCGATATTTTTTATCTCATACAATTATGCGGCAGTACTTTTATATGAAAATAGATTTTCTTCTGATTAGACTTTTGATTGAAATGAATATAGCAGTTATTTTCAGTTTCATGATTAATCCTAAGAAATCTATACACATAGATTTTAGATAATATTTATTCTTGCAAATGAAAAATGATAAAAACATTATAAATCAACACGTTAGCGGACCCTCGACAGGACATAAAAGAAGTTTTATTGTTACCGCTGTAGTAGTCTTGTGCCCACTAACGAGTTAAGGGTAGGAAGCAGAAGAATCCATTTACTTGCAACTTCTTCCACTGGATCCTGCCAATGCACCTGGGCGCGTTCCTCCACGCTTGCTTGGCGCCGAAAGCTAGCTCTGACGTCTTCAGCTGGTAAGTGCCTTTCTCTTTTAACTCTGCATTCACAGCCTTTAGCCTCTCCGTGTAGGCCTCTGAGTTTTCTCTGCAAGAAAGGTTTAATATTTAACAAAGACATAGAAAAAAATTCTGATTATTTAATTTTAAAAACTATTTTTATGGTATTTAATTCATCATACCATGCAATGTTGCAGTGGTGGTCAAGTGGCTAAGACGTTCGATTGTGATGGTGATTGTGATCTAAAGCTCTTAGGTTCGAATCCTACAAGTGCCACCTATTATGGTAGTTTTTATAGACCACAACTTGCTTCCTTAAGAAATGACAGAAATATATTGAACTTAGTTTTTCAAAAAATGAAAAGTTTTCAAGATTCATTTTTGTTATGCAAGTTCTTATAACTAAAATATTAAAATATTTTGAGGTATCGTTATGCTTACTTTTTTATAAGAGGTGAGTAGTCGTTTTAGAATATTCGTGTTACCTATATTAAGAAAAGTTGATCTTGTTATTACCACCTAATAAGCATTATTTGGGAAATACCAGATTATTTAAATATAGCCTTGCTCGACTACTATATAAATAACTATGTTTCACAAAAAATAGATCAAAATATAAAAATATCAGTACAAAAAGTGTCGCCGATCATCCGACCGCGAACCGCTTAATTAACTGATTAATTATCATAATAATGTGTTTATTGCTTTAATCTGGGCTGATACAGTGTTCTAACGGATATAATTTTGGTACCTAGCTATTGGAAAATATGGAATTTGTTTCCTATTTATTCGATTGCCATCTGTGAAATAACCCAACCATGCTCGTAGTAAAAAGTCTCTTTTTTATTTAAATTAAATTTATAAATAACTACCTACTCATTTAATAATAATTTAATTTTACTTTTATTATTTAATTTGAACTAATTTTTCATTGTGAGACGATGTTTGGTCAAGATATACTGAGATTAATATAATCAACGTAGAGAATATGTATTAAATGGCTACAAGGAATTGTTGATTGTATATAATTAAGATATCAGTATAATTTATATGCAAATACAAGGTTGTTTGTGGCACAAACTAGAACAATTTTTTTTTTCGTTTTTTGTTACGTGTTAGGAATTCTGTCTATATTTATAACCATCATAGAAATAACCATCAATGTTATTTTGTTTTTTTTTTAATTTAAACAAAAACAATTAGTTCATAGTCTATATGTACATAGAATTTGTCGCTGACTGATTGCTTTATCAATGAAGAGACGAAACCGGTGAATGTGAGAATTTGAAATTCTGCACAGAGGTTCGAATGAGGACTAAGAAAGGAATTTTGAAAATTCCACCCCCTAAGGGGTAAAATGATGGCAAACGAAATTCGCGCGGGCGAACTCAAGGGCCAAAGCTAGTATGCTATAAATGTGGAAATTATGAAATGATCTCTCTCTCTCTCTCTCAGCCTAAAGACGTCCACCAAGGATTTTATCCATGGGAGGTTTTGCCGTAATCGCCACGCTTGGCAGGCGGGTTGGCGATCGCAGTGTGATGGCATAGTACGCGGAAAGATGCTGCTGCCCATCCTCCGGTGTTTTAAATCCCTTAGTCGCCTCTTACGACACCCACGGGAAGAGATGGGTTGATGCTATTCTAGGGCCACACCACAGGCCAGATGAAATGATCATTTGATGGAAATAAAAATGGAAAATGACAGAACCTAGTCTAAATTTACATACTGACAAAGTTGGAATTAATTTATGGATATATCTTGCAAGGTAAATGTGAATTATTATTAAATTATTACCTTCGTATTGAAGTGTAGTACTCTTTGAGGAAAACCTCAGCGTCTTTGTACACTTCTTCTGTGGACCTGGGCGAGTCCTCTCGGCCGGGAATGTCCATAGTGCTCGCCTGGCAGACTTTCTCTGTGCATTTTGTGTTCTGTAAAAAAAAACATCAATCAGCCAACTAAATAAAAAAAAAAGTAGAAATATTCAAAAGTAAAAAAATCTAGTATATTCGCGTAGTGTATTTTTTCTTTGCCTTAGTTTCATTACTGTACTACATCTAAGTTTAGTATCTTTGTATATTGCAATAAATAAGTAATGAACATGATGATGACGACCAATCAACAGGACAAACATAAATCAGTGTATATGATTTTTTTAGGATGAATCATTAAATAAATCTAACAATCATTTACTAGTAAAATAAAATTACTGTTCTATGATAAGTAACCTTCGAACAATCTTCGCTTCTCTCTCATAAATTATATAAGTACCTTTCTATGTACTTATGTCTAAACAATCGGCAGTTTGCACTATTGATACAATACATCTATTGATTTGTAACGTCTAGAAAATGGTTGCATAGGATCAGGAATGACGAAATATTAATAAGATGCAATCTATCTAATTACATCTTATTCTCTTTATACTGTGCCTGAACTAAATGGATCTATAAGGTAGAGGTGAATTTAAAAGTAAAAGTAATATGAAGAAGTGAATTTTAATTAATTGGTTGACTCCCTGTTGACTAAGTATACTATTGAAGACTCTTACGTGTACGACAGACTTCTAAGATCTTGTGGTTCGAATGTCTTCACATTGATCAGATGTTTTGCCACTAAGACCACATAGTAGAAAGGTATATATGAATGGTGTGCAGGAAATTGCATTCTTAAATAGACAGTTTGTAGTTGATCTAAATTGCTCATAAACAAAAGACATGCCTGGTTGAATTCATCATTATGATTCTAGAATTCACACGGTGCCGGTGCAGAGTGAGGTAAAAAAGTAGGGAAGTAGCACCAAAAATGTTAAATCTCGCAAATTATTATTGATCTTCTTTGAGGAGTACGTAACTTACATAACATAATACTCGTTTACTAGTATACCTAGATATATAGATAGTATCCATACTAATATTATAAATGCAAAAGTTTGGATGTGAGTTTGTGAGTTTGTGAGGATGTTTGTTACTCAATCACGCAAAATCTACTGGACGGATTTCGATGAAATTTGGTACAGAGGTAGATAATGACCTGGAATAGCACATAGGCTACTTTTTATCCCGGGAAAAAGCACTGTTCCCGTGGGAAATTCACGCGGGCGAAGCCGCGGGCAAAAGCTAGTGTCTCATAAATATGCCTTACTAGCTTTTGCCCGCGGCTTAATAACAAATACATATATAGATTAACATCCAAGACCCAGGTCAAATAAAATACAACAAAAAAATCACTTGTTTAAAAAAAGTAGTAGTAAAAGCAGTCAATCAAAAATATTTTATTGAAACTTGGCCTTCACAGGTACTGTATTATAAATTTCAAAGCAAATTACTAGCATTTCGGAACGAAACGAACGTCTTTTATGATATCAGGCTCATCTACCGTGACTTTAAAGTTATATAAGTGGTTTATATTACCATTAATATTTTAGTCACATCTTCAAGTCACGGAAACCGCAATGGAGTTATATTTATATTTGCGACAAGATCAATATTTGATTTTGGATTATAACTATTTACTTACGCATTTATCATGCGATTTGTGTAGTACAACGTGTGACTATGTTGGCGACTAGACATCGAAAAAATACGGCCATTATAAATTGCATGACTTTCGGCCTTTTGCACACTAAAACACGTTAGCGTATACCCTAACAATACATTATTAAAATAAAAGTTAAAATTGGAGTCGAATTTCAATTAAAATTCGGAGTCTAAAGTTTTAATATATTTTTTAATTTTACTTTCAATTTTATTTTGGCCAGTACGTATTCGTCAGATTTACTCGCCTTATTTTTGTTACTTTCCTTTATTATCCAATCTCGAGTTAGTTTGTTAGCATCTCAGTGCCTAATATTTAGTCTAATAATAATAAAAGTTAACTTTCGTATAAATAAAATCGGCAACTTTCAAGCCACGTTTTTGTTAACTAAGCCATTGCCCGGGGAGTGTAGCCACACTCCCGTGGGTATTTGATGATTTGATGATAAAAATATATTTTACTAGCTTTTGCCCGCGGCTTCACCCGCTTGAATTTCCCACGGGAACAGTGCTTTTTCCCGGGATAAAAAGTAGCCTATGTGCTATTCCAGGTCATTATCTACCTCTGTACCAAATTTCATCGAAATCCGTCCAGTAGATTTTGCGTGATTGAGTAACAAACATCCTCACAAACTCACAAATTCACAAACTCACATCCAAACTTTCGCATTTATAATATTAGAATGGATTATTGTACCTATGTTATGCTACTCGCGTAACATAAGCAAGGTAAGACAGCATTTTCGGAATACTACTAATATTTTAAATGCGAAAGTTTAGATATAGTTCAGTGTGTGACGATGAGTGGATGTCTGTTGCTCTATCATGCAAAATCTACGGGATGGGTCCCGATGAAATTTTGGTACATGGACAGAATATAAGGTTATAATTTTGTTTTCCTATGTTACGTATGATTAAATGAATTTTTTAATTTATGTTAGTTTATATTTGTTTATTTTGTATTAACTGATATCTTTTCTAACGTTTGCAACTAAAAAGAAATGTGAATAAATTAGCCTTTTATTCCTATAATACAAATTCGTAACGCATTGCTTATGCAAGTGAATCTGTATGTTTGTCACTAATTTGTAATTTTTCCATGACAAGTTTTCCCATCCATAACTAATTACTATTGACCGTATTTTCGGTTGTTAGTACGTTGAATTAGTATGTACATGTGTACCAAATTGTACACGTCTAGCCATTGAACATATGATAATTTACACTAATATGGGAACTAATTCGGTTCACATGACACAAATTTTGGCGTAGAAAATGATGAACACGAAAAAGAAATCAGTTTATTTTTGTGTGATTACCTAAGAATGGTTGTTTTTCTGTCTGTATGTACAGTCAAGAGTCAAAAGTGCAGTCAGAATCTACAAGGCATTATGATCATTAAGGCTAGGCAATAAGGTCTTCGAGGTATGACTGCACTTATGACGCTTGACTGTACCTATGAATTTAAATTAAATTATAACTGCAAAACTTATGGTAACAATTGAATTTACAACTTTGTTACAAAAATGATTTCATTTAAAATTAATATACTTATCAACTCCTACAGTATTACTTGTACTTACAATTTATGTTACTAAAATAACACAATTTTTGGGAATTTCGATAAGACTTTCCTGTTTGCTTCTTTATTATATAATACAAAGGAATATACCTATGTTTCAAAGCTGCATTTACATGTCTACGGGTTTTTACTAAGTTTATATTCAAGGATAAAATTTGAATATTTTTCTTTCTTAATTTAGTGAACAAACACTAAATAGTGCAATCACAAATCCCAGTGTTACTTAAGTGATATCATAGTAACTTGTATATAAAAACAAATAATTGTTATTATCTAAGCTTACTTAGATGACTCATAGCGTCTTTGCGCTCTTAAACATTCTTAAACTATATAATGTTTTTATTTATGTTTTAATATTTTTAATTTGTAATTTTGTTGTATAATGTAATTTTATTTTTGTTTTATGATGTAATTTTATTATCAACATAAAAATTATTAGATGCTGCGTACTGAGAATGATAATAAATTGAAGTTATCGCAGGCTTGAATCATAAGAAAATGAGGAATACATACTTCCTGCTTAGGAAGGTAGGTACTTTTCTGCCATACCTCTCGGTCATCAAAATACCATATCAGACGTCGTTATGTGGTTTAGGAACAATGACATTAAAGCTGAATTGACCTTGAAATCCAAAAGAGAGTTGTTCTATTGTAGTTTATCAATTAGGCGGATTCAATAATGACTGTATTCTCCTTGAGGCTGTGAAAAAGTCGTGACATAGCAATTTTCGTTGTTATGATTCATTCATACTTACATTCAAAGAATTAATCACACATTACTCGCATTATTCGTAAGTAGTTTTTGAACGTACAGGAGTAGTTCTATGAATGTATATTAATGTAATAATGAGTTACGTTTGAACCAATTCATTAAAGGACATAGAGTGCATTCAGGAGGAAATGTTCTCTTTGGATGTAAAGCGAATTCACAGCCAAAAGCTGATAGTTGAATATTTAAAAAATACATTAGTGCGTAGTCATGCATGAGGCAGTCAAGTGGCAAGTCTGTTTGACGGTTCCTCATAAATGACCATGTGTCATGTTGATTGGCCTTATCTAATAATGTATGTTTGTACGATATAGTGTATAACAGAAAGCTTTTACCACAGTCAGATATGATTAGATACAATCTGATAACATATTGAATATATGAATCAACATTATTATTAAACATATTGAAGAATTCGATTGGACAGCGCTATATTCCAATTTAGTAAATAATAATATAATAGCCATTTCGACTCGAAAAGAAGAAGAATAATATAATTGCTCTTATATATAAAAAAAAAGCTAAAGAATGCGCCCTCGAATGCATATTATTATTAATTATAGGCGATATGTTATTTACGGTTAATACTTTGGCAACGGTTTCGCTCTCGTGAATATTATTTTTCGGCCTGTGGTGTGGCCCTAGAATAGCACCAACCCATCTCTTCCCGTGGGTGTCGTAAGAGGCGACTAAGGGATTTAAAACAAAGGAGGATGGGCAGCAGCATCTTTCCGCGTACTATGCCACCACACTGCGATCGCCAACCCGCCCGCCAAGCGTGGCGATTACGGCAAAACCCTCCATGGATGAAATCCTTGGGGGAGGCCTTTGTCCAACAGTGGACGTATTTCGGCTGAGAGAAGAATATTATTTTTCACTTCTTTCACCCTCTTAGGGCTGGAATTTTAAAAATTCCTTTCTTAGTGCCTAGGTACTTACGCTATAATAAAGAACCTCTCTGCATTTTTTTTTTTGTATCTGTGTTTCAGTCAGCGGCTTCTCTGGTTTCTTTGATACGTAAATGTGTAACATTATTTTATCTAGCGTATAAGGTATTGTATTCCACTGCTGGGCAAAGGTCTCCCTCTTAAGAAAGACAAGTGGTAGAATGTGTAACATACAGACTCAGAAATTCTAAAAAATAAAAATAGTAATCGGCTAAACAATAAAGTAATTTTGAAGAAATTTAACACCAAATTAGTTCCTATTGGAGGTCACTGCCGCAATCTAATTCTGAATGGACATTGGACAATCACCTGGTTTTTCTCTCATCAAATCCGCCTGGGATTTAACTCCTTTTTATCTCTACATCTAATTTTACAGAGGTATTGTTGATCTCGACTGTGAGACCGCGTACTTCCCAGCTCCATATCCGTGTAACGGTATAATTGAGAAAAAATCATCTTATTCTGTCAGCATGACGATTATAGGTATGTAGAGTACTTACAGGCTACGCCACGGGACTTCGCTCGCACAAAATTTTCGGAAATAAAGGTATCCTATGTATTTTTTCTTTGCCTATATGCTATTCTTGGTATTATTCTATTCGTGTACCAAATTTTATTAAAAACAGCCCAGTAGATTGTGGAAAAAATTGAATATCATACATATTTTCAAACTCACAAAATTTCGCATTCATAAAATTAGGTTTTGTAGGACCTCATGTTTTTATTGGCGAATTATATAAAAAATAAGGTCGTCTTAAACCTATTGGAACTATATTTTTGAATACCTACCTAGTTTATAATGAGCTGGCGACCCGCCCCGGCTTCATACGGATGCGTTTTACCTATCTATATACCTATGTGTAATTTTAAAGATACCATAGAGCTAGCAAAAAATTTTTAATAATTATTTTTTTTCCTATGTCTATGATATGTACATACATACAGACAGACCCAGGAAGCGATTATATTATTATAGATTGAGTAGAATCCTTTAAAAATGGACTTTGTTTAGACTGTAAAGTAGAAGAAGAAACGGTGCTCTTTGTATAATTGATTAGTTATAAATACTTCAGAATGTGTCGGTCACTTTGAAGTTTGTTTTAAGAGACACTATTGTTACGGGTCCGGCCGTTAGGCTCCCATTCCGCCACGCACACGGCCGCGACGCTCACGAATTTAAAAAGTTGTTTGTCCTCGACGCTCTCGGCCGCGACGCTCACGATTTAATATTTTTTTTGCAACTATCTTGAATGAGTACTGTTGAGAACAGAATTGTTAAAATAAAAATAAGTATTACCAAAGTGATGTAGGTGGGTATGTTTGCCGGAGTTTGGTTATGAAAAAAAAAGGTATTCATGAATCAAGATATATAATTTGAAACTGTCCTTAAGTATACAAATATAAAATCAGTAATTTCTGGTAGTGTATAAATTATTGTACACTAACAGAAACGGTATTATTAAGTTATGTTAGTATACAAATATAAAATCAGTAATTTCGTTACGGTTCTTTTCTTTATATTATTAAAATTTTTGAACTTTTAAAATATCAACATAAATCATTTAATAAGAGACTATCTAAACAATTTAAAAATCAACAAGGAAATATATTCTTTAAAATAAAATTAAATCTACCATAACAAGTTTTGGTCAGTTCAGTTCCTATCGGATACTATCCGGAGTACAGGTAGTAAGTAATATTTACACTTTGGTGAAACATGCAAAATATAAACATTAAACAATTTCAATTAAATAAAATTTTTAAAATCAACAAGAAATATTCTTTAGTTGAAATTAAATCTATAATCACAAGTTTTCTTTTAGTTCCAACCGGGTGCTGCGCTCCGGGGTATAGCTAGTTTTTGTATAAATAGATGTATTGATAAGATATAAACATATATAATAATCAACAACAAACTAAG
The DNA here is from genome assembly GCA_018467065.1 of Ephestia elutella. Lineage (NCBI taxonomy): Eukaryota > Metazoa > Arthropoda > Insecta > Lepidoptera > Pyralidae > Ephestia > Ephestia elutella. The sequence continues at coordinate 15,612,919 of CM031573.1, forward strand.
AAAAAAATTAAATCTACAATTACAGTTTTTGGTCAGTTCAGTTCCTACCGGTTACGGCTCCGGGGTACAGGTAGTAAGTAATATTTACACTTTGGTAAAACATGCAAAATAAAAACAGTAATCAATTTCAATAAAATAGGTATGATCTAATACACAAAAATTTAAAAATCTACACGAAATATTCTTTAATTAAAATGAAATCTATAATCACAGGTTTTGCTTTAGTTCCAACCGGGTGCTGCGCTCCGGGGTATAGCTAGTTTTTGTATAAATATATGAATTGAGGTAAGACACGTAAGATATAAACATATATAACAAACTAAAAAAAATAATAAAATCTACAATTACTAATAATAAAACTAAAAATCTTAATTTTTATCTATTACCAAAAATTTAAAAATCTACACGAAATATTCTTTAATTAAAATTATATCTACAATCACTGGTTTTGTTTCAGTTCCAACCCGGACTCGTCATTTTATATAAAAACTAGCTATATAGGTATATATAGCTACTTTTTATTTATATAGGTTAATTTAGGTAAAAAACGTTAAATATAATCATTTTTATATAATAATCAACAACTAACTGCGTGTAAATATCAATATACGTTTCAACATTTAAATATCATTTTTTTTGCTTAAGAACTACAAATGGGCAGATGTTTTCTAAAAACGAAATGATCGTAAGTTTTTCTTTTTGGTATTCTTCTGTCAGGCGTGCCATAGCTTTGTCGTTATCTATACTTTTCATTGTTCTTTGGGTAACAGGTATTCCTTTTATTCGCAATCTGTCAAAATATATAATATATAAGTAAAATAAATATGATATTTACTTAAATAATACACGAATATAAAATAACAAAATATTAAAAATACTATAAGAAACTCGTAGATAAAAGTATTTATTTGCATCTCTAAGGCAGATTAAAAATATATACCTACATTATAATACATACATAAAGTGCATTTTACAAAAAAGCTTTTAAATAACACATAGTTAACAAGATTTTTTATAACATTGACAACGGTGTACAACAGTGACAAAAAAGCCCGTGACTCATGGAGAAAAGTATTGATTTACAGACTAATAAATAATTGTAAAATCAACCAGTATTTTTTTTCATTTTTAAAACTTCGTATATAATTGGGTATAAAAAATATTTTAATACATACCTCTCAAGTGCTGTGTCGAAAGTGGAAATATCAAGTTCAACTGTTTCCAAAAAATTTAATAAAGAGGGCTTTCTACCCAAGTATGATTGAAGTCGCTGATTCCAGGCTTCTACCAAATTAGTGGTTCTGTGCCGTTCTTTATAACAACACCACTTTGATATCATGTCTTCTGGCTCAAGCCACTGTGGGACAAAATAGTCATTAAATTTTGTCACTTTTTCGTTCGGATAACTGAAATAAAAATTTACATGTAGCTTGGGCGCTAGTTTTATTTTAATTTTAATACAGTAATAAATTAATTGAAATTTACCTATTAGCTACCACATCTAACCACCCGTCTTCTATGTCTTCTTTAGGAAGGAATGCTAAGCTAGCGCATAGCTTTACATATTTTGATGTTTCTTCATGATCCATTAGTCCTAGTGATTGCGCTTTTCTGTATATACTTCTTTGAAAGTGTACGTAACATCCATGTATAGCTGCTTGTGGGAAATCAACATCAGTTATTGCGAGCATTGTAGCCATTTCAAAATCTAAAGTAAATTTCATGGGGTTAAAGTCCGGTAAAGCTTCTTTCATCTTCATAAACATTGTTTTGTATGTACTTCTCTCTTTATTTGTAAGAAGTACGTAAAACATTGGGATGATGTTAGTATCATTTATATCACCCTCGCACCCAAAATCTCCATGTATGGTAAATATTTGCTTAAATGGCATGGGGCAGCAATCAAATGTACCATCGCAGAAATAGCTGAGCACATTTTTTACTTCAATCAAAGGCTTCTTAAATGCGAATATGATAATTCTATTATCATTTTCATTATGATCAACGAGAATGTGTGTTTGGAATTTTTCCGGTATCACAACATCACATGGCTCCTTAAACTTGGTTTTTGGCACTTTCAAAGCCCTGTTACGTTCATTGTATAAAGCTGTCTTCACATCCGTGTACAAGGGAATATCTGCATCAAAGCCTTTATTTTTGAGCTGCGCAGTTCGTGATTCAAAAATTTTCTTTACTGAATTAAAATTGTCTCTCACTTCTTTCTTTATTTTATCCATTACAACATTTATTTCATTTTTAAAGTTATTTGGTTCACAGTCATCAATATGCTTCATCTGCATTTGCACATTATCACTTTTAAACACTAATTTCACTGTACCAGTACATTTTCTTCTTCTTTTATTGGTACACACCCATACACTTGAAAGTTTATTATTTCTAAACAACGTGTAGCCATATCCTGCGTGCAATAAAGTTTTCCCTCCATTCCTGTTTTTTATAAAATTATAATTATGTTGAAGCTCTTTAGAGCAAGAAGGACCTTCACTCGTCATTTTGAAATGACATACTGACATTCTGAACTCCCTTATCAGTCGCATTTTTGCAATACTGGATAATGTGTGAAAGAGATGCACCTATGTCCACCCGAACTTGTCTATTGTTATCAAAACCTGTTTGAGTACAGGTTCCTACCTGCAGACAAAAGACGGGGTAAGATGTCCATTTTGGCATCTAAGTATGTCGATAGTAACCTTTCTATATTTTGGCCAATAATTTCATATTCGGTTCTGTTTTTTATATACGTGTGTATTTTAAAATTATTATGAAAGGTAGTGAAAAAAAATACACATGGTTTATATGAAAATGAAACGCAACATTTTTGTTCTCAACAGTACTTTCTCAAATTACAAGTAAAAAAAAAACTTGATTTACAATCGTGAGCGTCGCGGCCGAGAGCGTCGAGGACAAACAACTTTTTAAATTCGTGAGCGTCGCGGCCGTGTGCGTGGCGGAATGGGAGCCTAACGGCCGGACCCATTGTTACACCCACTTTAAATCTGAAGGAATTCTCATTGGAGATTAGATAACTCATCGCCAATCTTTCTCAATCACATTTCAATAGATACTTTATCTTCTTAAGTACCTTAAGAATTACGCAATTATCTAAATTTAGAAAATTGTTAAATTAACTTTAAAATTAGTTCAAATACGCCATCATTTATTCAAATAGGTATTAACATTAAAATGTTTTGACAGCATTCAATTTTGAAGGATACCTATATATACCTATATATAAATCACGGAATTACTAACTAAAGGACGTTAAATACCTAATGTAAAGTGACTGTTAAGATAAGTATATAACCTATTTACAATTTGTAACCTGGTTACATATTTGCATAATTGTTCTAACTGGAACTTTAAGGTTAAATTAGCATGCTTAACTTAATCTTTGATCTATGATTTGAACTATTCAACTATACTATTCAACGTGGGATAATTTTGGGCATTAACCACGAGGCCAGAATAATTGAATGGGAAAAAATGCCATAAATATTGTTGTTATGTACCGTGAAGTCCTCGGTTGGTGTGTAAACAGTGCCAAAGAATTTTGGCTACCATGATAAGTACCAAAAGCATTGCCTTTTTACACAACTGACCAAAAAAAGAAGTGTTATGTTTTCAGGGTTCATGTATGTTAGTTTCTTTATTCCACCATAAGTCCTGAACGGCTGAACAGATTTTGATGTGAGAGGTATTTTTAGATTCCTTGCATTCCTCCGAGTGACATAGGCTATGCGAGTTGTCAGTCGTGTTTTTTTTTATTTTCGAATAATTAGCTTTTTGTTATTTTATACAGATTTTTTTTATTAGATACGTAGGATATGAAATATATTTTGTTTAACTTGGATGATTTCTATTTACTTAATTTATTATTAAAAATAGTCAGAGATACAATTTTTTATTATTATCACGGATGACTTCATACATAGAATGAATTAAATTCTTACCTCCTTTGAATTTAATTCAGATCCCTTTTTTAGTCAGCTATGTCTTCAGTTTCAGCTTACACATAAAACTTACATAGATTTCTAATAGATATGCGATGTTTTCTGTACGTTACAGTTAACAGTGGATTGATACGAAAGTAGCTGATTGCATTACATAACAAACCTAAATATTGCGTGTTCGAACCTTGATATGTCTCGTAAGAATGTTATGGTGAATATTGATGACTATAGGTTCGAGTGATATGACACTTACGACTCCTCACTCAGGAGATAGATTCCCTTTGATGACGTATGATAATATTATGATAACCGTGATGTGAGGAATACGAAATATTTCTGAGACTTGATTTCGCTGTATTTGAGTTGAATTATCTTTTTAATCTCTCTCTCTTTAGTCGTATTTCTTCATGACTGAAGATCGTGGTCATTATATGGAATGAAACACACACAACGACTCTCTTGGCAATGTTAATGGAGTGGTTTGCCATTGCCTTCTCCATTTCACACACTAGCTGATAATCATTAACCAGAGTGCAGGTTTCCTCACGATGTTTTCCTTCACCGAAAGCAAGTGGTGGTCGATGAAAACTAACATAGGTACATGAGTCAGATTGGTATACAAACTCATGTAGCACGGGCAGGACTCGAACCTGGGAACTTTGCAGCCACAGGCGGGTGCCTTAACCACTCGGCCACCACCGCTTCTTTTTAATAACTACGCAAAAAGGGACCTCGTTATTCCTCGCAGCGCATCCATTTTCTAGCGCACCTAAACTATTCTTTAAAGCGCACCTTTCTTTTGTTATCGAATTCGATAGCGCTACTAAAAAGTGCGCTACAGAGAATAGTTTTGGTGCGCTTCATTTGATGCTCCTCAAAATAAATGCGCTTCGAGGAATACTTTAGATTTTTTAATGAATGGAATTTCTTATCTGTGCTAATTCGTATAAATAAAAAAACCACAGATATTCCCCAATTTGCATCTCACGTCACGTTAACAATAACATAATAAAGCGTACTAACGAGGACCGGGAAACTTGGTCATTATTTTAAACTTTGAATGAAGGCTTTGTTATTCAATTAACACATAAACGTGTTCACATGGCCCCGTCTTATTCGTCACATTAAAAAAAGGTCGTCGTTGTAGTAAACAGACTCGTTTGTTGTTGATTGGCCGGAAAGATAAAAATTATGTAGCGAAATTGAGCATATCGAGAGCAGAGCACTACCACATGTTACCTAAACCTAACTAGTGGTTCTGTCAGAACAGTAGACCTCGCGAGCCCTTCCACGAATACAATGAAGTTTTTTGTTATCAGATTTATTTCAAGTGTTCAAGATAATTCTACCATGCAAAGATATCCACAATACAATACCATTAACCAAATAAATACACACAATTCAAAGCCAAGCAAGACAAAAAAAGCCATATGATTTTTAAGAACCATTTAATTTAATAAATAAATCAAGTCACTCTTGTAAACGAGTGATTATGCGAGTATTAAAAGCTTTGCTGCGCCATCTATTGATTTTTTTGTGAACTATCGTATGAGAATTTATAACATATGGATTTATAGCGGTTTTATTGAATTTTACTATGTTGTTCAAACAAAAAAATTGCGTCTTAATAAGAATAACAAAAATGTCTAATGACATAACAAAAATGTCTAATGACATTTTTGTTTTATTTTTCTAATAGCTGAGATATGAGGTTTTTTTTATATATTTCGGGCATTTTTTAAAATTTCGAAAAACTGGCTCGACTAAAAAATTCTATAAAATTACCGAACCTGCTTACAAACTTTCATGATAATCGGTTCAGAAATGCGACCTGTAGGCGATAACATCCGGACAGACAAAAGAATTTTCGGCTAGTGGAAACTGAGACGCTTCGCTCGCTGCGCTCGCTCGGTCGACTAATATTATAAATGCGAAAGTGAGTTTGTTTGTTTGTTACCTCTTCATGCTTCATCTACTGAACCAATCTTCCTCAAATTTTGCATACACATAGTTAGAAGTACGGAGAAGGACATAGTCCTCTCATCCCGGGAATAAGTACTGTCCCCGTGGGAAATTCACGCGGACGAAGCCGCGGGCAATAGCTAGTTAGCTAGCTATATAATAATAGTGGATTATGGTGCGAAAATAAACTTTTATTATTTTTGTGTTGGTACGCCTTTTCAGCCGCCTCCTTTCAGGCCAAAGCCAACATGAGGATGCCTTTTTGTACATTTTTGATGTATTTTTTATTTTTTTTATAGTTATGTTTAAAAAGAGCAACATTTTGTTTACTATTGATGAGTTTCTTTATCAAGGGCTCTCAGTAAGTGAAAACGGCAATATTGGCTGTTTTCTATAAGCTGCTGTTTAAAGAATTGAAGAGTTTTCGCCCTGAAATTTCTGATATGTATTGTAGAACGTATGTTTAAAGGGAGGACTGTTTCCAAAACACGATGGGAAAAATTTTGCTCGATAGAAAAAAATCCTGAAGTTACCTCTAAAATTTAATATGAATACAGATAACATCCGTGTTTTATAATAAAAAATGTTTTAAAATCACCAACACAAAGGTATTTTACCTTTTCGATTTCGTGACTGATTTAAATTTTTGAAAAACTAAACATTTCTATTAACTTTTTGATAAAAATGTGAATGGCGCGCAACCGGGACGTCCGGTCCCCTCCGCCTCAGCCGCTTCATATGAATTTTCGCTGACCGCCCTAACCCCCTTAAAGCTTTCTGGTATGAGTCTCTAAGTTAAATAGTGGATTAGCGATATGTGTGTGTGTATGTAAGTTTTTTTATTTATCACAGAACCATAAATTATATAATTGACTGTTTTAATACATCATGTTTACACAGTATAATTTGCGTAGGCAATTTTTGAAGTTCATAATTATTTAATCTTGTCAATTTTTGGACAAAGTTCGGAGCTCGTGTTTATCTTCACTGTATTTCAAAGTTTATGTAGCTGAACTACTCAGTGTACTGAACAGCTCTACTATTCAGTGTTCTTCTATACAGATTCTGCTTTTTTTGTTTCCGATATTTTTCCCAAATTGGAAGCAAGTGCGCCAATTCCCGGGATCTGGAAAAGCAATCCGCGGGCTATTCAACCATGTGTTAAGTCAATTGGCTCATATGGCGGCTTTACAGATGAAAAAACCCAACGGTTTGTTCGTCAATCAAGATTTTCTAGCTTTTCACTGAAATTCTTAGAAAAAAGCAAACGCACGCAAGAACAATTATAAATGAGAAAGAAATAATAATTTATTTTTTTTCTCATTTACCTAATAAGATTCTAGTTTCACTTAAGTAAACAAATAAAAATACGGACAAATCACACAGATTGAGCTAGCCCCAAAGTAAGTTCGAGACATGTATTATGAGACACTAACTCAACGATACTTTATTTTATAACATGTACATATATAGGTAAACATCCGACTTTAAAAATATGTTACCATCTTGAATTCTCAGGCCACAAACAAATAGATTTAATAAAAACTTGTAAAATCTATTTTCTTGGGAAATAGATGTACTAAGTTAGTAATTCCATAACGAACAAGATAGAACTGAAGGAACTTCGTCGGATATTGAAATAGTTTTTCTAATTCTCTTTGTGGAAACATTTTACATTTCATCTTAGTTTTTATTCGATTTCTAATTCTCAAAAGTGAAAAATTCGCTATATTTTTCTATCGTTAGTTTTAGTAGGTAAGTTCTCTATACAGGTGTTTTTTAAATCATTGGCATCCTTTCTACTGGTGAAAGTACTCATGAACATGTATGTTATATGTGTAAGTACTCATCAACACAACAAAAAAATCAGCTGTTCCATACATTTCGGGTGAGTAGGTATTGGAAAATAGTATGGAACAGGAGATTTTTTTTTCCATTGGATTGAGTCGGTCCCATACAAAAAGTTGCTTATGTTCATGAGTACTTTCACCAGTAAAAAGGATGCCAATGATTTAAAAAAACACCCTGTATAGGTACTAGGAAGAAGTTATACTCAGATGATAGGAAATTCTAATCAGACCTATGGATATAGGTACCTACCTAAAGATATTAGCAATCTATTTAGCTTCGCACTAAGTGAGCATTATGAATGATAGTGAAAGCCATTCCAATCGTATTTCGCAGTTTAAAGGGTATAAATATAATCTACAAAAAGCTACTTATAAGTATTGAAACCTTCATTATGATTGTACTAGTATGGACCCTTGAAATTGATGTAAAGTGGCCCGTGGTGTGGCTCCTAGAATAGCACCAACCCAACTCTTCCCGTGGGTGTCGTAAGAGGCGACAAAGGGATTTAAAACACCTGAGGATGGGCAGCAGCGTCTTTTCCGCGTACTATGCCATCACACTGCGATCGCCAACCCGCCTGCCAAGCGTGGCGATTACGGCAAAACCCCCCATGGACAAAATCCTTGGGGGAGGCCTTTGTCCAGCAGTGGACGTCTTTAGGCTGAGAGAGAGAGTATGGACCCAGGACTGCGTTCCCGTTGGAATTTCGGAAAATCGTCTCTTAGTGCTCCCTTACACTCCCTAAGGAACCTACTTACATGCTTTCTACGCCCAGTAATTTTGGCTGTAAGTTGTCTGTCAGTCAATCAGTCAGTAACGGAAGAATTTTACATAAATATATACGGACAAATCAAATATATGTATATTGATTTGTACAAAACGTGTTTGTCCCTATGTCTCAGTGATCTGGTAAAAAAATGAGTCAACTTCAATAGACTTTAGTATTAATCTTTGCTTTTAGTTATGAATTAATTATGTAAATATATCACTGAAACAATAGAAATGGAAATCCCGATTGATATTTTGTTATTTATTACTATGTACGTTTTTATAGATCTGTCTAAGTAAAACACGTGTTCTCTACATCCTAAAATACAATTCGTTACAAGATATACTTCTGCATACTAACTACGATACACGATACATAATTAATATTTACATTTTACAAGGTACATATATCAATTAGCACTGAGTCATATTTAAACTAAGCGTTGTTGGAAAGAGCGTAGGCGACTGAATCGAAACAGGTAAATTGCACAAAAACAAGACTAGACATTACTGTTTAGGAGTCAACGCCATCAGCAATTTAAATGTCCCCACTTGTGGAGTATATACTAGTCTTCCTGATGGATGGTAAGAAGTCATGTCATGTCCCATCAGGTTAATTATTGTTTACGATTGAAGACGATGGACTAAAAATAGATTAAGTGCAAGTCGCATACATAAACCTAGGATTCCGCATCCGGCTGGTAACGTCAGTGCAGGACTCCTAACTGTAAACGCGAATAACCTATTTTTTACTAGAATTTCCACTTTATTATTTATCTTAAAGTAACTTAAAGTAATTTTACTGTTAATATATTTAGCTCTATAACCCATATCTTAATTATGGCACATAAATGTACTTCCATTTTAAAAAACCAAGCAGAAACTTCGCCAAATTATTTCTAGCCACGTTCGAATTTCACACATATTTTTGATGTGTAAAAAAATATAACGATTTCTAATAATAACAACTTGTTACAACAGATAATCTACGTTTTATATTCTTCACACAATCTTGAAGGTTTTCGAAGCACAGTGTATGTTATGTAAATATTTATAAAAGCTGCAAATATTGACTCTGTTATGTCATAGTGCAGGCTTGTTATGTAGGCCTGGGAAAATATTGAACACATGGGTACTATTGTACCTTATCATACCTATACCTACTTTTCATAGATCCCTGCTTTATTTTATAAGATTTCTATTGAAGGATTTCCACTATATTACTTGTAGTATCCCCTTTATCCTCGTCGTGCCACCAACTTATTCCACCAGTGGCACGATCCATTTATTTAGGTTTTATTCAAAAATCGCGAACGTTACACAAATATCCTTTACGATTAAACGTATTTCACATATTACATGTTTTAAGATATTGGGAATGGTTTTAAAGGTTTTCGATTTATTTTGCTTTTTACGGAAATTATGTTTATACTAGTTCTAAATATCTGGGAAATAGGAAATGCTTAAAAATCTCGATCGCTAACTTTAAGTACCTAGTTCTTGGCCTACGTGTATTTTTTTTACATATCTTCTTTTTATTCTCTCAGCCGAAAGACGTCCTCTGTTGGACAAAGGCTTCCCCCAAGGATTTCCACAACGTACGGTCCTGCGCTGCCCGCATCATGCGCATCCCGCGACCTTCACCAGATTGTCGGTCAACCGAGTAGGAGTCCTGTCAGCACTACGTTTTCCGGTTCGTGGTCGCCACTCGAGAACTTTTCTGCCCCAACGGCTATTTCTGTTCTACGAGCTAGCTATGTGCCCCGCCCACTGCCACTTAAGTTTGACAGCACCTAAATTACTTAGGTTTGCTTTATTTTTTTGAGAAAAACATCTTATTAATAAACATGAGCAAAACATGTTTTTGGTCCCAATTAGCACTATTATTGCACTTTCCGGCACAGAAAAGGAAATGGAAGTTATGACATGACCATTTTCAACTACTTGTAGGCGTAGTGTTAACTGATCATTATCCAATTGCTCAGACATAATGTTGCTAAACACCGTGTAAACAGTACATTAGTTATGTCGGTTACGTTGTACTGTTTGTTTAAAGTGGCGCAGCAGGAGTTGATCGTACCCGCGATGTCTTGTTTGTTCGATGCTCGACCCACGGTGAGGAAAAAGAAAATTGATAATCTTTTTTGTTTGACATATTCGATTTTGTTGTTCGTCTAGAGTATTAGGGTATAGGCTTATATATTCTATAGTAGGTCTCGATCAACGATCACTCATTTTATGAACCCCTACGCTATGTTTCTTGCAATTTTTTATGAAATGCACAAACTTAGTACCTATACTTTTTTATAATAGCCGAAAATATTCGAAATATCTGCTAAAACAATTTTGTGATTTTTATTAGGCGTAATCAAATTGAAGGAAATACAAAAATAAAATTGATGTATTGTATTTTAATATTTTTATAATCCTGGTTGTATTATTCGCTAGCAGTTTTTTGTAATAATTTTTATAGAGTTTAATTTCTTTATTATTTTTATTTAATTATTTTTATACTTTTGGAGTAATTAGTATCTCTGTTGAAGTCGTTAGCACAACTCAAAAAAATTATTTTTATTTAAAAAAAAGATAATCAGATAATTTTATTAATCAGTAAATTTATAAAACTTCTAATATTAACGAACGACAAAAAAAAAAAAAAACGAGACGAAACTCAATTAAATCTAAAATCATGACTTAAATAATAAAATATTGACTTTTACAAAACTAGTCAGTTCATCTATACGCGCGAATGTAGAGTATCGAAGTTCTCTTCCTCCTCCAGATAATTTTTCAGTCTTAACGGCTGAGGAACACTTTCACGCAAACTCAAATTTGGTTTCACAGACTTATTGTTTTCTTTTTTGACACTACCTCACCATTAAAGGGACACGACTCTTCAACATGATGTCCATTAACTTTAGCCATTTTCACTTTTTCCTTAGATCCTTCCGGATCTCCGACACAACAAATTAAATAATGACATACGCTGAAACACGGGCTAAACATTCGCGGTTTCAAATTCTAACTGACTATGTTTCTCGGGATGGAACACATAGTTATACAACAAATCGGCGCAAAATTCAAATTAATGACAGCGAGTCTGTGCTCTCGTCCGAACCGGCTCGCGACCAACTCGGATCTGTGAATCGATTAGATTGAGTCGGTAAAAAATCGACATAGTAACGAGGTGACCACGCGAGAGTTGTACCGAGGAACTGATTACATCGTGTCGTTCATGTCCGAGTAATGTCCACAAAAAACACCAACAATACGCGTCGTGACGGGCGACAGCGCCCGCGCAACAATGCGAGATAAAATTACGAGAGAGCAGAGAAGGAACAAAAATTTGTCTTGTGTCCTTTCTGTCTTGCAAATTCGCATCGATGCATATTTCTAACTATATACATCGTCATACGTAAATATGTAAATATGATACAAAAAAATTCTAATTTAAAGCCTAAACCAATTTATTAAAAAACAATTAAAATTATAGAATAGTATAACCTTAATTAAATAGAAAGTCCGATCACATATCTGACCCAAAGGTTCCCCATAACCCTAGCAGCATTGCCACGCTGGATGGCCAGAGAAATCTTTTGGATCAGATATGAAGCCTAAATTGGTTTTTGCAATAACTTCTATTTATTTAATTCATCTGGTTTTTATGTTACTATTTTTTTTTAACGTAGGTACTACGTATTTAGTAGTATTAATAAAATAATTATCTTTATCAAAGCAAGGTTTTGTATGTTTATTTGTACTAGCTATATTGCAATACAGGCGTGACATAATGTGAACATGAAATATGTAACAGCTGCCTTATCCCTTGCGAAGATCTCTACCTGTCAGCTATTTAATTAATGCTGTTATTAATGGTCCATATAGTTCAATTTAAAATTATAGAGTTGGTATTACTTGTAGAGTGTACATTTTGTGTACATAGTAAAAAGTGCACTATTTAAAACAAAACATTAAGAATGCTGCTCTTTATTTTGAATAAAATAAACAGTGACTATGATAGTGAAGATTTTTTTGTATATATTCAAACTGGTTACCTATGCGTTGTTAATCTACAACTCGACTCTTTTCAATTTTGATAGTAATGACAATTATAATGGCACATTTTTATTTATAGATAAATTAGTACTTCTACATTATTTTTATTTTATACCGCTAGTGAGGGACATAGCGGATACAATACAACAGTTGATCAAGGTAATGGGTTAATAATATCTTGATATTGTAATGATACTACCGGAAAGTTTCTTAACAGAGCAATTGTCTTATGCTAGGAATCTTATAGACAGGGCCGGATATAGGCAACTGCTTAGGGCGCCGCGCCGCATGGACTACCAGCCCCGCATGTTTAAGTTTTGTCAGTTGTTTCGCCCGCGTGAATTTCCCACAAGAACAGTGCTTTTTCCCGGGATGAAAAGTACCATATGTCCTTCTCAGTACTTCTAACTATGTGTATGCGAAATTTTAAGAAGATTGGTTCAGTAGATAAAGCTTGAAGAGGTAACAAACAAACAAATAAATAAACAAACAAAATCACTTTCACTTTTATAATATTAGTTAGGATGATTAGGATTATTTTAGAATAACTTGTGGTAGAAGTAGGTGCTTTAGTATTTTTGGAAGTTAGAAAAGTATAAGCGGCCCCGAGAATTAGCATTGTTGAGTTTTTTCTCTTATCATATTGTGCAACTTGAATTCGAGGTCTAAAATCTGTCGAATGGTACAAAACTGTCACCAGTCTTGAAGAAAAGTATATTTGTATATTGTACAATTATTGACCCCTAGCGTTGATAGCTGAAGTTAGGCATTTAAAACAACACTCATTAAAATACAAATACTTTATTGAATTAAATGCGGTGTATATTTGTTGTTACATTTTATGGTTTTCACATTTAAAAAGGTACTGGCATGCAAAGTATAAAGTAGCATTGTTAGCTTAGGGGGCCCAACGTGGTCAATCCGGCCCTGCATGTAGAGATTAAACTTTATATCGAATACCCGTACGTGTATAAGTTGGTAGTTGTTTGAATTGCTGTTTCTATCTTGCGATTCAAAGTTCTTATTCTAAGATCCTTATCGTATTCAGTTCTACGTTGGAACCACTGCATAAATAACTGTTTAATAACTCGCGTTGACGGGTTTTATACAATGCTATCATACATTAAAAGGGTTTATAAAGCTAGTGTAATTTATTTATACTCTCTATTTATGTATATTTATTGCTATTACTTTGTTTTTCTTTTACTTTCAAAATGTTTTTAAACTTCCCGTTTTTTTACCCTTCTGCCCTTTCCGTAAATATTTTTCATAACTACTACGAATACAAAAGTTTTTTTCTTGTTTAATAACTGGTTAATTAAAAATAAACTTTAATTCAACTTTCATGATCAATTGTCTTGAACATTTTCGGGTACCTACGGGTATCTTTAGTGAAATACATACATCCTCATGTAAACATCTGTGTACAATACAGATACAGTACTATTTTGGTAAAAGAGAATCCCTATCTTTTATAAAAAAAGTATTTAAGTACTGTTTCTCATTACCTACCGTGTTTTGCGAAGACAAGGGCAAAAGTAGTACCAATATTAATTCTGTACCCTGATGACACCTGTCATACGGGAGTTTAGGTTTCGGCCCGACTATACCTGCAGTTACGTCTGCAGACGTGAGAAATGTGGCTTTCCTTTGTTTTCTCCAGTGAAACTTCGATGAGTAGGCTTCGACAAAAATTTCCTATGCGTCAATTTACTGGTTAGAAACATCAAACGTTATTTTATTGTGAATATTACTCATCAGAAATCTTATGAGGACTAGGGGATATAAAAATCCCAAAGTTAAGTCACATTTTCGTATCAACATGTTTTCCGTCACGTAGACCTTCTAAGACCTAAGATGTCACAGACCTTGTTGTTTTTTTTTTTTGCGGTAACATATTTTAATTTCAATAGATTTGACTTTTCAATATCGACTATAAAGATCTTGAAAACCAATTTTCACAGATTGTCTTATTTATTTATTTATTTATTTATTAATTTTTGTACACACAACAAACACATACAGGAAGTTGAAACATAAAAACATAGGAAAACTAAGTACAAAGGTTCTACTTATTTCTATAGAAATAAAATAGAAATAGAATTTTGTCTTGTTCATCCTGGAGGAGATGGTTTCCGCTGATTTACTTATAACTAGCGGTAAGTATTACTAATTTGTTTTTTTTAGTTAAATAAATTCCTTTGTTATACTAATGTGTCCCATCATCACTGTCGGAGCCTTTAATGGTATGTTATATGTGCATTTTTTATGAAAAAAGCACTCACCCATAATTTTTTTTTCTTCTCTACTGTAGTAAAATGGTGCAGCCATTTTGTTTTTTTTTCGGGCTCTTGTACTAATTCAATCGTAACTACTCGTGTAAAAGTGCTACGACATAAAATAGGTCTCATTTCTAAAAGCCTAATCAAGTGTAGACAAATAAATAAAAATGAGAAAGATGTTCCTGATATGAAAAGCAAAAAAAAAAAGGAAAAACGTAAAAGCAAAAAAAAAAATTGTATTTTTTTTTATTATTAGCTTCTTGTGTATAAACTATAGCCCATTAAAAGTATTTATTTTTATATATTAAAACGAAAATAAAAAAAGAATAAAAAAATTTAAAAAAAAAGTTTTGAGAAGTGATTTGTCCATACAAAAATGCCATAGTAACATATCATTAAAGGCTGCCCGACACTGATGACGGGACACATTGTATAATTTATCTAATAGTATTTTCAATTTATCGCTTTTTGCCTTTCTTTGTAATAATTCTAATATAAAGTGCCTTTTTTAATCATAAAATTCAACGTATACAAAATATTTTTTTTAATTGTGCATATGAAAACCAAGGCTCAATTCATGTGAGTGAATCCACAGTGCTGTAAGAACGTGATATATTTGATGGTTCCATATATTTGATGGTTCCTTTTAACATTTGCGGATC